>VWZT01012003.1:10675-30244 GCA_013397055.1 Pachycephala philippinensis
AAATATTTTTTTTGTTCAACTAGAAAGAAGGGCTTTGTTTTAGGCAGTATTTCCTACGTCTGATTGATGTAGATTTCTGTAAAACGAAGCCTATTACATACATACATACATATGTGTGTATATATATGTGTGTGTGTGTGTGTGTCTACAGCATAAGGAGATGGGTGGGGGAAATAGGAATGAAAACAGAAACAGCTGTAAACCTTACTGTAGGATGGATAACCTTACAGAAAATGCCTAGCTTGATTTTGAAATTTTTTTTAGAGCTGATTTTTCTATCAATTTGATATGTTTTCATATGGTGTTACTCTTTTGTCTAATTAAAAAAGTAAAGAAAGGAAAACCTTTCATGGTTATGACATCCGTAGAAAGTTATTTGATCTTTTATTTTCTTTCTCTTCTCCTCCAACATACTGACTTTCCTGTACTGCATGAGGCATGTATACCTTTATATCCAAAGGAAAATTTCAAAATTATGCTAGCGATTGTTTCCGTTGTAGCTGTGGAAAATGCTAACTTTTCAAGATGAGGTAGGAAGGTTTAATTAGAGCAAGTAGAGATGTTCAAGTAGCAGTTGAAAGCCTTGATACGGCCTTTTTACTCTCTCTGTGTTTCCCTTGTTTTTCTCCTTTCCTCATTTCATTGTGTTCTGCATCAAACCCCCTACATCCCTCAGAGCTGCGAGAAGGTTGGTGTGTTTTTTACTTTTTACCCACCTTACAAAACTATTAATTAAACCAATAACAAAGAATACAAATGAAATGAATGTAGCTGCATTGTGGCATT
Organism: Pachycephala philippinensis; assembly: GCA_013397055.1. Classification (NCBI taxonomy): domain Eukaryota; kingdom Metazoa; phylum Chordata; class Aves; order Passeriformes; genus Pachycephala; species Pachycephala philippinensis. The sequence continues at coordinate 11,462 of VWZT01012003.1, forward strand.
TTTTAAGTTAATGTTATGTTTAAGCAGAGAATGCCCTGGTCATGGCTTTTGATGAGTGCTGGTATCTAACTGTTGTGCATGATAAGAGAGAATGAACCTGGATGCATGGCGATCTCTTTAGCTTTTAATACTAACGTCTACTAAACTTGGTCAGTGTTCCTGCTTTTTCTTCCCTTTTAATTTCTTGTTTATACTGATGCCTGCTTTTCAAGGAATGGTTTCAGTAGTTGCTTTTCTAAATAGCCCACGCATGAAGACTAAACTCTCCTTTGTCTATAAGGATTTTGTTCAAATACAAGAAGTTGCTCATTGCTTGCTGTTTGCTTTGTGTGGCCTCTGTGAACTGGCCGTTTACGGATGTTTTGCTCTCTGCTTGTTCCCCTTCTGCCTGTCATTCACTCATGAGGCCATTGCAGTTAAGTCCCTCCTGAATCCATAGAAGATCACGGAAATTTAATCAAGCCCAGTGGAGAGGTTTCAGATTAATATAGTTTTCCTGATTTTTTTTTTGTTTTGTTTTTAAACTTACTCATAGTCTTATTTTACTTCTAATTTTTTTGCTGAATTAAAACTGTGTTTAATGATTAGCCTCTATTAAGGCCAAATAAATACAGTTTTGAGTACACCATGCAATGAAAGGCCTAAATACAAGCCTACGTCTCTCAGCTATCTCTATCGCTTCCACCTCCTACACACATGTGCACACCACTGAGAGTATTTGAAGCAGGAACACTGATCTGTTATTGCCTGGTAATTTTCTCGGTGTTGTGTTTGCTTAAATATTAACTACTCTGTTAGTGGAATGTCCTGCTATGTGTTTAAGGTTGACACCCCTTGCTATCAATACAGAAATGTCTAATATTATTAATCCTTATTTTGCTTTCCCTTAACTGTGAGCATAGTGGAATCCTGAATGTTCAATATTCTGCTATTTCCCCAGTGGCCCTTCCTAGCAGTCGCTTTTTAACCACCTAAATTTAAAGTTCCTTCTCCCTCAAACTCTATGCTCCTCTGAAACTCCTGTATCTGTCAGCCTGTCCTATTCCCATTGCTTTCAAGTTTTCTTTCCTCACCCACTGTTTTCTTTTTGTGTTGTTTTCTCTATGCAGTTTTTACTCAGACATTTCCCTAAGCATGATTCTCTACTGTTTCTGTCATTTGCTTGCTTGCATGACCAAATCCAGTACTTTGTACTGGCTTTGCCTAGTTTCTTTCTGTGACTCTATCTCTCCCTCTCTCTGTCTGTCTCTCTCCATATATATATATATATATATGTATANATACATATGTGTATATATATATTTGTATCTGTGTGCAATTATATATTTTTTCTATGTTTGTTTCAGTGTTAGTGTGAGGTCTTGAGGCTGCATCTACTTTGAGTCTGAAAGCAAATGAAATTGCACTTTCAATTTACTCTAGGCAGTGTGTTCCAGGACTGTGATGTGACAATGTGGCCTAGCACATTTATTCACATCAGCTGGAAGCACGCAGCATTGAAGTTGGTGATCAACTCAAGCATGCTGTTGACCTTCCAGTTTTCTTCTGTGCATATATATATGTATGGGCATAAAGAAATGCATACATATATGTGCGCCTCTGTGTGTGCGTGCACGTGTGCGTGTAAATCTTTTGCATGGTGTTTGTGTATTGTTAGTATGTAGTTAGTTACATGTGGGGACCTAGTAGGTCTGAATCAGCCTTTGTATGAATGTGCCTAATAATATCCTCAAATAAATACAGAATAATTCACATTGTGTGCAGACAAAATTCTTGTTTAGTCTCTTATTTCTCTTACATATATATTTTCTGGCAGACCGGAATAAACGCTAAAATAGTAAATTGTAAATTGTGTCTGTACACTGCATGCTGTCCTTATGCAAGACTCAGTTTCCTTTTTTGTATATGTTATTACCTTTTTTTTGTGTTTTGTTCCAGTTCGACGGGTCCCACCGAGGTTCTCTATCCCCCCCACAAATCATGAGATCATGCCTGGCGGGAGTGTAAATATCACCTGTGTTGCGGTGGGGTCACCAATGCCATATGTGAAATGGATGCTAGGAGCAGAAGATTTGACACCTGAGGATGATATGCCAATAGGGAGAAACGTCCTTGAGCTTAACGATGTCAGACAGTCTGCAAACTATACTTGTGTTGCTATGTCTACCCTTGGTGTTATAGAAGCAATAGCGCAGATAACTGTCAAAGGTATATCTCAAGCACATTTATTTGGACACAGTTCTGTCTTCTATCTCATTCATTCTGAGCAAATATATTGCACTGAAAGGTCTAAATGTTATTTGCCCTCTTAAATCAAGAGGGTAAATATTCCAACCAGTCACTGGCATAAGACAAAATACAGGTTCAAAAAGCAGTGATAATTATTAATTGAATAAGTAATATTTATTAAAATAAGTTAATCATAATGTTCCAGTATTCTCCTGTGTCTAGCTCCTGCCTTCATTTCAGCTAAAGAAATTATCTTGTAATGTTGTATTTATTTATCAACATCAGGAGCCTTTAAAAACCAGTCGTTTGATTTTTAGAATTGCTGGGTGTCCAAGTATCATATTCACTGAGTAACTTGAAACAAGAAATTCAAAAAATATCTGAAAATTCAGCTATAATTGAGAATTGCCTTTCTATAAGATTCCTCTTCTGCACATGGTTATGGATTTATTACAGAAATCAGTAGCATTAATTCATGACAAATGAACTGTTTTGAACAGAACTTGAAGATTTTCCAGTAGATTTTGGAGGAAGTCATAATTGACAAAAGCTTGCTCTGAACATATCACATCTTCTTTCCATTTTGTCTTCCTGTTTCATTTTTGTTTTGCTGTTAGTTATTCTTTGTAAGCTTCTTATTCTAATAAGAACAAGAATGTCTACTTTTACATAGTGCTAACTGTATTTTTTGTTATTTGTATTTAGCCTTACCCAAACCTCCTGGAACACCTGTGGTGACAGAAAGCACAGCAACTAGCATAACGTTGACTTGGGATTCTGGAAACCCTGAACCCGTTTCTTACTACATAATCCAGCACAAACCCAAAAACTCCGAGGAGCCATATAAAGAAATTGATGGGGTGGCCACAACACGTTACAGCGTGGCTGGCCTAAGCCCATATTCAGAGTATGAATTTCGAGTAGTTGCTGTAAATAACATTGGGCGAGGGCCACCCAGTGAGCCCGTGTCAACAAGAACTTCAGAACAAGCACCTTCAAGTGCACCACGCAATGTCCAGGCCCGCATGCTGAGCTCCACCACCATTCTGGTACAGTGGGAAGAACCCGAGGAACCCAACGGGCAAATACAAGGTTACAGAGTTTATTACACCATGGACCCCACTCAGCATGTCAACAGTTGGATGAAGCACAATGTGGCTGACAGCCATATTACCACTATTGGGAATCTTGTACCCCAGAAAACATACTCTGTGAAGGTTCTTGCTTTTACTTCTGTTGGGGATGGGCCACTTTCTAGTGACATTCAAGTCATCACTCAAACAGGAGGTAAGCTAGCCATGAGCAAAATTTATGGGAAAAAAATTGAACGCATGCAGACTTTTGCAGGGAGAGACTTTGAGTTGCAAAAAAGCTTCCCCTCAAGGATTGCCAGTTTATTCAGGCAGTTTTTGCAGATAACCTTTTCTCAATTCCGCAGTGCAAGTTATCTTTGCAGAGTGGAAATTACCCCTTCATGCTTTCTTTTTTCATCAGTGTCAAGAAATTTATCTGCAGTTCAACTGAAGTCTCAGGGAGACCTTCATCCTGGAGGTGACCAAATCTTACGGTCTTTGGCAGTGCTCCATGCACTAAACATGTTTGTCAGTAGTTCTTCATAGCTTTTTTTGAGGTGTTGCTGGTGGGTTTTGGTGGGTTTGTTTAGGTGACGTGTAGTTCCCTTATACTGTATCACTGTAGTGAATATTGCTTTTGGAAATTTAAAATGTATGTGTACTGAATGTGTATTCAACTAGCTGGTAAGATTCTGAGAACACATGAAACATGAGAGCATTAAAAGCAACAAACCTTTGTGTAGGTAGGAGCAAGCAGGTTTGTACACTTTGGATTTATAAGTCAAATCCAACCTGCCCCTACAAAATGCATATCACAGGGTCACTATTTTCTTGGTTTATGTTTGCAGTTAGGTTGTTTTGTTTCTGTTCAAGAAGTTTTAGGTCCATGAATTAGTTTTATTAGCAAAGGACAAGCAAGCACAGTAAAAAACATGGCAGAAAAGTTTTTACAAAGTCTAAAGTGAGAAGCTCTGGTGGAGTTACACTGCACAAAGTGTTTTATTGTAGCAATAAGAAATAAAAGCTCCTTTTGTCTAGCAGTTTAGAGAAAGCTGTATGAAGTATTACTGTAGGCCAGTGATTTCTTAGAAATAGATAATAGTACTTGAATTTTTTAGTACAGGAAAGTTTCCTGTTGCAGAATTTAGCATCCCTCAAATTCTTAAAAAACAGATCTCTAAAGTGTAACTGTAGACAGTTATGTTTCATCCAGTTTTTACTTCTGCATTTTACCAATATGGATTTAATAAAGACAGAAATTGATGTATTGTCCTTGAATCTTTCTAGGTGTTGTGTTGCACAAAGATCTAGGTGTTACCTTTTGCAGTATCTTAGCCAAGAAATTACAAAATTTTTAGATCCTATAGTGGTAGATTAAAACGTGTCTGTGTGCACATGCAAATAAATGTAAATATATACAACATAGTTTAATTTTGGCATTTGCAACCTTTTTCCAGAGAACTAGTTTTTATATTGACATATGACTTCTGATTGAATCCACATGCATAAAGCTTTTCAAGAAGAAGGTTTAGTGAGCTCCTTATCTGTGTTTTCACTCACAACTGTAAACCTCTTAGATTAGCAAGTGTCTGACAGTGGCTTCCCCAGTGAAGGATGAAGGAATTGAAATAATGAACACTGAGGCTCGGCTGGACTGGCCCAAGCTACATTACTTTCTGAGGTCACTTCAGAGAAGTAAGCGTGCCCATCTGTTTCCAATTACTGTTGCAATCTGAAGAAATTACAACAAAATTAATAGTGCTGGAGGATTTCTCAATACGTGATTTCAAATTCATAATGGGTTGACTTGACACTGTTTAATTGTGACTATGTTAAAAAAAAAAATAAACAAAACAAAGAATGGGGCATACAGGAGGCATATTTAACCACTGATACTTTTACTTGAAATACAAATGTTTTCAGTCATAAAAGAGATAAAAACTAAGAAAGTCTACTGAAGTCGTCCGGTTCAGGGTATGGTTAAAAACTAGGATTTCCCCATCTTTCTATCCAATAGTTTCTCTTCAGTGAACATCACAGGAAAAAATGTCCTCCTTTCCCTTCTCTTACAGATTTGATTTAATTTAAATATGAATATGATTGTTTTAGTTTAAATCTCAAAATTAAACACATTCCAAATACTAAAATGAATATGAAGTGCCATTTAGGAACAGGGAAAATGAATTTAATGGAAACATTTTTAAAGTGTTAAAATAGGAATGGGATGCTGATTACATTTTGTTGATTTTTTTTTTTAACAACTAAGCCTGCCATTGTATATATGTAGCTTAACCCTTACTTTGTGGATATTAGAGAATATATAAAACAAAATCTTGCTGACATCTGTGACTTACAGGTTCTGTTTAGATGCTTCAAAACTTTCCTGCCTCAAGTGTATTCTGATCTTTGGAGAGAGATTGTAAAAATGAATAATTTTTTCTTAAAAAACTGTTCAGAGGAATTTTTGTTTTGTTAGTATAGCAGAATTGTTCTTTTGAAATGGGTGTATGAGTGGCTTCTTACTTTGCAGGTCAGCTGAAAATTAGATTTTTAATTGAAATATTGCAGTTGTTTTCAGCAGTGCTTTCTTAATGATAAAAACACACCATTTTAACAAATTCTGTAATCAGAAAATAGCCTTTTGAATAAAAGGAAATGAATTCCAAAAGTTAAGAAAATCCTTGTTCTCCATTTTGAGCCAAAGGAATAGATTCTGTTGAGGATGGAGTCAGGGCTGGTCTATTATGTAGGTTAATCGACCTGCCAAATTTTAGAATAAACAAATATAAGTTTTAGTGTGATACTTGTTTTTGTTTTTATTTTTGTTTTTGTTTTTGTTTTTTACTTTGTTAGAAAACAAAAGTGATTTGTGTCCAGTTTAGCTGCTCGGGACACACTTCTTAAGTATCTTCTCATAACTCCTTTCTGGGCTTAAACTGGTCTGTGTACTCTGAGCAACGTATTTTACTCAGTGTTTACCAGGAAAACTTAGAGTTTTGAACTGTCTAGGTTTGGTTTCATTTCATTTCATTTCACTTCATTATTTCATTTCATTTTTAATCTGCAAAGAGAGGATAGCTACTGAAGGAATTAAGTGAATTTTGCTTTTGTTCTGAGCTAAGGTAGAAAAACAGAAGAGAGATACACAAGGTCTACTGGATAGTGGATTATTGCAGAAAGAGAGAGAAGAAAAATGAATAAATATTCAGGGAAATGAATGTGTACCTGTAAGCATATGCTTCTGTAGAAAAACCTTAAAATACAAAACATATTGTTAGATTTAAACGAAGGATTCTCCGTGATTAGAAAACTGAGGTTTACTACAGTTATAAAAGGCTAATGTTTTGAACATAGGAAAAAGGACAGTAATGAGAAGGTTAAGTATCTGACTTACAGGGCATATAAATGGAGCTTTAGATTAAACAAAATTAATGTTTCTGGAGTTCTTATGGTAAAAAAAGATTAGAAGTTCAGAGGAAGAGGTGGTAGCTACTGTTCTGTGTTGTAGCAAGCTAGCTACTTTACCAGACATTTAAATTTTTTTTCATGAACACATGAACAGGGAAACCTGATGTCTCTGAAACTCCACAGTCCTAGCCTAGTGTCTTTGTGAAGCATTTCGTCAAATGGACTTCCACATGAGAAGAGTTGAGAGCATGTAGCTGGAAACTCAGCTCAAAGCAAGAAAGGAGGTGGAAGAATCCCAGAATATTTAGGGTTGGAAGGGACCTCTTGGGATCATCCAGTCCAGCTCCTCTGCCAAGGCAGGGTCACCCAGAGCAGGTGACAAAGGAACACATCTGGGTGGGTTTTGAATGTCTCCAGAGAGGGGAACTCCACAACCTCCCTGGGCAGCCTGTTCCAGCACTCTGCCACTCTCGGTATAAAGAAGTTCTTCCTCAGGTTGAGGTAGAACTTCCTGTGGTTTAGTGTATGGCCGCTGCTCTTCATCCTGTCTCTGGGCACCACTGAAAAGAGTCTGACACCACCCTTGTGACACCCACCTTTGAGATACTTACATGTACTGATGCTGAGGTGGGGTAGAGGATAGCTTTTTAACTGACTTAAATTTTAAAATTTCCCTCAAGGGATATTTCTGGTAAGGTAGGAAAGACTATGTCAGCTTTTGAATAACTCACCTACTCTCACTGCACAGGTAACTTTTGTTAAGTGTCCTAGTCTCTATTTTACTTCATTTAGATGCTAACGTGATGAATTCAATATTGAGGATTTTACCTTCACACAGTGATAATTTAGCTCTTCACTGCATTCCCTAGTCATTCAGACAAGAGACAGTCTGTCTTTAAGACTGACCAACATGTTTATTTTATTCTCTGGGCTCCCACTATGTCAGTTAGAGATATTATTTGAAGAAAGCGATTTATGGATTTCTCATTACTTTTCACATAATATGCAATATTTTTTTAAAATCTAAAATACATAGTAGTTAATTTTTGAGTACTGTGGTTCTTTGTTTGGTACTGCAAAGCTGCAAACCTCAGCTATCTTCAGACTCATTTGAAGAGGGTTTTTCAGTTGTAGCAGAGACGAGGGAGAGCACAATGCACATATGACCCATTTTATTTTGTATGTTACCCATTTTATCTTTTAATTATGTTCTATTAGGACCTGTTATTTCAAAAAATACATGTATTGTTACTCTGGAGCACAGTACCTCTTTGGTTGTAAGAGCTCCTCTGTTGAGTTTCATGTTTCTTTCAGAGAAATCAGAAGCATAAACTCTTGGTCCCTTTAGGTTCCCTACTGATTGTAAATTCTCTTGGTGGATCTATTGTCCTTTGCAAAGCTGATTTCTTATTGGACTCACTGAGTTTTACTCGAGGTATGGATTTCACCCTAGCAATGTCATGGGGCACTTTCCATCCTTTAGACTCTCCTCTTTTTCCATTATCACTTGCAAACACAGCATGGTCCTGGAGTAGTTTTCTGGTTATCTCTGCCAACTGAGGAGCTGTGCAGGGAATGAAAGTGCCTTTCTGAGGTCCTACTTTGTGATCCTGTTCTGGCACTTTAATCAGGGATGGAGATAGAACTACATATGCAGGACAAAATCCAGAAATCTGTGTTTGTTCCTGGTTCTCCAGCAATAAACATGGAGGACAAGGAAAGTGAAAATGTAGAACTTGATGTGAAGTTTTGGAAAAAGTAGTTGTGGACTTTGTTCTTTCTTTTGTTATTGCATTGTAGTCTTTCAGTGTGGGTACTAGAAGAGATACACTTGGAGCACGCAGAAGTTAGGGGTTTTAATATAATTTTGTGGAGCATATTGCCCTCAAAGCAGAAAAGACAGAGTTGAGAGAATGCTCATGCAAAACCATCCCATTTAGTGAGCTGCCCATGTACAGCACTAATATGGAGTTAGATTTGATGTGTGAAATTAAAAAGACTTCAGCAAGAGTATAAAGTCCACTTGCATACACTTTGCAGTTTCTCTAGGGTTTTTTCTCTCTCTTAAGGAGACCAGTAGCTTCTGTCAGCTCCAGCTTGGCTTAGCTCCCACGTGCCACTGAAGATTTTTTTGAACAGATGTTGTGCGTTCTAGACATAAATCCTAAATAGTTTAAAAGCTAATTGTTCCACTTCCTTAACTGATTCTTTTCCTTTGGCTTAAGTACTGAGTTCCATACAAAAGTTTATCAGCAATAAAGTGTGTTTAGTTTCTGTTACTTTGGTTTTGTTTTCTTTCTTCTTCATCTTCTTTTATCTGTTTGGAGCAGTGCCGACTTCCCTGTCACCTTTTTCTTCTCTCAGTGTTTTCAGCATCAGCGTTGGCTAACTGTGGTTAAAAAAATCTGAGGGGAGACTAGATTTTGAAGCAAGATATTATTTTGACAAACAGCATTTGGAAAAGTCCAATTAGCCATCAACTTGTCTTATAAAATGATTGAGAATTTCAGACATAAGACAACAAAGGGTTTGGGTTTTTTAAAAAAGAATACTTGGAGAATGAGGGTCTTAAAACATGCAGAGAGACAGGAAATACCCTTAGTTCTCCATCTGCTGCCATATTTATCATAACAGATGGTACCAGCCTTCATATGAGTCACTTGACTGATCATTTACTATTACTGCCTGGCTGTGTTCTACAATACATGTATCCATACATTAAGTACAGATGATAGCGTCGCAGGACGATTCAGGCTGGCAGGATGATTGTCTGGGGAGGTGTCCAGCCACAGCCACTGCCCAGAGCAGGCTCAGCTCTGGGGTCAGACTGAACTTCTTAGTTTAGTTTTACACCTCCTTGAGGTGTAAAAGCCCCCGGGGCTGGTATTGTCCAACCTCCCTGGGCCCTGGCTGCATTTCTGGGTTGTCCTGAGCCTCTCATGTTTCGGCTTGTGCCAGTGCCTCTCATCTGCCACACTCTGTGAAGAGCCTGGCTGCATGTCTTCCATCCCTTCTGTCACTGCTGGGAGTGCTGTTGAGAGCCATCCCGTCTCCCAGCTGAACCATCCCCAGCACTGCAGCCTCTCCTTGCAAAATTAGAATCTGTCAAAAATACTTCATTGATGTTTCCTGTAATGGCTCCCCGTGCTTGGGGATCGTTTCCCCTTTGCACTTTGCAGGACCCAGGCAGTGGTCTCTTTTTAGAAAGACATCTAATTAGTCCTATCCCTTTTTATTCCTGTAAAAGAATTGGTCTCCTGTTACTATCACTCATTCAGGGGAAAAAAAAAAAAAAAAAAAGGTAGAGACTTCCAACATCCCCCCAGGAGCTTGAATATGCACCTCATGTAGAAAGATTCTGTCTGTTGAAAATTAGATATCAAATCTGTACCAGAATACACAAAGGCAGTGTTCTCCTCAAATTGATATTCTGTAGAAGTCTGGGGAAGATAAAAGTCAAAATACCAAATTGTTTTAACAGTTTGCTCTCTGGAGTTTTTAGGTCTTTTACTGTACTAAAGAAACATATTTGTAATGCTGTAATAGAATTCTTCCCTGATAAATATTTGTGAAACCATCATTGTTGTCACACCCTACTTCTCACACCTGTTCTCTGTATGTGCTAAGAAGTACATCTTTTTATTTTTCCCCTGAAAAAAATGAGAGCATGTCACATTTTATTCTTGAACAGCTAGAAATGCTGTGGAAAACTGTTTCATGTCTTATCAACATCACTATTAACTGAAAGTAATGTTTTAGAACTTGGGTGCCAAAACTATTGTACACAATCCAATGATATAGTTATGTTTTGCTGTCTTTTCCCAGTAAACCTTATTATTTGCTTTACATTTGAAGAAGTAGATGAGGATAACATTTAGTGTGGATAATTTCTGTGACCATTGCATAAGATAGAAAAACAAAGAGTGTTCTTGACTAGTGCAATCAAAATTGCATTTTGCTTCTTGCAATTAGAAAATGTTGTCACTGGAAATTCAATTGTAGCCTTAAAAATACCAGTCATTAAAGAGTGGAAATGTATCACTTAATGAGAAATGAACTGAATATCTCTTCACTAGGTTTCAACTTCCTCAGGTTACACAAGCTGGCTATTGTATGTGGGTGTCTTCTTAAAGACCAGGATGTGTTTACTATCTTTTACTTATGAGCTGAGCAAAATAAATTCATATCTGGAAATGCGTGTAATAGTTTTAACACTTTATTCTAGGCTATTTCAGCTAATCATATGTTCTACTAGCTTTTACTTGTACACACACAAATATATAGACGTATATATTTGCCATTTCACATGTAGCTTATTAGATGGCTGGTATTCAACACCAGGCATCTCTTGAATTGCATTTCAGTTCTGTTTGCATTAGTTACATTGAAAAAACATTTATTTGAAATTCTTGATAATTTTTAACATGTGAATGAAATGTATCACTATTCTTTTTCTGTGCTCAGATAAATTTATTTCATAGTACTATGAATCAATTTGTTTAAGTTCAGTAAGGTAAATACAAGTAATATTGCATGTCATATTCAGATAACATTTTAAAAGATTTGAAAATACTGAAGTATCTAAATAAATAATTGGCAACACTGCTCAACTTTTTCTTTAGTGCCTGGTCAACCATTGAACTTCAAAGCAGAACCTGAGTCTGAAACAAGCATATTGCTTTCCTGGACACCTCCACGCTCTGATACCATTTCCAGCTATGAACTGGTTTACAAAGATGGGGAGCATGGGGAGGAAGTAAGTGGCAAGATTGTACATCTTTTTAATGGACTTTAATAAGCTGGACATAAAATGCAGCAATGGCTTAAATTTCATGGTTAGTAACTTGCTTTAGTAGAAATCCCTTGACATTTAGGTTACTTAAACCTAGCAGTTGGCCTAGTGACAGACTGAAAGTCTGTAAACAGCAGAAAATGCTGTCAGTGGTTACCAGCCAGTGGAATTCTGCTGTAGACAGCAATGAAACCTCCACAGAAATTCCATCCAGTTTCAGACATTGATTATGTCTCTCTGAGCCTGTTCCTCTATAAAGGCTTGGGAGCAAAAATGTTTGGGGGCATTTTATGGACCCATTAAGCTTTTTTGAACTTATACTTGAAATTTGAAATCTATTTTCAGCCTTAGATAATTTTTTTGCTCTGTGTCATTGTGTAAGAATTCCTGGGCTTTTCTAATATTTCAATAATTATTGAGAAGAAAACAGGAGGTTCTTTCTAAAGACTAAAACCTGCAATAGACTTTTTCTGTACCATTATTTTGTAAAGAATTTTCAGTTTGTGGGCGTCTATTGTGTTTGTAACATAACTTTAGAATGAACTGCTCTTCTGGTAGGGAAAATGTAGTATTACCAGGTGTCACAGAGAAAAGGAAGAAGCCAGGAGTCTCAGATGGCAGCAGGAGAGTGTCAGCCTCATTAGTTTCTCCTGCATCTTCAAGTCGTTGCTGATGCTACACCTGAGCTTATGTTTATGGCAGCTTCACACATACCCTGTGAATTCATAAGCTTATTTTGTGGAAGGGGGCCAGATCCGTATTTCACTTCCAAATAGGATGCAGGACACTGCTTAATAATCTACCCTGGAAGAATTTGGTTTTAATAATTTGAAAACAAATTTAACTACAAGATTAAACCCAAGATCACTTACACTATAAAATCACTGTTGTAAAAGATAGGTATAGGTAAGGCTTTGTTTGTGTGGTATTGTCTGAAAAGACTTTCGTACTTTGTATATAGGTATTTGTTCCTCAGTCAAGCTGTGTTTGTGGCTCTGAGTTTTACGCATTAAACTGTTCACTTTAAAAAACAGTTTCTTAATGTATGTTTGTCAAAAGTAATGTATTCCGTTTTGGTTTTGTTTAGTTTGGTTTTGTTCTGCTTTATTTTCTTGAACTTAAGTTTTTCTCTATGGTTTTATGAGAGTTCAAAAGTATTTCTTATAAAAGTATTCATAGGCAATATATGGAATTGAGAGTCTCTGAATACTAATCAAGACACTCTCCTATTATCTACCTTTAGCAACGGGTTTCCACTGAGCCCACCACATCGTATCGCCTGCAAGGCTTAAGGCCAAACAGCCTGTACTTGTTCCGCCTGGCTGCACGGTCTCCTCAAGGCCTGGGTGCTTCAACAGCTGAAATCTCAGCCAGAACCATGCAGTCAAGTAGGTGTCTTTCCTTGAAATATTTATTCCCTTTGCCTCTGTTTCTTAAGGAGATTAATCTCAGTAGCCCAGGGAGGCAGCAACAGAAAAAAAAGCAAAATACAATATTCATGTTGCTTGGTGCAGCAAAAGGATGCTTAAAATGTCTATTTTTGAGGTGTATTGTGATCAGCTTAATATATGAGTGGCTTTTACATAGCTTCAAAAAACAACCTATGTAAACAAGTGTCTAAGGAGGCAATATAATGTTGGCAAAATAAAATTTTATCTTATAATAAGGTAAAATGTTGTATCATGCAATAGGTGTACATTAATAACAGTCCTTAACCAACAAAATTCCACCTCCCTAGTCTGCACACTTCCTAGGTTGGTTCTGCAGCATCTCCCTGAAGTGCAAAAATTTGTAGAGTGAATCAGGTTGAACATTTCAGACTATTCAGACCAGATATTTCTTAACTACTCTTCTACAGTATGTTATCATTCTGATTTTGTTCAATTCTCTTAATCTGGGCTTTATACAATGTTCAGTCATTTTCCACCTGGAGAAAAGCAGTTTTCTCACTGGACTCTTCGAAACAGTATCATGAAACTCATCGTATTTGCCAGCAAATGAGATGTAAAAATTTGTCAGGGACTTACATATACACCTTAAAACATTTAAATTAAGACTTAACTAAAACAATCAGCTAGTCAGCAATGATGTCCAGAGGCATTATTCTTGCCTGATAAGTTATGCTTTCCTGACAGTTTGCATTACGATGTGTCATTTTAAAACTTAGTACAGTTCTGTTTGTATTTGTTTTAAATTAAATTTCCTGTTCTTAAAGTAAGATTATTCAGAACAGAAAATTCAGTTTCTCAGTTGACGTGAGTCTTTAATTTGCAGTCATGACATGTGATTACACATTCTCTCCTTGTTAGTGTTATATATTAATATCAATTAGTGTGACTGGAGACACAGTGCTGCTCACCTTTAAGCAAAGCTAAACGTGTTTCTGAAGCATTTCTAGGGCACTTGGAATAAGCATAAAAAACACATAACACAAGGTTAGTTTTAGAGATAGTGGCAAGGCAACTTTTCAGTTTAATAATTCAGAATTAATAATTTGATTAAGAAATAGGTATTTATGTATTCTGGGAGCCATTTCAACTATTTAGAATGCTCATTATCTGGTATCGGGTGAAGATTGCTTAGACTGCATACAAAGCAAACATCTAGGGGCATTTTCCATATATAAGCATATTGCCATTTCTTCTTGAAGAATATGTTATGTTTTTCTCAGCCTTGTGTCTTCAGATAGTAGCAAAATCCAGTTGATTTCAGTGGTCAGACCCAAGTTATTTGCTGCAAAGATTACAATTTTTTTTGCAAAAAATGTGCAATTGAGAAAAACATGTATGCATTAATAAAACTGGTTAAAATAGCCTTCAAATTATCCTTAGTTACGTAAGTGCAATATTTTGCATTTTCAGAGTATAATGGATTAAAAATTAATAAACTTCTGTGATTTCATTAGTGATATTCACCAGAATGCGCTACTGCCTTTCATCTTGGTATCAGAGGAAGATGCTGCAGGGATTTATTTCTTTTTTTGTAAGACCCTTAAGGGACATTTTACGTGTATTTTACTTCCTGCACAAGTTAATGGTAGAAGGGGATCCATTTGTTTTGAGTACTTGATTACTGAATAAGTCTATAAAAACAACCCCAGATGTGATAATTCTGATGTGTTCTCCCATCCACCTCCTCTAGTTCATTGAAATACTAGTAAATTCCCTCCTATCTTCCCTTCGGAAGAGCAGTGTACCCTACTGAGTAAAAACCCATTGATCGCTGTAGAAAGAGCTGTAGGGAACTGAAAGACACGTGTAAATGCAGTAGGTCACAGCAGGCTCCTAGGCCTTCTCTGTTGTTTTAATTTTGTTTGATATGACTATTATAAGTATGTATAAGTACCGTTTGTTTCTTTTTTCCCTTAAGAAATGGAAAGAAAAGGTGGAGAGGGGGATATAAAGGGGGATAAAGGTCTTGCACACAAAATTTATGTTTTTCTTACAAGACAGGAGGCAGAAACAGGAAAGGAGTTCACATCCCCTCCTTCTGCTAGTGAGTTTGAATTAGGGCTCCTTTTTTTGGTGCTCTAAATGATCTGCTAGTAAGCATAGATTTTGCTAAGTCAAAGTGCATTTAAGCACATAAATGCATACCTAACTTTCAGTACTTGATTTGCCTCACTGAAAGCAGTGGAATGACAGACATGCTTAAATGCTCTGAAGCTTGGAAAAGGTAAATATGCTAACATACTCCCTTGAGAACAAATGAGTAACGATGAGCCTTTCTGCTCTGGAAGATTGGTCATGGTGACAGGAGATGAAACAAATTAGTTTCTTCAGAAACTCTCATTCTGATGTGCTGAGCTTGTAAACTCTCTTTGTAAAATGAATACCTGCTTTCTTTACACATTGTTTGGGGTAGATCTTCTTTTTCTATAGAAATAATATACATTATTGGTAGGATTAATTCTTTGCTAGCAAAGGTGTCTCCAAGAGGAGTTAAAAAAATAAAACTGACAGCTGATCTAGGGTAAGTACAAGTTACAGTCAGAATCAACAAGCCTGTCACTTTTTCCTGGTAGGTAAATCTTTGACTAAGACTTTCTTCATCTTCTATGGACTGCATGCTCTAGTATGTTAGCTACAATAAATGTTTCAGTAAATGCTTTCAATTTAAATGTAATTTATGGTTGACTTGTGTCAGGCAGACTCATTAAAAAAAAAAAGTGGTAATTTGTTTATGAGAGTGGAAAGGCTGCAAAAATGGCAACCAATGGAGCAATTTCTAGCAATTATTGCAAGTTTTTAGGAGTTCCGTTAAAAGAGATTTTCTGTCTTAAGGAAAGTAAAGCCACTTGAAGGGGATATGCCCAAATTTGTAAGTAAATACATGTCATGTGTTACTTAAAATATTATAGCTTGCACTAATTGCAAGGATTATGAAGATAGATCAGTAGTCATAGAAGTAGCACGTTTTTGTTTTATTTCAAGAAGAATTTTAATTACAGGTAGGTAATATTATTTTGAGGCTTCATTTTCATATATTTCCCCCACATCCTTTTTCACCATTTAGTTGGTCTATTCATTTTCAGTTTCTTCATGTTAATAAGCCAAGGTGCATATGATTATCTGATGTTTTGCTTTTTTGAGTTTCTACTTTTTTTTTTTGTTTTTTTATTATTTTCATTTGGTTCTTGTTTATTTATTTTTATTTTTTCTTTTGTTCATTTTTTTTCAATCACTTCTATCCTTCCACTCAAATCCTCCTTTAACCCACTACTGAAATTAGAGCCATCAGCTCCTCCTCAAGACATTAGTTGCACAAGCCCCAGCTCCACTAGCATTTTGGTAAGTTGGAAACCTCCACCGGTGGAAAAACAGAATGGCATTATCACTGCATACTCCATCAAGTACATTGGGATTGATGGAGAAGATGTCAAGCCCCATGAAATTTTGGGAATTTCCTCGGACAGTACCCAGTACCTTTTGGAACAGCTGGAAAAATGGACTGAGTACCGGATCTCTGTGACTGCTCACACTGATGTTGGACCTGGCCCAGAGAGCTTAGCAGTATTGATTCGGACAGATGAAGATGGTATGTTGCCTCCACTACATCAGTTTGCACCTCTATGACTGTCATCTGCTGTCCTTTGTATAGGCTAACAGTAATTATTCCTGCTCCTCCTTTTTTCCCAAATATAACCAGATGTTATCGCCCTTTGAGCTTTTTAATCAAAGACTGTTCTTTCTACACCATTTTTCCATTTGGTATTTTTGAATTTTTTTATCAGAATTTTTTTTTTTTTTTGCAAGTTACTTGAATCTGCTGCTCCTTTGAGCCCATACATATCCTTCTTGCTCCTCCTTTAATGTAAAAATAACTCTTAGGGAAAACACTTTCTGCCTTTTCCTTGATTTTACAGTCATTGGTCATTTTTAAACAGTTATGTCTATGAACTTTTTTTCAGGTCTTGGTTTTTTGGTTCTTTTTTTTTTTTTTCAGCTGCTTTCTTTTTCCATATTGTTCTTTTTGATTTGAGGGTTTTTTTGGGTTGTGGTTTTTTTGTTGGTTTTTTTTTTTTTTTTTTTTTTTTGCCTTTTGTTTGAATGCGATGACTCAAACTTGGGGCAAATCCAAGGCAAACAAAAGGTGCAGGCCCTGGGTTAACTCCTGAATTGCTGGGATTTCGGGATCAGGAAGGAGCCAAAAGTTGCTTCCAGTGGAGTAGGATCCAGCCTTTTCCCATATTTTTGAGGTCAAATCCCTCTCCGGGCTGATTTGAGTTGAAAATTCCTGATTTTCTGCTGGTTTGGTTGTCAAATCCTCCCCTCCTGGCAGGGTTAAACAGCACCTGCTTCCCAAGATTCCCTGGAAATGCTGTTTTTAGGATGGAGCTGGATGTTTGGGGATTTTTTTGGGATCAATCCACAGCTTTGTGCCCAGATCAGGAGCCACAGAATGGGAGTGGGGTGATAATTCCTGATAATTCCTGCACTGGGACAGGGTTTAAAGGATGGAAAAGAAGATTTGGGAATGGTTTTGGGGTGTGGGGTGATAATTCCTAATAATTCTTGCTCATTCCTGATAATTCCTGGTAATTCCTGATCATTCCTGATTATTCCTGCACTGGGATAGGATTTAAAGGATGGAAAAGAAGATTTGGGAATGGTTTTGGGGCATGGGATGATAATTCCTAATAATTCCTCATCATTCCTGATCATTCCTGATCATTCCTGCACCGGGATAAGGTTTTAAAGGATGGAAAAGATTTGGGAATGGTTTTGGCTCATGGGAAAGGGGCAGCTCAACCCAAATCCAGCTTGGAAAATATTTGGAGCAGAAGGGAGAGATGGAGATTTAAAGGTTGAGATCTCTAAATCAATGAATTTTTAAAATCCCCCAGTTCAATTTTCATGGAATTTTGCTTCCTCTGCTTCCTTTTCCAGCTATCCCAAAGATAATTGTGCTGGAAAAATTCCCAAATCCCTTTCTCCCAGCCTAAACCCCCCCTAATTCCATGATTTAAAAGTCAACAACGAATTTTATCTGTCTTAAAACTCACAGGGCAAAGAGATTAAACTTTTATTTTCACTAAAAAGGCACAAATCCGCCACATTTTCTTCCTTTTCCCGGGATTTTTTAACTTGCCTTTGGAAGGAATCAGTGGCTTCACTAATTAACATCGGGAATCAGGGTGGATTTTGCATAATTAAACATTAATTATGGCAGCATGTGGCCAAAAAAAAAAGCGGCAGCTGCCAGGGAGGAGCATTTTGTAAGCAAAAAATGTGGATTTGAATAATTTAGCCTGGAATTCCATCTTCCTGCTGGGATTTGCAGCTGCCCTGATTTCGTTTGCAAACACTGGCAACGAGCACGGAGATATTTATTTGGATATTCAAATGCTCCCTGGAAAATAAAGGGATAAATCCGATATTTATTTGGANATTTGGTTCTTGTTTATTTATTTTTATTTTTTCTTTTGTTCATTTTTTTTCAATCACTTCTATCCTTCCACTCAAATCCTCCTTTAACCCACTACTGAAATTAGAGCCATCAGCTCCTCCTCAAGACATTAGTTGCACAAGCCCCAGCTCCACTAGCATTTTGGTAAGTTGGAAACCTCCACCGGTGGAAAAACAGAATGGCATTATCACTGCATACTCCATCAAGTACATTGGGATTGATGGAGAAGATGTCAAGCCCCATGAAATTTTGGGAATTTCCTCGGACAGTACCCAGTACCTTTTGGAACAGCTGGAAAAATGGACTGAGTACCGGATCTCTGTGACTGCTCACACTGATGTTGGACCTGGCCCAGAGAGCTTAGCAGTATTG
>VWZT01012005.1:10078-88976 GCA_013397055.1 Pachycephala philippinensis
CAGCGTCAGGCAGAGATGCACAGCCCTGGCAGGGTTCATGGCAGTGTCAGGCAGAGGTGCACAGCCCTGGCAGGGTTCATGGAGCTCCAGCCCAGTGTCACTCACACCACTCACCGCTGGA
The DNA here is from genome assembly GCA_013397055.1 of Pachycephala philippinensis. Taxonomy (NCBI): domain Eukaryota; kingdom Metazoa; phylum Chordata; class Aves; order Passeriformes; genus Pachycephala; species Pachycephala philippinensis. The sequence continues at coordinate 10,200 of VWZT01012005.1, forward strand.
GCACGTGCCCTGCTCTCCTTTCCTGTCACTTCAGAAAGTCACACAGGGCAGAGCCGTGGTGGATACAGATGTAAGGCACCAGATGGCTCAGGGCTGTGGTCCCTGAGTGACTGCAGCAGGAACGGCAGCCCAGAGACACAGCCCTGCTCAGGGCCAGCACCAGGGCAGCCCAGTAGGAGCAGGGAGGCTCTCCAAGCACTGCACACAGTGCAGGAGGGATGCCCTAGCCACAACAGCACCCATGTCGCAGCTTTGCCTTGCTCCTCCATCCTGTTTGCTGCACAAGACCAACACACAGACGTCCAAACATCCCCAGATTTTCGGGATTCCAGGGCAGCTGAGTTGGAAGCTGGCCCCAAGGTTTAAATCCCAGGCATTTATCTCTAGCAGCTAGGCTCAACACTTAGAAACTAGTATTTCTCTATATCTCTAATTCCTAAATGCTTTTAAAAATCTGCCCTTGCTATTGTAGGTGATCATATACATAAATCTTAAGGTGGCCAGGAGCTTATTAAAAATGTTTAAACACATGTAAGCAAACACTATTAATGGAACATTTAGGTTGAAATATATAGTTTCCTAAGATAAAGTAGCACAGCAATAATGATCTGTGTCTCTGATGTTTGCTTTAATGCCAGACAGCTTGTCATACAGCACTGTATGCATTTCATCAACTCTGGGATGAGGTAATCACACAAAAAAAATCAAACATCACACTGACTAATGGTTTTTCAGGTAGAATCAACTCTCAGAAATTCTCCTGTCACCAGTGTGGACACCACGAGGAAGTGATTTCTCTGACAAAGACAAAAGGAAGAGAGTTCCTTGATTTGCACAGGAACAAGATTCAAATACGTTTTTTAATTTCTATTTTAAATGTACATTTCAATTCACTTCAGAGTCTGCCTCTCCAGTTACAGTCTTTCTGTCCCTGCACATCTTCCAGATTCACTGCATATTTGGAATTCCAGTCTCGCTCAAAAAGATCTTTCAACTGTTCCTGGACAGGCTGTTGCCTTCTTTGCGGGGTGGTCGAATTCTGTTTGATAATTAGTCCCACGCCAGCTGTATCAGTGAAGTAGTTTTCTGACCAATTGGAAGTCCCTATGCAATGGAAAAGTAGCTGATTAGAAAACATTCATTTCCCAGTGTTCTGTTTGATCTCTGGGCTTTGTTGATTTGCTCTATGACTGCAAATCTCATTAGGACCAACGGGACAGCAAAAATCAGGTCACCTCCTTCTTATGCCAGACCTCAGGTTTCTGAAACCTGCTATTAACTGCAACTCTAAAGGTTCATAACCTTCTGATTCCTTACAGCCTGTGACAGAATGCACAAATCTACTCAAACACAGTAATAAAGTGCAACATTTAGAGGGTAAAAGAGGGGTAAAAGCCAGCGTTTGACATGGGTTTCTGTGTTTAAAGAAAAAAAGTTTTTAATGGACTTAATTCTCTTTCCTTGTTAAAGGAAAACAAAAGGAGAAACTGGACTCTTGATCAATAAACCCTCAGGAGCTGTTCTGAGCTTGACATGCAAAGCCTGCTTCTAAACCAGGCAAAGCTGGGAATCCAGACGTTGTCTAGGGCTCCCTCCAGAGCTACCTCAATTCAGAAAATCAAGCACTGTGGAAAATACACATTTTATCACTTAGCACTTCCCCTCATGATCACCTTAGCCAGAAAAATCTGTCAATTCCTGAAGGTGCTTAGGCATGAAAACAAATTATCTGCATATCTGCCTTCAAGTATGAAACAAGTTATTAAAGTATTGAAGGCAACTGGAGCTGTAAACCCTCAGCCAGTTGGAAGATCAGGCTATTTGCTGGTGTGCATTGCTGGGAGGATGAGCTGGCTGAAATGACAGAGCACCTTCACGTTCCCTTTTTTGCGGGTTCCTAATAAAAGAGTGAAATGTAAACACCATCCCGGCGCTCAGGAACAGCACAGAGTTGTTGACATTAGTGTTTTCTCATTTCCTTTCCTAGAGTTCTGTTCAACAAACAGTGCATAGAATTAATTCCTCCCAGCAGTTCCTTTTTATTAAAGCACAATAATGTTATATACTGGAACACCAGCTATCCCTGTGTCATTCTGAGCACACGGGCTGTGAAATTCCCACTGTGCTTGTCACAGGCTGTGCTCTCAGCCTTGTGATGCTCTGTTCCTCATGGTTCACAATCATGTTAAATAACCTCTTACTCAATATGACCTACATTATTGTCTCCCCTTCACATCTGTACTCCTTTACCTAGGACAGACTTTGCTTTATATGGCAAAATGAGGTATTTTTTACTATTGCAGCTGACCCTATCTCAGTCTCAGTCCCATAGATCTGGAGATACTGTAAGTATTTGGAATAATGGAATACATACCGATGTAGGCTACTTTGTCAGTGACCATGTATTTGTTGTGATTCACTCTCCCATAAGGAATGTTTGTGTGATTCAGAACGGGAACAATGAAGAGTTTCTGGAGGGAGAGAAATTAAAAATATAAACGGAAGTACTAGGGTGAGGAACAGACTTCATGATTGGACAGAGCATGTTTTCTATAGTTTCAAAGAATAGAATAGTATGGGAAGAACAGAAGAGAACATACCGCACTCTGTTATTAAATACACCATAGAAGAGATTTTACTCATATCCAAGAAAACTAGCAAATAATACTTCCACTATACATAAAATTGTATAAGCAATTGAGATCAGACACAGATAATGTTTGCCTCACAATGTTCCATTAGTGGCACAGCTATTATCATTACAGGGCAGACAATTAAATGCAGTTTTAGGCAGCTGTTTAATAGATCTGCATTTACCACTGATTGCTGCTCTTATTTTGTGCGAGAACGGGCTGATCACAGACACGAAGGGTGCTGCAGGCAACTGTAATGCCCAGCCTTTTGTGTTAACTCTTACCAAAATACACATTTCTGTCCCTTTTTATTCTTTTTCTGAAACTCACTCCACCTTCTGTGATATCTCTCTGTTGTGGTTACTGCATCGTGTTGGGAGCATTCACACCATCCCCACTCTACTTGATGCATTCCAGCCTAATGCCTATGGCCTGTGTGCAATATTTAGTATTCAAAAATAGGTCTATCTATATAGGCAGACAGCAGAGCTCTCAATTTTAGAAAACTGATAGCAATTAGACCCATTTAAAATACTCCACGCAAGAAAAGGTCTCTGAGAGGAGCACTAAGTTATCATATAAACTGTTACAGTCGCGGTGCTCAGCAAAAGCAACTGCCAGGATAATGTCACAAGTGCCACAGCCAGGCACATCCCTGATATCACTCCTAGCTTGAAATAGCTGCTTCCTCAAAGATTATATATTGGGCCTCTTTTTCACAAGAATGTGAAGCAGTCACTGCAAAAACAGACAACCTGCTTCTCTAAAAGCTAATATTTGTACACACAAACTGCAGCTTAGTCGCAAAAATCAGTGTGGGGCCATATCCTCAAGCTGTCTTTCCAAAATCAGGTTCCTTATCATACCACGTCGACACTGATGTGGGCATGTGGGTTGTTGAGAGCACGCAGGGACCTCAGATAGTGGAGCATGGCTGGGTCAGTGTACGCCCAGCAGCTGACCAGAAGCCGGACTTGCACTCTGTGGTTGAAAGCTGCACGTCTCAGGGCATTGTCAATGGCTGGCCAGTATCTGCAGAAAAGGAGGTGTGTGCAAAAAGGGATATTTTTGTTAAACAGTTCAGTAGAAAGCTGTGACAACAAACTGAGACTACAAGTGGTGATGCACAGATGGGATCTCTGATGTCTAGTAAGTAAAGCACTTGTGGCTTCTCTGGAGGTACAGACAAGATTTCTGCCTTCTACCAAGTCCGTTCTTTTCACAGAACGTGTTTTGAGACCTCCAGATTCTGCCAAATTGGGGTGAAATCCATCAAAAAGTTTAAAGCTTAGTAAAGTGCACATACACAGATAGTTAGGAAACTAAAGATAACAATAGCAGCTCCAGGTAATAGCAGCCCAGAGTAAAAAGGGCAGTGCAGAGCCCTTTTCCTTTTTAGAAGAAAGTCTAAGAACCATTTTGCAGAATATGGCCTTTTCAGGGTCCTGGAGACTGTTTGCAGTGTCTGCAGTGGTCCTGTGCCATCAGCCAATGTGGGCAGGCTCTACCCCTCTCCACTCCTCCCTGCCCTCGTTGTGTGTCCCCAGGGTAATGGACACGGCTGTGCTCTCCATGTTCCCTGAATATGGGAAAATCCCTTTTCCTGACACTTGTGTTGGCAGTAGCTGTGGGGAACATTTTTAACATCCTTCACCCAGCTACACAACACTAAGAGCTGGACAATGTGCATCCCAGGGCTCGTAACTCCAAACGCCCACACGGCATTTTCATTCCATAGATCATAAAAAATGCTGCACGGAGGGAGACGAGCATGTTTACTACAGATTGGAGGGCTGATACAGAGAGAGGTCCAGCATTTGCTCACAGTCCCATGAGCAATGATGAATTAATTTGCCTAACTTAATCCTTTTGGTCTTATGTACAAAGGCTTGAATTATCTAATCCTCCCCCATGCATCGTCCTATTGCGCTCAATGGCCTGGCCACGTGCTCTGAGGCTCAGGCTTGACTTACAGATCCTGAAAAACTTGGAAAATCATGCCATGTGAAATGCAATTTTTGAATGGTTTCAATTTTTTAAATATATCAGTTTCTAGTTGATTAACACTCAGACATTAGACAGCAGCTTTGTTCCCTCTGCCTCAGCTGCTGGAGGAACCTAACCTGAACTAATCAGCTTCAATTCATGGCACTACAGCTGGTTGCTGTGGAGATAGCCCGAGGCCCTGAACCGCTTTCCCTGGGCCTTTCAAACTCTTGTTTGCATCTGATCAGCCCTAGATGTCACAAACTGTGGATTAAGCCTTCAGATGAAGAATAAGGAGTATTAACACACTCAATCCTAAGGGGGAAAAGAGACTTTTCTGGGCTTATTCTTGGCCAAGATCAGAAGGTGAGAAACCCAGAGACTCAACCATACAACACAGAAACTGAAAATCCTATGAGCTGTTTGATTTATTAAATATATATCCTCCAAGTGGAAGCTAGTCTCGAGATTTTGTTTCTTGGACAGTAGAATTATCTGTGTCTCTCTATTATCCTAAAACCTCCCCAGCTGAACAGCAGAGGCTTTACACAGTTCTGACAGAGGACATAATGCGTGGTATCATTCTGGCTAAATGGCAGCCTAGAGCTTACCCTATTCAGCAAGCCATGTTGTACATAATTATTTCACTTGAACTTCTTTCTCAGATTGTTTAGATGGTTGGAAAACTCAGAAATGGTATAAGCAGGTAATTCAGAGCACTTGGTTGCATGTAAGCATCCTAATTCAAGCATATCTAAGAGGATTTGGGAGTCTTAGTGCTGCCCCATGGCTGACTAACTTTCCGTGTTACTCAGGTTTGGGTTCATGTGCAGAGTCTGTGTTCATGTGCATGGTTCTGCTGTGACCTTGGGCAGTCTCTGGGACCATGGCAGTGGTTCACCACACAGAGGCTCAAGGCCAGGCTGGATGGGGCTTTGAGAAACCTGATCTAGGGAAAGGTGTCCCTGCCCATTGCACAGGAGAGGAGGAACTAGATGGTCTGCAACCCAAACCATTCTGTGATTCTGTGATTACTCCAGATGATACTATCACCTTCTCTCTGAAGCTGCTGCTGGAACTTAGGTGGAATTATTAGAAACAAAACAAAACAAAAACCCCAAACAACAACAACAAACCCCCCAACAACAACAAAAAAACCCCCACCAAACACCAAAAAACCCCCAGAAGTTCCTTTTAGAGGCTGTTTCAGTTCTCACTGCAAAGGTCAGGACAGTCAAGAACCACCCTCTAAAAAATGGGTAAAGTGCATCAAGCAGGAAATAGAGCAGGAAGTCAAGACTCTTCAGAAGTAAAGGACAGCAAGAAAGAAAAACAGGAGGAAGAAAGGAAAGCATAGCAACGTTTTCTCTGAAAAATCTGATGTCAGATATATTTCTGATGTTCCCTTTCCTCTCTCTATTCATAAAGCTGGTGTGTTGAATTTTGGAGGACGCTGTACCTGACTGTCCCTAGTCTGGCATTTCACAGCTTTCCTGCTGTGTGTAGAGCACAGGAGGCTGCTCTAAAACACCAGCAAAGCACACAGGTATTGGATACCATCCTTCCTGCAGCATCAGGACTGGAATCACAGAATCCTAGGATTGTTAAGGCTGGAAAAGACCTTTAAGATCATCAAATCCAACTCAGCCCAGCACCAGCACCATGTTCACCACTAAACCATGTACTCAAGTGCCATATCCACAGATCTTTAAACACTTCCAGGGATGGTGACTCCACAACTTCTCTGGGTAGTCTCTTCCAATACTCGACAACCCTTTCCATTAATTTCTTTTTCCTAATATCCAATCTAAACCTCCCCTAGCAAAACCTGAGGCCGTCTCCTCTCATCCTGTCCTTTGGTACCTGGGAGGCACAGTCCATGGGATGGTTGGGAAAGCAGAGCAAAGCCTCAGTTCCCTCCACTCTGAATATTTTAATTGCAGAAGGAGGGGAATCATTTATTTTTTCTTTACATAGTGCAAGTAACTGATTTGCTCAGGATTAAAATTGTACCTTTTTGGATGAATGAAACGGCTGGTAGGGAAATATTCCATAACAGAAACATAGACAAACTCCTCTGCCTGACTGATAATACTGAGTATGGCGTGGAGGTCATGGGTGCGACCTTCTGGACAAAATGCTGGAGGGGAAGCCTGTAAAAAAAATAAAACACATAGATCAGTGATTTTTTTTTTTCCTCTCAGACTGCAACTCATTTACGTTTAGACCTGTCTAGTTTTCATTAAAATATCACAAAGCACTTGAGATGGACCACCATCTTTCCTCATGCCTTCCATATCCTGCTGCGTCAGATGCTTATTGATGTATTGAGCCTACAGGTGATTAAAAGAGACCTGCACACTGTTCCTGCTATACAATTTGACAGCTTTTGCTGGGTTTATCCCTATTCTTTGAATAGTTCCAGAGAAACCTGAGGAACAAATTACTATCCACCTGGAACACAAGCAACTGAGGAGGACTGCCAAAGAAACTTTTCTGCCCAATCCTTAAACACAGTTTACAGCCTGTCATGTCATTTTCAAACATACTTACAGAAAAATAGGTTTCCGTCAAGATTCCATTAAATTCCACTTGCAGAGGCCGACGACTGTTAATGTGGGTAGAATAGTTACCAGGCCAAGGGAATGGGATGGTAGCATTAGGATATCCAACATCCCAGTAGGTACTAAACGTTTTCCAGAGGTCTTTGGCCAAGCAGCTGCAGTTATACATCACAGCACCAAACTCTTTCACCTGCAAAGAGAGCAAGCTGTGTCACAGCCCCAGAAGGAGCCACCTCCAGGGGTTTCTTTGCTGTTTCTTCCACTCTGAGAATATTTTACATCATTAGGATTTTTCTCTGTTATCTGCGAGGACATGGATTTTCCCCCAGATTTTTGAATATGCAGCAGCAGAGGTTACCTGAGATAAAGCTCTCCAGTCCATGTTTGCACTACCAATATATATGTGTTTCATGTCTACTATCCAGAATTTGCTATGCAACACTCCTCCTGTCAAATATCCAAAGTCAATCTTTTTCACATGAGCCCCTGAAGAAAGATGGGGAAGGGAAAAAAGAGTTTAGATATAGCATGGAGATGGTTCCTCGACAGCCAGAACACATCTGCATGTCTGACTCTTGCAGGCAGTAATAACTACCAAAATTCACAAGCTCTCATTCCTGGGAACACAGTAACTTCAAAAAAATATGCAAAATGTGGACTTTCAGGAAAATCCTAAAGAGCATGGCGACACAAACAGCAACCATGAATTAGTGAACAGATGGTGCTTATCCTGTGGACCCATGCAGGCACCACACCAGAACAGGCCTTGGAGACCAGTTTCCCCCAGATGCCCTTTTACAATACGGAAGCTCTGAGTAGATTACTAAAGGAAAATAATTACCTTTTTCTGCTAAAAGCTCAAGGTCCCTTGATTTTGAAGCCAGAGTTGGTGAACTTGCTGCAATATACAAAGAGACATTCTCTGCGAGTAACCTCTCAAACCTCTGCAGAATATCTTCACCCTGTGTGGTACATTGTTATTTTTTATATTTTGTCACAGAATGTTTAGTAAGATGTATGCAAGTACAGTGTAACTAATGGGTGCTTCCTTTGAAGAACCCCAGTGCAAAGTAGGTCAGAAATTTCACCTATTTCACGAGTGTTTCAAGTAGAGAAAAGAGGGAATAAAGATTCTGATCCAATGTATGAATCAAAGTTTATTTTCTGTCATTTAATGCTATTAGATGTAAGGTTTAAAAGTATGACCATAAACATCCCAGACTTCAAAGGTGAATGTCCCAGTGCAGATCAACTGCTGGGCCCTGATGCACAACAGATACATGGGGTCATTTCTCCCCGAGGATAAAGGTGGCAGAGACTGTCCAACCCTGAGCTGTCCCTTAGAAGAGACAGGGCTCAGCCTTACATCTGCCACTTTTACTTCTTCTCGTGTGCAGTTAATGACACCTTACACCACCACAAACACCTAGGCAGGAAGGTAAGGGGAGCAGCCCCAGAGCCCCTGAGGACAGTGAGGAAGGTGTGCCAGGAAGAAGGCAGAGACTGAGCCCACAGTAACACCCAGGCCAGCCTGTGATACTTTAGCAAACAGCAGAATTCCTGACACAACTAAGCTCCATTCCTGCCTGAAACAGCATGACCTTGTCCCGTCTGTTTGTCAGAACAGTCCCCCAGACCCTGCTCAGGATCGTCTGGGAGTTTGCTAGCTGCCACAGGCCAATGTGGAGCCAAGGGACAATTAAATATGGTGGGTGAGCCTGTGCCATGGCCTCTGTCATTTATTGTTGGTGGTAGAGCCAGAGAGGCCCCGCAGGAAGCCTGACCACCCAGGGTGCCCAGGAGGAGAACCCTGCAAAGGAGAGCAAGCCTCCTTAGCTGCTGTCCAATGTCATGGGTCAGGGAAAGCTGCCCAGTGGGTGGATGCAGGTGCTGTGTCTGCACACAGGGGAGAAGCAGCCTCTGCAGCTGTCAGAAGTACAGCAGACTTTGCTTCCTGACCCCTCCCACTCACCAGTGGGAATTGGCACATTCCCTTGTGTACACGGAATCCTATGGGCTCCTCAGCTCTGCCACTGGCTGCCCCTTACTCAGCTCAGCCATCCACAGGGTGAGTGTGGCCTTGAGGCTGACCTCTTAAAACCCGGCACAAAAATACTCAGAGCCATGGGCAAAGCCCAGATGGAGTCTGACCTGGCTGGAGGAGGAAGGTTGGAGTGTTGCTTCAGAGCAGCATGGAAAACCTCCCTGGGTCTGCAGGAGGAGTCAAGCAATGCCTCTGGGAGGCAGACCACACAGCCAACCTGCCCTCTGCCACACGTACACGAGGGAAAACAGCCACAGACATGCTTGTTGTTGATTTTACCTTACCTGCTTGGAAGAGGAGTCATTGACACCAATATCCTTCCCAGTAAGAGACCAATAGAAAGAAGCCACATGAACTTTTTCCTGGGCTAGACCAAGGAGAGTCGTCCAGGCTTGGTACAAGGGTTTGGCTGCAGTGCTGTTTATCTCGAAGGGTAAGTCATAAGGAACATTTTCGACGAGCTCCAAGCTGCAATGGTATTTGTGTATTGTGAAGCAAGTGACTGTGACCCCAACAGGACACCAAGCCCCTGTCAGGCTGTACAGTTGGCCATGCTAGATGTCAACCTCCACAGCAAACAAACTGAGCTGAAGAAACAGGCTGGGAGTGCCTTCTACCCCTGGTTTTTATAGCCAGGCTTATATTGTACACTGTCCTCCCAAATTCAGCAGAATGGCTTCTCAGTAGCCACTCCAAGCTCTTTTTATTTTACCATGCCTAAGATACAGAGAAAAGCAAACCCCCAGGGCTGGATGTCACTTGGGTAACTCTTCACCCTCTCGCAGCACAGATATTCCCTGCCCCTCCAGCCTCTGAGAAAGGCTGCTTTGCCAGCTGGTCTCTCTGCTGCCTCCCACTGCTGCCACAAAAGGAGGATGGCTGGAGGCAGCAGAGGAGCAGCGGAGCTGAGCTGAACATTCAAGCACAGGACTGGGAGAGGAGCTGTGACACTGCCCCTGCTGCCCCTCACAGCAGGAAACTACCAATTACCCAATGCCTAAACAGCACCCCCACTCTTCCCAAATTAGTGGTGCTTCATCACTTATGACACAACGGGAAGAGAATAAAACCCATGCTGATATTATCAGTACTGTAACTATTTCTCCATCTGGTGATGACTTCTCCACGTGCCATCTAACCTGACTCACCTGCAGGAGTCATTGGATCTGTTGGTGTCCTCCTCGGTTATTGTGGTTCTTGGGAGATCTCCATAGAGTCCTTCTTCCTCTGGGAGATCTCTGTAGAGTCCTACTGCTTCCACCACCTTTCTGTAAATGCTGACAACTGCTGCCTCTTCTCTGTTAGGATCAACTCTGCTGTCCACACTCATGAAGTAAACAGCCATCAGGACAAGACCAAGCATCAAAATTGCCCCTAAGATGTGAAACTGGAACAGAACCCACAGAGGAGAAGATTTAAGTGGTCACCAGGACACTGATGCACCAGCTAATGGATGATTTATTCACCTGTGCAGGTGAATAAATCACAGTCTTTGAACAGGAGATCTGCTTGCAGCTACTGGCAGATGTGTTCTTAGATGCAGCACTGAAAGTGAGGGACACCTGTTCAAGGTCTGCTTAGATGGAGCCCTGAGCAACATGATCTAGCTGAAGATATCCCTTCTCTCTGCAGGGGGTGTGGACTAGATGACCTTTAAAAGGTGCCTTTAAACTCAAATGAGGTGCAGTGAAAAGGACTGAAACTTGTCGAAATTATTCACATTGAAATCCTGAACTCAGGGGAGAAAGGTAAACAAAGAGACAGGAGAAGAAATTGAAGAAATTAAATGCTAAAAAAAAAAAAAGAGAAAATTCTGAAGCGAAGTGAGAACAATAAAAGCGAATGGGATGACATGAAGTGCAGTGAAATGGATTGAAGCTTGCCCAATTGATCCTCATTGAAATCACAAGATTTCATTTCAGGAAAGGAAATGAAATCTGGAAATCAGAGAACCAAGTGGAACAAACACTCTGGAAAGGAGATATGATAATATAAAATGCATTTGAAAAAAAAAAAAAGAAAATTTGGAAATGGATTTGGGTTGGGTTTTGTGAAGACTGTGATTTTAGTTCAGTCTTTTGGTTTAATTTTTTTTTTTATGCCAACAAATCAATCCCTTGTTTTTTCCCCAACCTTATGATTAATTTGACATTGATTAGCTTTATTTTAGCACAAGACCAATGGATGTAACAAAATTACTACCAAAATCAAAATAAGGAAATTTCTACCACAAGATTGGCTGTGGGATCAAGCCAAGCATTACCATAAAAAGGAAGTTTGTGAAGTCAGGGGAGAAAAAACGGTTCAGAAAGTGTCAGGGGCAGAAAGACATTTCGTGGTTTCTGAATGTGTTCTGATTTTGTCTTAAACGTCCCTTAAGTGAAACTACACAAATCTCAATTATCCGTGTAAACAGTATTCCCATGTCATTCTAGTGTGCTGAGTTAGTTTCATTTCCCCTTTTCAGCACATTCCTTTTTTTTTTTCCTGAATGCAAATGGAGTGGGGGAAAAAAATAGCCTGGCTACCTGGTATATTCAGATCTGCAGTCCAGCCCCTCACATGCAGGAAGGTATAGCACCAGGCTCTAAATGCTGTCCTGTACTGAGCAGGAAAAGACAACCAACCACACATGCAGATCTATTTCCCCCCAATAATTATCATGTCTGGCTCCCCATGGCAATTCTTGGGAGCTGGAACCATCCCCCAGCCTGTGATAGGCAACATGCACTTCAGAGCTGAGCTTCTGAACCTCCAGGCAGGAGAATCGAGTCTGGGGGGGTCGTGAGGCTGTAGCCATAAATCTGAGCTCCCAAAAGGGCACATGTGAAAACCGCACAGAAATCACTTGCCCCTGAAAGTTTCTGTTTCAGTTTCTATGTGGATAAAGCTTCTTGCTTTTAATTTTCTCTGCTTTTCTCAAAATCTACAGTGCTGGCATCAATTTCAGGCAGTGATTTTAATGAAATAATCATTTTTAAACTATCTACTTAAATTTTTGCCCTCTGGCTTGTCCTCCGCCTCATCAAAGGCAAAAAAAACCAGTCACCCATTTTTAACAGTTCTGCATTTCATCACATGAACATGTTAGCAAGACTTAAACACTGCCCAGGTTTTAGAAGACATTTGTAAGGTAAGAAATCTATTTTGAAGTCACATCATGGCTGTCACTATGCTACGCACTGTGATGTCCAGGTACTCTGGGCACGGTGAATAAATGAATACATGAATACATGAATAAATGCTGTGCCAGTGGTGGAAGTGAGGCTGTTCATATGAGCGTGGTTTCCTTGTCCCGAGCCAGACAGAGCTACAGGATTTAGCTCCACATTACTCCCTCTGGGCAAGGGGTCTACCCTTTGATCAGTCTGCTGGATAAATCAATGAGAGTGTTGTCACTCACTTGTTTACAAATAGGATTGAAACCTACACAGATTTCTAAAATGGGCAATAAAATAATTCTTTTTAACCTGTTATTACTTTTCAGAAATGTCAGCGCAATCTCAGCTCTTGTAAGCAAATGTGGTGTATCCCAATAATTACCGTTTTGACGTCTTTTTGATTGTTCACGCCTAATTTCGTGTTGGAGGACTCATTACACATCACGGATGTTTTTAATGCTTTTTTCACAATCTGAAAAACAGAAATGCATGCAAGGGGAAAAATAAAGCTTTATGACAACATTTGTGTATAGCAAATTACAGACAAAAAGTGTAGGTTACTGCCACTGCTCTACACAGTGCTCTGAGATTTAAATATGGATCTGTGCAACATCCTCCCTGTGTTATGGTTCTTGAGTGGCATTAACAGATTCCAAAGTGACAGAGGGACAGGTCTCTGCAGTTTTTCCCCGGTGCTGTCTACACACAAAAATCCCTGCAGTAATTAATGTGTAAACAACTGCATGGCTGCCTCTTCCAGCCATCCTTCAACACACGCTTTTGTCCTGCTGCAAGTGAACATATTTGCCAACAAGCAGTAATTAAATGCAGAAGCTGTGGGTGATAGTGTGCAGCATCAGTCTCATCCTGCATGTGACTGTCAGGCTCCTGCTCTCTTCCCGTGCCTGTGAGTTGTCTCCAATGCCAGTGTCTCTTCCAGAAGTGACTCTGTTAAGGGGACAGGGACCAGGCTGAAATACAAATTCCCCTTCTCCCCTGTTGCAGCCATGACTAGAAAATAAGTTATCTTCTTTTCCTCCTCAGACAGCGTTTCTCTAATCTTGTGTTACCACCAGCAGAGGCAACCGTAAGAGCAAATACCAAAATATGCCAAAACTCACAGCAGATGGTCAGGCAGGGGGAGCTGGCACTTGCCTATTTTGCCTTCTCAAAAACTTGACACATGCCCAGCGGGTCATGAATCATCCCTGCATTGGCAGAGGTGAATTTACCCCACAGGAGCCAGCTGACATTTTTCATTCTCAGAAGCAAGAAGCACGTCCTGGGGTACAGCAGATCTCAGAAGGTGCAACCAGATGATATCACCACCTGCCCAGTCCCTGAACAACTGCTTCTGACCCCTGAGCTGCTGGGCATTTGTTCATCCTGGAGGATGAACCTGCTGCAGTGGTACTGGATATGGATTTGCTCCGTGGATGGTCACACTCAAACCAGTTTTAGGTAGGAAGGATCAGACCTGTCCCATCCATCCTGCCACGTGTTCACAGCTGTTGTTACCTGAGCTGGGTGGGCTCAGGGTGCCTGCCCTCCCCCAGCAGAAAAGCAGCTTGGCTGTACACATTCCATGCTGCATCCAGCTCCTGCCCACTCCACCTTTCGGTATGGATGCTGTGGCTGCATGGAACAGGCAGGGGTTGGACACTGCCCAGACACAGCCCCAAAGGCTTCCGTGGGACCCGACTCACAGGTACTGGTGGGGCTGAACCACAGAGGCAGGGGATGTCTTGGAAGACAAGGGAAGTGGGTCTGAAACAGTGACTTGGGGAACGCAGAGCGGGATGTGAAAAGGGAGGGTCTGTGGTAAAAGAGCAGATGAGAGAGAATTACAAGGATGGAAAAGGTGGAGAGGAAAGAAAAGGTACAAACATTCCTGCTTAAAAGCATACTAGAGAAGAAAGCCATGTTTCCATTTCAGGACCTGCTTGTTGTTATCAGCTGTAATCACTATAGCAGGGCCCACTTCCCAAAGCAGTTTTACTCACACTTTTCACTGCCACTTTCTTTTGCTGCCCCAGGCTCAGCTGCAAGCTTTTACACTAGAAATAGTTACAAATGCTGGCACATAAAAATCCATTCTCCCAGCCCCGAAGAAATGGAGTGGCTGCCAGCAGTGAAGGACAGTTGGCCATTCCCATGCCTCTGAAATCCCAGTTCATGTTTTAAGCACAATATAAAGATCCACTGTCTTACCCCAAAGAGCTGACAGCCCAGGCAGATTGGGTGATATAACCCACCACACAGAGAAGGTGTGTGACACCAACACTCATGAGAGGAAGTGGTCACACACCAACCCAGAAAACTTAGTAGGAAGAAAGGCAAGAGAGAGCAAAAGAGAAGATGTGAGAGTTGGGTGGGAAACCGAGGCGAAGGGATTTTAAAGGAGGAGGAGAAAGGCAGCTGACAAACAGCAGCAGCCCTTCAGGCTGGGCCAGGAGAGCCCACTGAGGCTGCAGGTTACACTCCACAGCTCGTGGCTTTGGCACAGCTGTCCCAATCAGCTGGGCTGGCCAGGAACAAACCAGCCACCACGGGTGCTTCTCGTCACAGAACTGGAGCTGAGAGGTGTTGCCTTGTCCCTCTGGCTCCCAAAGTCACATTTGGTGACCCAGGCAGTGTCTTGGTAAGGAACTGCAGATGTCAGTGCTCTTAGAGCCACCTGATGGCCTCAGATGGATGGAGCTTACCAGAAACAACTTGTTTCACTTCCCTTTTTCAGCAACAGTTACAAAATGTCTTCAAAATGCAGCGTTTTTCTTAAAATTCGAAGGTGAACAGATCTCGTATGTACTGTGATAAAATCATCTCCCATTCAGTTCAAACAAAGCCCTTCTTGATGTCTTTGACTGGTGATGGGTTGGAGTCCCACCTGCTGTACAGAAGTCGTGAGAACTGCTCTAAAACAGGCAGTTTAATTTTCAAGAAGGAAAACATCACAGACTCAACCAGAAATCCTAAGAATAATATTGTAGCTAGTCAGCGATTAACTGTGGCTCCCTTGAAGCTTTCAGGGACCTGCCCATTTCAATGAGTGAAGTTCATCCAAGAGCAATAAATTCAAGCACTATGTAGCACTGCTTCACGGGCTGGGACACCAGCTAATGCCGGTCTGCTGAGCACCCACAGGACACTGCTGTTTATAACATTAAGGTTGCTTTCTCCTTGCCTCCAAAACACCTCTTGGTACTTCTTTTCTCCACCAGCAGCAAACTGTGTCAGACTTGGAATTTCAAACACAAGAATGTGATTTTTCACCGTACAAAACCTCCCCAGGAGCTGTTTGAAGTTCATCAGATAAACAAGGTGCATTCATCTCTCCATGGCCACCCCCCAGCTCTCTCAAGATGATGACAAATGTACTTACCATCCTGGAAGGTCTCCTCCTGTGTGGATGTCCCACTGTACTCTGATGTTACTCCCAGACTTATGTACAAGGGGCAGTGCTCATGCTCTTCGTCAGCACATTTGTTTAGGGTTCTTCTGGTTTTTTGCCCCTCCTGCTGTAAATCACTTCCTCTTAGACACTGAGTTTCACAACGTGCACTGGCAGGGTGCTAAGTTCTCATCCAGTTGTTGTGACACAGTTCTTAGACTCCAGGTCCTGATCTTCACCTGTTTGCCATAACTTGCTGTGTTGGATGGCAAAGCTCCCACCCAGTGGTGTAAAGTCAGAGTCCAGAGCAGCATGAGAAGATACTGGTTGAAAGGACTGCTCAGCTTTGTTGCTGTTAGCAACCCAAACATGGCACTATTCTTACTGCATTATTCTTAACCCACCAGAAGCTTCATTTTAAGCAGGCAAACAAAACCTCCAAAAAAACTCTCTACAAAGTTTTTCTTGAAAGCACTTTCCTGCTCAGTCATGCTTGGACAAACGTAAGGGAGCAAACCAGCTCCTTTTAAACAATACAACCCTCATCTTCAACACATGGCATTTGGAATTTGCAGTGACATTGTTGAGGGGTTACATCTGACATTGAGTTTGGGGCAGCTCCTAAGAAATTGTGCCTTCTTTAAAAATCCAGAGACTGCACCTCAGCTGACACAAATCTCTCTGGAAATGCTGCTGTTGTTCTCCAGGCACCCCCTCGTTCCTACTGAACCCAAGGATGCAGTTCCCTAGTGCAGTACCAGAGGAAGGATGCTGTGAGGAGTCAATGGAGAGGCAGCTTGGAACACGAAGCTTTAGCATACCTTGTATTAAGCTGCTGAAGATGGAAACAATGAGCCAGAGGATAGGTCTGGTACAGCAGAAAGAGGCCTTTTCCTGGGAAGCTGAAAGTACCATGAGTCCTCTGCTTCTCTCAAGACCAAAACACAAGCATGAACTCAAAGAAGCGCAAAAGGTAGTAGGTGGAGCAGATAGGACACCTGTCTGTCCAGCCAGCTTGCCCCTCAATTTACTGCTGTGCACAGATCACTCATCATGGGAGCCATCCCAAATCTCTGTTACAGCAGGACTTAAAAACAAAGCCAAGGCTGCTGATGCCCTGTAGATTCGGGTTACCAGAAAGCTGGAGGCAGGATCTGCAGCCAAAGAAAAGACAGCTCCAGAAAGCCACCCTGCTAAAGGTCCAAATCGCCCCCAGGAAGTGTCCCTGGCCCTCATGACTTCAGAGGCTGAGCATCCCAACTAAATATTTCAGCTAAGCTCCTGCTTGTGTGCAGGACTGAAATCCTGGCATGAACTATGTCAACCCAAATCACAAAAGCTCCCACTGACTTCGGGATCGAGCCGCACAGGCAGCGGCACCTTTGCACAAAGTTCAGGATTTATCATTTATTTCTCCAATATCACCAATTTAATTCAAGTTGTGTCAGAGGAAGGGCAGCTTCCAGGAAAAAGACCTATATTTCTCCTCTGTCAGCTCTCTAACCACTTGCAGCACTGATAAATTCCACTGTCCTCCTCCTCTCCAGCTTGCAAAACCCTGGTTTCCTGCTGCTCATCCAGTCTCACATACCAGCCCAACAATTCTGCATTTCTGATCTTGCTGGCAGTGCTGTAGCTATGAGAGTTTCAGGATGGAAGCAGGTTTATGGGTAGAATATGATATTCTCTTTAACCAATTCATGCAGCTGGGGGGAGGAAAGAAAAAAAAGTGGCAAGTTTTAGAGCAAACCAGAAATCTTCTTTATTCTTCCTCTTCCCCATTTCTCAGACAAGGCTCCTTCTCCCAGTTGCTCTGGCTGACTTGCCACCATCCCACACACAGAGTAAATGCATCTCTTGCTGTACAGTTGGGTGGCACTCTGAGGTTCACATATTCCCTCTAAAAATCATGCCTGGACTCCAGTTTGTTTTAGGGTGCATTAAAAGATACAGTGAAAGAGGTTTTTCTGCCTGTGTGGGAGGCTTGCTAAGAAGAAACTGCCAGTTTAACACACTCTCATCTCTGAGAGCTAATTATAGACAAAAACATCAGTATCACTGCAGAGATTACTACAAAACTACACTTTCTGTTTCACGAGAACAAGGCTGGGCTCCAAATACCAACAGCTGACAGAAGGATGGGAGGCAGGGACAGCCAAGGTCCATACACTTGAAAAGAAAAATGCTCTATTTATACTTTGTGCCAAAAGATTGTATACTCAAATTAGCTGGGGAGGGGGGACACAAAATAAGTTATTTCAGGTCTAGAAATGGGAAGTGATTCAGCTGACAAGCCTAGGGAAAATTTCAAAGTCTAAATAAAATTGTGATTTCTTTAGAAGTATTTTTAAAGATTTACTTAGTTTCCACTTTTTACAATATTCAGTAAATTCAGTAAAATATCTGACTGTGGACTTGAAACATTTAACTTAAAATATTTAACTTATTTGGAATAATTTTAATCAGCCTAAAATTATATACCAAATGCCTGCCAGCCATGTTTCGTTTGGAAAAATATTTCAATCGAAAACAAATAAATAAATCAGTGATTCATATAGCACAAGGGATTGCAGAGTCCTTTGCTGTCTCAGTCTTGTCACTTCTCTTGTGTAGCACTCACCCTCCAGTCACACCTGGGAAAGATGACCTGCAAGTGTTAGGAAATTACTTCAGTGTGTGCTGTGTTGAATGTATTTTGTTTTACAAAAATTATACTCCTTCTCTTCGATTTGCAAAGCACCTGCCAGCTCAGGACACCACCGGCCCAGTGCAGTCTCACTCCTCAAGTGAGACTCTTAAACATAAAGAACATTATTTTGCTTACAGAGAGGTCCCTTTCCCTGAGGTGAAGTTGTGTTACGAGCTGTGTTATAATACATCCTCTTTCAGCCTGCCCAGGTGTCAGTGGCTGGGAGGGAGATCCATTCCCAGGGAAAAATGCACCACCCAAAGGAGTGACCTGCTCTCTTACTGAAGACATGAGTCCTCTTGCTGAAACCAAACCTCACCTGTGCCTCTGGATCTCCTCTTGTCTGGGAAGTGTCCGTAGGTGCCAGGTGGATGCTACATTCTGGGTTTTTTGGGTTTTTTTTCCTTCCTGTGATTTGAATGTTGACAGAAGCATTTAGTGTTGAACAAACCCTTTCTGGCACCAACTCTTCTGGCAAGTACAGTATTTTCAGTATTTTCTGTTCAGAGGAGAAAAGGCTTAATCAGGGTAGAGCCCTAGTGAGTGCTGTTTTCTTACACTCATTGTTCTTGTCTTCTCTTCCTCAGCCCACATGGGTCATAGACCTCAGCAGCCAATCCCCTAAAACAACACACCTTTTCCAGGGAACTGCACAGCTGAGCTCCCGTGGGCTGGTGCTCAGAGTCTTTGCAGGGTCGCATCCAAATGCTTGTTAAGGAAAGCAACAGCCCCTGCAGCCACACTGGCCACTGCTGCCCCACGCCAACCCCATCTCACCAGGAACAGCTGAGAGCAGCAGGAATTTGCTCTTCGACAGCCCATGGAGGGCCTTGCTGAGAAAGACACAGCGCTCTCCCTCCATCGCATGGGCAGAACCCAACAGACGAGGGTCTGTCACTGGATCTTCACACAACATCCAAAAAAGAGAACCTGTCCCCTCCAAAGACTTAAAACTCTGAGAAGGGGTCCTGAAACCCTGCTCAAAGCAAAGCATTCTGGTGTTCCCTGCTATGCACACGTGCAAAATCAGGCTCTATTTCCCAAAGCAGCTGAGGATGTTGGAGAGCCAGGCTTGCAGCTGAAGGCTCAGCAGGAAGATGCACAGAGGAGATCATTACTTTTCCTATCTACCCTTTATTTTTCAGTTCTAGCAGCTTTCATTATGTTGCAAATAGTTTTGGCCACAGTTCCACTGCCTCTTATGTTTACTCAGTCAAACTGTTAAAAATTAATGAAGTGGGTGCACTATTGATTTCAAAAGGGCCCTTTGCACAGCATCCCGACTCAAACACTGCTCCATACTCTCAGGGAAGCCTGGGGAAATATTGTTAGTGTATAATCCAGCCCTGCATTGTAGACAACACAGAAAACCTTCTCTGCAGACACAGCACACAAACTAAGCTTCAGAAGGCTTTTTAAGAGAGGTCTAAGATTATTTTTTAAAAAAAAACACCAAATCCCTCCCTAAAACTTTTAAATGTAAAAGATTTCTACGTTAAGTATCTAATGGAAAGGTCACCAGGGGATGGGAAATGTCCCAATGATTCTAGTTAGGAACTATTATTTTCTTCCTCTTTCTGTTTTAGTTACTGCTGGCATACAATGCCATGTTTTCATCAGCTGCATGTGTTCTGCTTCCTATAGGAGCTGTGCTAATGCAGAGTCCCACGTGGCACCAAGCAGGGTGGGGGAGGCTGAAGGCAGTGCAGAGAAGGAGGAATTAACATTATTTCAAAAGTGCCAGGAAGGATGCAAAGCTCAGACAGAACTGCAGAAGGGAAGGAGGACACTGGTGGAATGAAGGACAAACTCAGAAAGTATTTCACAGACACATAAACTATATATATAAGGTGAGAGCAAAAAAGTAAGCCTAATAATGTATCTGTAATCACATACCTCCTGGGGAATGATCACTTCCAGCTGGATTCAACCACCATGTTAATCATGGCAATGAAACAAAACAGCACTAAAAATGAAATCGAGTATCACCATACCGTACTCAGATGTGCCACCCTCATGTGAGAGGGTCTTAGGGACTTCAGCCCTGGAAGTTCTGGGGGGATGAGGAAACTCCTGTTCTTTGGAGGACACCTGCCCCAGCCATAGGTGTCACTAGGACTGATCCAGTCATGCTGTGAGTCTTCAGTTGCTGACAATTCTCTCATTGCATTGCACTTAACACCAGTGAGAACACACAGCTGAAAAAATCCATCCACCAAACACACATTCTCCTCCAAATGAACACACAAAATCCAGAATCGCTGTCACATGATAAAAGAATGATTTATTAGAGCAACTTTATGATAAAATTATATAAAATAACAATTTGGTTTTTTAAAGACATCCACAATATCACCTTGAAACAAAATGTACAGATACTGCCTATAATCCAAACAAAAATAAATTACCGTTCAAAAAAAAAAAAACAAACAAACCATAAGTGGAAATTTACCAGGGCAGAAGAAACAAATCAAAATTATACACAGCATTTCAAGAGGGCGTGGAAAAGAGAAAGTCATTAATTGATTCAAGTTATACAAACGTGTTTCAGCTTTACTCTCAGACAGCTCAGCTTGCATTTGTGTTGCATGCAAATGGAATGATCCAGTGAACAGTTCAGAACAGCAGAATCAGCAGCATAACAACAGCAGAGAGTGAAATAGGCACAATTCAGCACGGGGCACATCGAAAGTGAACAGGTAGTTCTGTCTGGTCTTTGCAAAAGTTATACACATTTACCAACTTCAAAAATAGCTAGTGTGATCTGCAAAACAAGAAAAAACTAGTAGAGTCTTGCACTTAAATACTTTACACTTTTTATCCTTTTTTTTTGTCTCCTTTTTTGTCAATAGGCTGTATGTAAACATTCCACTAATTGTACCTTTACTAAAATACTCAAAAGATGATGCAGACGTTCTTTCTTTCCTCCTGGAGCACGACCACAACGTGACACCACCATAGATCCAGCTGGGTCCTCGCTCCCAAAGCTCCTGCACACCCTCACAGGAATTTACATTCACGCCATCAGAACAGAATAACAGGATTTTACATTTGAAAGCGTCAAACTGAAAAGTTTTCAAGTATAGCGGAAGAGCTGAGGGCTGGGATTTTGGAAGGTGCTCAGGGCATCAGGCACCCAAAGCATATGGAAACCCAAAAAGACCTGAGCACTTGCTTGCCTAAGACTTTGAAAATCCCACCCTTGGTTACATTGCTTTAGTCAGACACAAAACACATGAAAGCAAGGTGGCATGGGAGTGACACACAGGGCAGCATCACCCCTGCCAAGCTCGATGCAGGGCTCATCCACAGCTCATGGAAGCCAGCAGGAATCTCGTGCACTGATCCTGGGCCCCCCAGATACACCACTACACAGGGGTCAGGTTCACACTGGAGTCACACAGGCATGTTCCCATGGTTGCATACAGTACTGCTTGTAAGAACCAACAATCAGCAAAGGAGTGGATAGCTCTTTGGCTTATCTGGAGCAGACAAGTGCAAACCGCAGTACTTCAGAAGCAGTGAACACAAGAAAAAATATGTTGCGTTTCATTGTGGACCAGCAAAACCTTTTCAAATGCAAGGATCCGAGAATGAGCATTGTATCGGGACACAGAAGTATTTTACAGTTTAGCTGAGTCACAAATAAAACAAATCAAGCTGTGCATCCTCCCTGCCTCCACACACTCATTTCCAAATTATCAACAGACACTGATTGTTGCATCCTCATTAGTCACTTGAAGAGGTACCGTATTTTGCAGGTTGATTTAACTGATGCAAGGTGTCTGTGGGCTCGCTCTCAAGTTCAGAACAGAGCAACCAAGGGAGAAAATCCCTCCCTGATGTGTTCAAGAGTCAAAGAAGAATCAAGCAATTTTCAAGTGAAAGTAAACAGAAGTCCCATCAAGGACACATTGCAGAGAAACAGAATCCACTTGCGCATAGCCATGGAAATGTGGAAATAACAAATAATCATAGAAGTCAGATGTATGTCTTAGTAATTCACTTGTCTCTACAGCAAAACTGAAACTAACAGCAACACCTTATCTGTGAAGGTCCTTCAACTCCTAGTGAGTTGGGGTAGCACCTGGTCAGTTCAATCCCTAACTATGAAGGGCTTGAAAAATTGTGTCTCATATGTCAGGAACGATACCACCACTTATGATATTCACCAAGGACACAGTCAGGTATTTCAAGAAAAGACAGATCAGAATCAACAACTGAATTAACACATTCAGATAGTGCGTATATTACAGGCAGAACAACATCAAGGGCAAATTCTTTTTATTCTGCATTCATCTACGTGAAATCCAGCAGATTTCTTCATGGAAGGGCATCTCCACACAAGCAGATGAGCTTATAGCCTACTGGAAATCTCGGAAGGATATCTGCACCTACTATTTACCAGCCAGCATCTTGCAGGCTCAAAAATAAACTAATGGCGTGTTGACATACTCCCATCTTGGGACCGATCCTGTCTCTGCTGAAATCGATGGAAAGCTCTCACTGGCTTCACCAGGAAAGCAATCACCTTCTTCACTAGTAAGGTTAAACACTTTGTGAGCATCCCTATTTATTTAAATTATTTTAACAGCTTCCCACTGTTACAACATCCTAGAAGAAAAGCTCAGGTAACTACTGAAGCTAACTAAGGAATCCACTATTCACCCCAAAATATAGAGTCAGCACACAAGAAGCAGTCAAGCTTGGGAAACCATTTTCACTGGTTAAACTACATACTGTATGAGGGCAAAGTGGAACTCATCTGCTCACCTTTCCCAGTAAATGTATCCTCCACAGCTACAAAAGAATTTCTTTACCCAACTACTATTTGTTGACCTGGAAGAATGAAAAAGAAATCGATACAAGACAGAAAAAACTGGGAGCAAACACATCTGGAAGAGATCCCCTCAAAACCAAAATTTTTGTTCTTGAAGCAACAAAAATTGCTTAGTGTTTTGCAGTTTAACACAAAGACAGAATACAAACCCCAACTTTTGTTAAATAAGAAATTGCTCAAACAACTGCACACAACCCTTAGTGTTTCTAGGATTATAACGGACCAAAAATTAAATCCAGAGACAAAAATCCCAAATGTACCAAGTGCTTGACACTGTTGAATAGTTTCTGAAGAACACCACAGAATGGTGGTCTTTGAAAGCACTTTTGCATTGAAAGAAAAATTCCTAACAGAACTAGCCATAAAGGTGGAGCTACATTGAAGCCATTATTTTTTCAGTGCTGTCAAGTGATTGCACTAGTTCACAGCAACTGTGTAATTAAGTTTATTCCATGAGCCATTGGAACAGATGTTTTTCTTTGCAATTGGGTAATTGCAAACATTTTAGTCTTTGGCCCAGCCAAGAGCATTTGTAGCTCATCATGAAAAGACTGTATATTTAAATTAAAAAAGAAAAGCAGCTTAAAGACAGCATTTGTACCAAAATCATGAAAATTTGGCAAGCTAAATCGTAAAATCTAACTTTTGGTACCTATCCCAAACTTTGGGTCTGAAATATCATCAAAAAGTAACTGTATCAGTAGTCTTTACATTCATACTATTATTAACTTTTACTCTTTCCCAAGGGAAAAACAAAAGGGTTTATTCTGTCTTGTTTTGGTTTTTGGACTGAAAAACAGATGCACAACTTCAGTATGGTTGCCTTTTTATGACTGCTGAAAGGAAATCTTACACAACTGCAGTAAGGGTTTCTCTCAGAAACCCATGATATTGCACAATCGTTCTGTTGGATTTGCACGTTGATTCCAACAGAGCTGTAATGCTTCACTTGTACGCTTAAAAAAAATTCAAACAAATAAAATCCAAACAAATATAGTACCAAAAAAAGGTGTGGGTTTTTTTTTTTCAAATTGAGCCTCATTACAACTGAATAGTTATAAACAGGCCAATGCAAGAACACCTTAGTCTCGGCAGTACTGAATGGAAAATATGCAAAGCCTGTTTTCTTATGGCACACTGGAAGAATAAGTGAGCAATTTTGTAAAAATCAGTTTGCCTCTATGCTGAAAATGTGCTGCTCCACAGTGCTAGTCTTGTTTAAAAGGCATACACAGACTTTCCATTCACCCTCACAGCATAGATTTTTCTTTTTTGTGCAACGTGTTAGCAATCTAAACAACTGCTCCACACAAACTGTCCACAAACCACTCATACACAATACTAATGCAACAGTAGATTACAGTATAACAGCAATACAAAATATTGTATCAGATCACATATTTCTCTCCATCTGGAATGAAATTCGAATCTTGTAAGCTAGAAGACCCACAGTTCGATTTCTGAGCGTAGTTTCTCATCTGTGCTGGGGACAAAGTCTCCAGTGTGGACCCAGAATTGTTAGCAGTCCTGACTTTAGTGGCTGTAGATTGTTTAGCAGCAGAAGATGCTTTGTTACTGGCAACTATATCCAAGTTTCCAGTAGGGTCAACGATAGCATTTATGACTGAGGGGAAAAAGGGAAAAAAAACAAACCAAACATAAACATTAACATTAGCAGCACTCAGCAAAGTTTCCAAACAGAAGCTTGCTACCTTCATTTTGAAGGCAGCAGAACTGTAAGCAGTACTTTTCTCCATTTTAGTCAGGTTATTTTCCTCATTAATACATTCAGGTCTAAACAGCTTTAACAAGCAAAACCTCTCCCAGACTGAAGCTACGTGGACTCTCAACTTTCTGGTTAAATTGGAAAAGACAAACTACAGCAGCCAAACTGCAAGCTTTTAGCAGGAGCCCAAAATGATACCTGGATGTTTTTACATGCCTTTATTAAGCTTTTAGATGATGCAAGAGCTTGTCTTGCTTTTCCTAATACAGAGATCTATGTGCAAAATTCAAGTCCAAGAAGCATAGCACAGTTTATTTATTGGCTGAAAGA
The DNA here is from genome assembly GCA_013397055.1 of Pachycephala philippinensis. Lineage (NCBI taxonomy): Eukaryota > Metazoa > Chordata > Aves > Passeriformes > Pachycephala > Pachycephala philippinensis. Next base: position 35,564 of record VWZT01012005.1, read on the forward strand.
GCTGGTAAATATTATTTCATAAGAACAGTCCTGCACGAGTTTATCTTATTAGAATATGCTAATTACCACAACCAAAGCATTTCCACAGCAACAGCTTCTACATTTAAATAGTCAAAAATTTTCTTAAAAACTGACAGTATAAGATAAATCTAGTGTTAATTCCATATGCACTCATCAGAGAGCACTGTGGTAACAAACTCAACTTCTGCATCCTTTCCCAGCTTTCACTGGCAAATCAGGCCACGTTACTCTATTTTGTGCAACTTTAGTGGCATTTGAGAGACAAAAGGAACATTTTAGATGACCAACCTTCAAGCTGTTTTTGAACTCGCCTGAGCTCCTTCAGGATAGAACTGATTTCCTAGAAACAAAAGCATCAGAATGGAAAATTAAGCAACAAAGTACTCAACTAACACAGGAATCCAGTCTTACTCCTTCTGCCTTATCTGATTAAGAGGATTCAAAGTCAGGCCCCCCCTTGCTCATTTAACAGAAAAGACAAATCTATATGAAGGTGTATTTGGGCAGTGCACAGGGAGCCTGCTCTGCGCTGTGTCACCACGTACTACAACACCATCCCATTCACAGCCACAGTGGCTTTTAGCTGTGAAAAGCTGCAGCTGTAAAAAGGATCCTCCTTCATATCAAATAACCAAAGATATTTGTAAACTCAGCTCCTGGACCAGACAAGGCATTTGGCCACATTATACTGCTGCAGCACCGAGCTACACAGGTCTTGCACAATGTTGGTTAGCATAAATCATATTTGCTGGGTCCACTGCTACACTTAAATCCTTACTGACAACTCCCTTCAAGGACAATGAAAGGTCATGAGAGCACAAACACCATCTTGAGGATGAATCACCTGAGTGAATTCACCCTGAGGTGGACTTTTACTGCCCTAATATCAAACAGTTACAGGTGAAGAAAACAAACATTCATGAGAAACACCTGTCTGCAAGTGAAGCTGTGGCAACCACATGGCAGGAGATCCTTTGTTAAATGTTTAAATGATGCCTAATGACCCCGAACTTCAACATCTGTTAAGAAACCCAGTCTTTGAAGATCAGTCGCAAAGGAACTGAGAAAGAGTTTGGTGAAACAAAACCACTGAAGGAACTCACTTTGTTACACTTCAAATAGTAACAAAACCCAGCAGTTCAACACGTGAAAAGGGACTGGAAATTTCAGACATGGATTTGAGAAGGGCCAGAGATTGTTGGTTTGCTTTCTTACAAAGCTTTCATGGATGAAAGTCTTTATTATCTCACTTGTTTGCATGGACTTACCTTGTTTGATGTCTTCAGAATTGGCACTTCATTTTCTGAATTGATTTTGGCCTCCATCTCCTCCCAGGTCCTTTCTGAATTTTGAAACAGAATCCTGTAACACAAAAAGTAGAGCAGATCATAAAATTGCCATCAAAAACCTGCTTGTTTAGAAGACTTAATTATCACAAGATGTGGCAACAAAAGAGATTAGTGGATTAGCAACTGGGGACAAAGCTCCTTTCAGCTGAATTAGGAACATTCCGAAGTCTTTCCCTAACTGATGTCTTCTAGAGCAACAACAAACTTCGAAAAAATTTCACACGCATGGTAACCTGCATGTATTAGAAAAGCCTTAGTACAGAAAAGGAAAGAAGAGACAATCCACCAGCTTTCTGCTGTATCTCCTGCAGAGGCAGCATTTCAAACGTAAGGCATCAACAGGCATTACAAATGCAGCTTTAAAATTCCAAAGATATGAGGAAAAATGATAGCAAATAATCGTATTACCTCTGGTTCACTACACACACACTATTTCCTACATCTAGATTCCCTGCATCCTGATTACAAAACTTTCCAAGACAACAGTACAATATCTTCCACAAGTAGCAAACCAACAAATTCACCAGCAAGTCAGGATTTCAGGCCAGGGACTTACTTCATTTTTTCAGCGAGGTTTTCTGTATTTTCGCGGATTGTATGTGATAACTGGGACACTGGGTTCAACATCAGATTGTCGAAGATTACCTAAAACATGAGGACAGATTGGAAAACTTTTAGCAAAAGCAGCATTTTACAAAACAGGAATTTTTTGTACAGTAAATGATCTCTACTGAAACATCTTTGTATGAATGATACTTGAAGTTCAAGGGAGATTAAAATGACATGCAGCTTTATTGCAGCACTTTGGCAAAAAGGTTAAAACTAACTTGTTCAGACTTTTTCTAGAGACAGAGACACGGTTGTTTGTAGTAACATAAGTATTTAAGCATTTCTGAAAAAAAAGCACTTACGACTTTCCATGCCTTACCAAAAAAACCCCAAAAAGTCAAATCACAATGCAAGAAGCCCCACAAGCAGCCTCACTTAAACTACCTAATGTGACACATAAGAGTTCAAACCACCTTCACAGCCAGGTATCCCACCATGTCACATTCTGCTTTATTAAAAATAACAAGAAAATACCATCAAACCCCAAATATTGAAGTCCTGTGGCTCAGCAGAGCCTCCAGGCTTCTGCCAGGAAAGCCCACATCAAGCTGGAGGCACTCTGAAGCTGCACCTTTTATCCAGCCTTGGCACCTCTCTAGAGGAGAGGAAGGGATTGCTTCAAACCAGTCACAGGACAGGATCAGTAGCAGTGGCTCAGCCCCCTGTCCCCTGTATGTGCCTGTGTGAGTCACACTCCACCTCCAGAGTGGCTGTGCTGGAGCCAGCTCTCCCCTCCTCCCTGCACTGCCTCCCTGAAGCCTCTCCCAGCTCTTTCTTCCCACCACAGCTGGCAGGCAGAACGCAAGCAGAACCGACAGCCAATGCTGGATCAGCAGCTTTCTCCTCCTCCCCCTGGCACCAGCACCCCACTACACCCCTCATCCCAACACCGTCCCCAGCCTCAAGTTCAGGCCTGGCTTTCTCACCCTTTAGCATCATCCCAGTGATTTGCAGCTCACCCTGCTCTCTCAGCCCAGAAGAATAGCATCAAATTGCACACGTTGGAGGGAGCAGTGCTCTCAGTCTGCAGGGCACAGCAAGGCAGCTGTGCCACAGCACTGAGCCCAGTTACACACATCCCTCCTAAGGTCCAGATCCTGCCACTGTTGCTCCATGAGCAGCTCTAGCCAGGATGCAGAACAGTAAAGTGCCATTAAACTATCACTGCTTCAGATTTCAAAGTTGAGATGTTTGAGTTCTCCTCTAAAATAGCAGTGAAATAGCCTAAGAAGGCTCTGACACTGAATGTCCTCCCAAAATGTCCACTGAGTGTCCTCCCAAAAACCGGTGACCAAGCCTCAAGTTTTACTGGCATTTTACACAAGAGAGGAAAATTCCAGTCAGTACTGGCAAGAGGGGTGATTCTGTTCCTCTTTTTTCTTTTATAAACACTGTTTCTATACCCACACATCAGGGCTGTTGAGAAGCGTGGGGTTTTTTTTGAGTAGCTTCCTTTGGCAGCTTAGAAAGAACAAGTATACATACAGCAGCTTAAAGCAATGTCATTTGTAAAGTAAAGAAAAAGGTGGCCTGCCTCCTCACGGTTTCTTGTCCTTGTTTTTCTTGAGGGATCCTCTTCTCTATTATCATTCATATTTTGGTCAAAATCCTTCAGTTCCACTGATCCCGGAGGCACTTTCTGGTAGTTCAGACTTGCTTCTGGAATGTGCTGCACCAACTTGGAAATAATGAGTAATGAGTCATTATAAATTAGTAGGGAAAGGAGGCTCACAGGCACTCACTGCAGGTATTGCAGATTTTCAGGCAAGCCCGAGAGGAACACTGATTCATTTAAGTCTTGTTCAGACAGGGATGGGCTCGTAAGCAAATTACTAGACCCCAAGCCTGCAAGTGCCTACCCACTGGAGTCATACCAAAAAACTCTGTGGGGCTGTTCTACTTTAAGATTTTGAGTCTTGAGCACATATTTGAAAAGTACATCTTTGTCTTTTTTGAATTTAGCTAAAACTCAAAAAGGCCCTGTTTTCCCGCATCTTACGTCTTAATATATCAATGCAACATTAAAGACACACTCAAATTAATCAGAAACCATTTAGTAACACATGAAGTGATGAAAAAGCAATACAAAACCACTTAAAATGCAAATAATTAACAGGAAGAACAGAAACGACAAGACAGTTACTCCTGTTGGGTTTACTGACAAAAACTCTAAAAGAAGGGAAAGAAAATAACAGTGACAAGACAGAGATACAAAAATAATGGGATGGAAAGTGCACCTGAGATGGATATGCCAGCCGAAAAGATCTACGAGCAATCTGTGTTAAAACAGAAACAAAGAGATCAATGCTAGTGAATGACTGTGACAGCAAGTATCAAAGAGAACACAGGGTTTGGGGTTATTTGGGGTTCCCAAAAGCGCATTCCTGCGGACCAGCACTCGGTGCCCACCCCCCATCATGTGCTGAAGCCCACGGAGATCCTGGTCACCAGCCAGTTCTGCTGAGGTGGCCTTGGGCAGTTCCCCAGTTACTCCAAACTGGACTGTGCTGAGGGAAATCCAGAGCCCTCTGGGAAAGGGCTGAACATCCAGCCCAGGAGGCTCTTAGGTTGGCAAAGCACACAGCTCCTGTGAGGAAACCGTGTGCCATCCAAGGTCCAGGCTCCCCACACTCTATGCAGCAGCACTTGGGTTATACACAGGCAGCAGGTGTGAGGTATTATGGCGCAGGGGCACAACAGCCAAAATGTTTAGGTAATAAGCTTCCTTTCATCAAGTGCAGAAAAAGTAAGTTAGGCTGTTTGTGGCAGTGGAAGTGTCAGAAGGGAATGAGATATTCCTACAATGAGCAGGTCTCAGCACAACCAGCTGAAAACAAGGTAAGGACAACACCTGCTCCACCATCACAGGAGATTTTTGTACATGACCTGTTTTTTTCTCATGTTTTCTGTTCCCTCACACCCTTAAGCATTTCCTCTTGTGGTACCAACACTCATACCGAGTATGTTACACAACAACTTAACAAATTTACTTGGGCTCTTTAGTTTTTGTGATATCATTATCAACTTTTTCTAAAAAGACCTGCCAAAAGAATTTTATGCAGGGCTAAAATTTGCAGAAGTAGCCATTGATTTGGGATGACCCAACTCGACTGTGTTTGCAGCAGCTGGGGTTTAAGTTTGATGGCTCAGCTCTGCAAGAAAGCTGCATCCTGCAAAACCTACACACCCACAAACCAAGGCATCCCAAACAACCCATGGCTTTGGTAAACAGGAATCATGAAGGTTTCGCCCTTGCTGAACTCTTTTTTTTGTTCTGTTTGTTTGGGTTTTTTTTAATTTGCTTAATTTGTAACGGTACTCAGCCCTGTATGCCAAGAATCTATGTTATCATGAACTATATAGCTGAGGCTAGAAAAACAAAACAAAACCACCCCAAACATGCACTGGGGAAATGGAAAACCTCCCTGGCAAATATCCAATCCAGCATTGAACCTGAAAGGACAGAACATGAAGAATAAGGTTTAAATCTAAGGCTCCACCTTAACTTATAAGAGGATACTCTTAATTTACTTTAACCAAGCTTCTTAAAATAAGTAATTTAAAAAGCAGTTCATTTGAGGCTGAGAAGTGCTGTGCCACACGCTGGTCCCAAATGACATTTCTCGTACAGCATGAAAAACTCAAAAGCGATTCCAGCATCAATACTTATTTTTCCTGCACTTTTCCCCATGATTTTGGAATAGATATACATATTTGGTACTAAAATGCAGAATGGCATACAACACTGCATGAGCCAGAGCAGCATAAGAGACAGCCACACACAGCAAACTTTTCTTATTCACATAATCCCTTTCATCAGATGTTTCAATATATTACTATTATAACCATGATAGCTATTTCTCATCACTATGTCCTTTCCTAGAATATTTAATATAAAGTTGTTTATTCACAGTGCTTAGCATCACACACACTGATCTTCAGATATTTCCCAGCAAATTCTCTGCATCAAGCCAAAATTATTAATTTAGCACAGTTTCAACAACACTTAGACTGTGGGAAGCAGGTGTGGTGGTGCACTGGTGCCGAATCTGGTCCAGCACCAAAGATGAGGTGTCTGTTTATTAAACTCACATCAGTTTATGTTGTTGGCATTCATAACAAGACCCCCAAGCTGCACTGTTTAGGATCCCAAGCTATTCAGGATCCAGCTCCCCCTCTCAGCACTGCCAGCAGAAAGCCCAGCTGAGGGAACCTGTTCCAGGTGATCACTAACGTAAGGCAGCAACACCGATGCACTGTGGCATTTTGGGTGTAACTCTAATGGCCTGACAGCTGCTGGCCCTGCTGAAATCATGCTGATATCCACTCCTATTCAGAGTGAGCCTCATCAGAAGCCTTTAGAGTGTTTTCAGCCATTACCTGAACACACCAAAGGTTATGGCTCCTGATCTGTCTTCACAGGCTCCCATCAGTGCTTCATCCTTTATACCACTGTAAGATCTCAAAAACTGCTCTAGCAGTGGGCACTGCCAGGAGTATTCTCTGCAGTGGGACAGGCCTACATTTGCTCTCGTGACTACTGTGAGGGACTGACTGGCATGTCCCACACAGCAGCACGGCAAAGCCACAGAGAAATCTTTACCCAGCTCCAAGCAATCTTGGGTTTGTGATTCTGACATTCAGCATCACGCTTTGGAGCCTGTCATTTTGCACAGAGCAGAAACACTGTTTTGCAGGCGTTGTCCTCTAGCAGCTCCTCTTGCAGTTCCTCTACAGAGAACATCCCTCTGTATGAGCTGACTTATGGTTGAACCCTTCAGTGGCACTCCACAAAAAAAGTAGGTGTGCTGCTCTTCCTCCCCTGCTTTTCTGCAAGCAAGCAGGAGCTGAATAAAATGTTTCACTTGCAAGTCAGAAGTACAGTAGGCATGTCACCTTTACTGCTTGAAAAGAATAATACAAAAGGCAGCTTGGCAGGCGTGGCACTTGCAAGAAAATAAAGCAATAAAACACTTTATCTCAGAGCAGCTATTGCGAAACATTTGTGCACTTTGGCTCCAAAAGGCCCCGGGAAAAACCCCTCCCTGAGCAGGCTGCAGCTGACCTCGGTTTAGCACAGCCACAGCCACACTCGCCTGATCTTCTGGGTATCTCTCTGCACTTCTGCTTTGCACCTCCAGTGCTGATCACAGCAGGGTCACGAGGCCTCCAAGGACTCTCTTGGCAGAGTAACAGGTTTGGTCTCAGCTTTGAACCCTGCCTAGGATGGGTCTGCGATTCTCACAACAGTCAAAGACAACAGGGGGGCCAGCAGAACCATCTGAGCAGCAGAGAGCTGTGTATTTTTAAGCACACACTGGAGGTACCCAGGAGGGAATTTGGATTTAAACAGCAGCAAAGGCAATTTTGCTTTAGCAGTTGGAGCCTCCTGGTGACTTTGCAGCCAAATTTCAGCTGAGCTGTTCCCTGCGCTGCAGCACTGGTGAACCTACTTAAGAAATTGCCTCTCTCCTCCCCAGCCCAGTGCAAACTGTGCTACACAGTTTGGGAGGAAGCCACAGCTTCACTGAAGGGCTGGGGGACAGCACTTCCCAAGCTACCTGCCTGCCTCCCTGCCTAGCTCCTGGAGTCCTTGCCCTCCTCCATCAATACTCAGATGGAGGGAAGGGATTCAAGCAACACCCGCACAGCATTTCAGCAGTCCTGGCAGAAAGGACACAGCAGAGGTACAAAACACACAGCTGACACAGGGAGTGCAGCCGGGGCACACAGTCAGTGCCCTGTGTGAAACAAAGAGGAAGGCTCTGGCTTCCTGGCACAGCAGCACAACACATCCCCTCCATCCTGTTCCTCAGATGCAAATTTCAGGGACCAGTGTCCAAATAGAAGCCTGGAGAGCCTTAGGAAATATGATTTCCATGTCTTGCAAAGCTGGCTGTGGCACAGAGGACAAACGAAAGAGCACCCTAAATAGGCTGCAGTTGATCTTTCTGGTGGTGCTTTTTAGGAGGACAAGGAATGAGGGTTTTTCAATGCTGCAGCAAGTGGGGATGCTGCCCTGGTCTCCCACCACAACCATGCCCCATGTACTTACTAGCACTGAGAGGCAGAGGTTTCTGTGACTCCGGACCTTACCTCTTCTCTCGCGGATATGGTGGAAGCAGGAGTGTTGGGCACAGAGCTGAGGGAGGTGCTTGGTCCCGTCCCCGAGGAACTCTGTGAGTCCCCATCTCCAGCAACATCGTGGATCTCTCGAGCAAGGATGGCCACATCCTTCACCAAGGTTTGGCTGAGCCTAAAGCACAGGCAATGAAGCAGAACCATTAGAACACAGACTACAACACGCCTCATATTCATAAAATATAAAAAGAGGAGCCACAAAAGGTTTGTGGGAGCTATAATCTCTGCAGACGCTAGGGCAAGCAGGGTTTTTTGGGGTGTCTTGGCAGGGTGCTGAGGAATGTTCTGGCTGCACACAAAATAAATCCACTTCCCTCCTGAATCCAGCTTCAAAGTGGAGAATTGATATAAAGCAAATTCTAGTGACTACACACTGCCAGAAAGTATTGGAGACAATCCATAAAGAAATTTTATGTTGTTGCTCCCCCACCCATCTACTCTACTTTCTCTTGTTTGTTTTTTTTTTAAATACAATACAGTTGATTTTTCTTCTTGGGACTTCTTTGTTTTCCATTAAAAAGTACATATAAGGGAAAAAACTTTTTTTTTTTTTTTTACTTTAAGAAAGAAACCTCCATTTCTCTTTCCTTTTCCTTGTGGTCTGTAGACTGAAAATCACAATATGCCTCCACATTGTCCAGAAGAGCTGAGGGATTATGAGGGTAACCATGGCATACCTTAGAGGGATCTGGTTTTCAGAAACCAAGTCTTGAAACTTCAAAGCCCTTGACAGGTGTCCAGTTAACACTCAGTGTTGGCAGCACCTTGTTCTACCTCCTCTAGAGCTCAAAAACAGTTCCTAAGTCTCTGGATTGTTGGTAGCAGAGCTTTAAAAAACCCCTTCAACCCAGAAGCAGCTGTTGTGGTAATTTTAAAGGAAAACTTCCAAGAGAAAAAATAATCTTACAGCTAGTCAGCTTCATCTGAAACACCCTGTCTTCTTTTAATGAAAAAAAACCAAAACCAAACCAACCAACAAAACCCCCAAAACACTCCACCCAACAAAAAAAAAGTCACCATGGAATATTCCGAGTTGGAAGGGACCCACAAGGAAAACAAGCAATGTGATAAAACTGTCAGTTCATCAAAACATTTCCTTGGAAAGAAAATGCATAGTTGAACTAATAAAACACAGTTTGAGCTGCCCACATAAGGTACTCCCCTCTTTGTGCTGGTTTGGGTAGAGCTGTCACCAAACACTTCCATTACGTGATTCAGTACTGTAAACAAGTGGCATTTTCCCTTTTAACTCTCTCTGACTCCTCTAAACCCCTCCCAGTTAATTCGGGAGCAGCAAGGGAAATCAGCACTGCAATTACCAGGCAGACTCTGTGACAGAGCCCTGCACCGTGCAGCGCCAGACGGGTCTGACGCAACCCTTTATTTATAGCTGCTGCGAGCCGGAGCGCTCCCCGGTGCTGGGAACGCTGCTGGGAGGGAAGCCGGCATCTCACACACACACGCTTCGCGCAGCACAGGTAGAGCAGCCTGATTTGAAGGCTGACACACTTTCTAGCAGCTTGACAGCAACTTTCAGGCAAGAAAAACCCTCTCGAGGTGAGCGCAGCAGCGGCGAGGGCAATGTGGCCAAAAGCAGACGCAAGGCAGCTTCCTCAGGCAAAAGTATTTCAAGTATGGCCAGTACAATGGAAGACCAGTATTTCTGGAAAGTTGGCATAACACAGTTGCATATTAGAGATGACAAACCTCAAATGCCACTGTTTAAAAAAAGAAACTATTTGCTTTATTGCTGAGGTCCTCCAGGCAACCATCAGACCACCAGTACACAGCAAGTCCCGTATCCAGGGACATCCAGCTAAGCAACGATTCATTTATATACAAGGTCTAGACAGATTTGGGTTCAGTTGTGCTAAGCAAAGAGGTTTCTGCCTTGCAGCCATTTCTTACTGCTCCCTCACCAGCTTCAGGCAAAGCAGCTTCAACAGTTTACATATTCAGTCTTTGCTAATCCATTCCACTTCCTCTGCAGAGGATTAGGAGAGTTCACACCAAGCACGCCACACACACAACTGTGACTTCCAGCAGAGAGCAGAGATATGCAGGTATAAACAGTTAGACTTCCCACAGCTTGAACACGAAACGAACCAAGAGAAAATGCCCTGCCCCTTGGCCTTTTCTAGACACAAGGTACAACCAGCACATCCAGGCTGTAAAGGTTCATGAAAACCTTCCAAGTTGATGTTCACATATAAAGGAGATGTGGGCACACAAACAAAGGGAGAGAGCCTCTCCTTCTACCCCCATACCTGGGTTTGATTTGAACGCCAAGGAGAAAACAACCCATTTTCAACACGTGGGTTAATAGATAAAGTCCCACCTCACCTGGCTATTTCTGCTATCTCTGCTGTTTGCGCCATGAAGTTGTAGGGGTCAGGGTTGTCATCAAAATCTTCATCATCATCCGTTTCCCTGCCGTTGTGCTTCTGCTTGCCCAGCCCAGAGCCACGTATCCTCGGTGTTTGTGTGGCTGTTGAAGTATGGGAGCGTTTGTGTTTAGGGGAGCTGTGATTTGAGCCATATTCCTCCTCCGAAGTAGAAGTGTAATCTGAACCCTGTGGTCTCCGCCTTGATGCTTATAAAAAATGAATTGGTTTCAGACCGAGGACAGTAGTAAAGAGTAACTACAAAAGGCTGAAAGGTAACACAAAACTAGCCCAAGAGCACAAGGAAAGGAGAGTTTCTGTGCAGATCTTAATTTAAAACAGCACATTCTCTGAGCTTATTTCAAAGTTGAGCCCCTCTATGGCTTCCATTCACTGTAAAAATTTGGAGTAGGAAATTCCAATGGAAAATCATAATGACTGTGTTAATGACTCCACTGTAGTAAATTACTACCACAGACTTGGCTTTCCATGCACAGAAGCTCTGTGTATAAGTAGCACACATTTCAGACTCCTCATAGTCCCACGGAAGTCCTTTTCTAGAGAGAGCCCAATTTTCAAGCCTGCAGATACCTTTCTAATTAGCTGCAAGTACAAGCAGAAGGAGGGGTTTTTGAGTGAAGAGTAGACTGCGGTGCTTGGTGTTATTTGCAGGAGTCCACACCCCCGTGTTCACCTCCTGCCTCACAATTCACCATTAATGACACTCTACAAGAAAGAGTGTTCACACAGTCAGGACTGGCTCCAAGCCCTGGAGCCAAGTGGAAGCTGCCCACTTATCCCAACTTGTTCTGCAGATCTGTACACATCCAGGTCCTCCTTGCATGGGAAATGTCAAGGTCCTTATTTGAAAACTGGGCTCCCAATGTTTGCTGCCTCACTATAGTCTCCACAGGTACTGCTTCATTCCCTTCTGTCCTTCCCTGGAGAATGAAGACCCACCAAACACCAAGAACCAGATGAGTTATTTACAATCACAACACCGAAAGGCTTCACTGTGTTACCAAGACTATCCTAACACTGAAACACTACAAGTGAATTAAGCCAGCATCATACATCACACAAACAGAACCAACTAATTTGGCATGTAAGATGCAGGTAGAAACTATAAATAATTACTATATAGTGAAAGAAGAATTCCTAGACATTGCTATCTCACCCATAGCTATAAAAATGCCTTGGCTTAGGAGATACACATATAGATATATATAAACAGAAGAAATAAATTTGCTCATATTCAATTAGTAGAGTTGTATCTCTTTTTTTTCTTAAATGCAGTTTTAGAATCAAGAGGTCACCTAGTCACTGAACAGCAATTTTAAAATGATGAGACTGATTTCCCATCTCTCTACGCCAAGGGAAATCAGAATCAGCTCCTTCAGTATCATTTCAATTACCCTGAGTAAACAAATCATGTACACAGAGGAGCAGGGGAGACAGGCCCTTAGCTTTCAGAACTGGTAACTTGGATTATCCTGATGTTATCTGTGACTTTCACAGAAAGCTACTTCATATGGCCTAACAATATACTGCCATTTCTTGTCTCATGGCCAGACAGTTCCTGCTGTTCCTCTGCTAGTGAGATTAACTTTCTCCCAGGAGGAGAGTTGGGAACTCCTGTGGTTAGCTAAATACTAAGAACTCCTGGAATAAATCAGCCACATCTGCCTCCTTATCCCCTAGGCTTGACACTCAAAGCTTTCAAGGGTTGCTGTATTATGCTAAAAAGTCTTGATGGCACAGTGCAATAGTCCAGTCTAACAACATGTCACTCTTGTTGCAGGAAGGGAGTTCTAGCTGCTGATTTGCTATGTCTGTAACAGCATTAGTACAGGAACATGCATCACACGACAGCAAGCACGATGAAGCACGAAATACACCAGCGTGTACTTAGAGCTTGAGCAAAGGTTCACAATCCTATCAAGGAATTAGGAGGTTAGTATTTTAAGAGCAACTAATTCAGAGGAAGGATTAGCATCATCTGCTGTAACTATGAACAAGGAAAGGTGTTAGGATGCTGCTACAGAGCTGGGGAAATCAAAAACCAATTCATTTAAATAAAGAACTGGCCAACACTTATCATTTTTCTCCAAATGATTTGAAGCCTGTGGTCCAAAGGCAGAGGGAGTGCAAAGAGCGCCTCCTGTTCGGAAAACTCTGACCACATTATCTTGCTTTAAAATTGTTATTATTTAACAAGAAGTTAATAATAGCATCATCTCAAAAAAGGCGAGAGAAGAGACTGTACATACTCTTTTAGCTTAATCACATTCTGATTTACATGCATATACACGTGTGTAAGAAAAAAAATCACTAAAATTAAAGGTGAAGCTGAATGCACTAAAACAAAACAAATCAAAACAAGCAGCAAATAACATTTTTAGCATGCAATAAAAATGAATACTGCAGAAGGGATAAATACTTCAGCTGTATGAAAATATATTAAAGGACACACACATCCAGAACTCCAAGACCCCTTACAAAATCACGAAACTGCTGAAAATAGCATTCCTCTCAACAGGACTGAGAACTCCAGTCAAAGGGGTTCTTCCTGTCACTTTGGCTACCAATCATTCCTAAAATCCTAAGCACACACATCTGCTTTGCCACATCCATGGCAGGTCAAGGACTACAGGCATAGTCCTGAACTGAGACCAAAGGTTTCAGGGACAGTCTCCCATTACCAATTACCATCCTAAAGTTGTCACCTGAATTGTCCCCATCTCCTTCTTAATTGAAGGCTGATTTCAGTATGACAAATGCTGATATTTCAAGGGTTTGTTGAGTACTCAGCTACAGGGCAATGTAGTCCCCACACCTCTGCCTCATGGGAATCACGACTGCAAACCTGCCTTAGCTATGGCAAAAGTGAGTGAAAATATACACAAGTGTCAATCTCTTGGGGTAATCAATGTGCAGTGTCCAGCTCTGTATTGACATTTACAGGAAGATCAAGGGAACAGCTTTCATAACAAAGAGACATTTATTTCTTATTCTCCTGTTTCAGATGCCTTCAAACCGGCTACCTTGGACATCAGCTGTCACCAACACCATTATAAGCTCTCTGGGAGAAAACTTTGAATCTTACAAGTAAAACAGAACAGAATTTCTTGTAGAATTAGAAAGGGATTAAATTAGAGCTTTTGAACAAAAATACGGCCAACTGTCAAATGGCAACTGGTTCTTCAAAAAACAAAACCACTGGAGAAAAAAAGAAAAGTAGCTATTTGTAGTATCCTCACAGACATCACCACAATACCATCTCACTGAGTATGAGAGTGCTCTGCTGTCTCCAAACCCACAGGAAATCTCAACATCCGTGCTGCTCATTAATGCAGACTCTCGTACTCACCAAGGCAGCACCTGTCCTACTGTGATACTAATCCTTGGCAGCCATGTGCAGCCTGTAAGTCAGAAACAGGGCAAGAGGGGAGAAATATAAAGCAGGAGCACTTACAGGATGACGAGGAGGAATACTTGACACTGCTCGAACGGGTCCTGCTGAAAGGCTGCTTGGCAGAGGCAGCAGCCGCCGTTTTCCTGGCTGCAGCTCTCACCTCCGAAACGCCCGTCTTCCGATAGGACTCGGCGCTGCGGCCCGAAAACCCCGTCCTCGACTGCGCTGTCTCCGAGTCACTGGGCACTGTAAATGAACCTGCCCGTTTCCTGGGCATGGCCAGGATGTCCAGCCGGGAGAGCTTCTTTGTCTCTGTGGGCTGCTTGGTGCCCTGAGCGGTGGTGTCAGGGTTGGGGGCTGTTTTCTCGGCATCCACACATTCATTGTCCGAAGCATCTCCCAGCCGGGCACGGCGTAGCTTTGAGGCCCTTGTGGGCCGCGGGGTGGATAAACTGTTGGACCGGGTGAGAACCTGCTGGATTTTCTGCACATTCGAGGTTGTTTTGCTCTGGTCCTCCTTGGTGGCCTGAGTGTAAGGTTTCCTCCTGGGAACTGGCCGGGTTACCGAGTGCTCATGGTCAGACACAACCGCATCTGGGACTGGCAAGTAGGGCGAGTTTGAACTTCTCTCGTCATCTGTGAAGTCAAGTGACCCTCGAGTCCCAGCGCTCCGCTTCATCTGGAAGCGTTTGGCAGCCTCTGCTCGGTTTGGTGCCTCTGGTGCTTGTGTTTTCCGCTTCTCCGTCAGCCTGTCCCGAGCGCTGGGCTGCCCACACTGGTCCTGGATGGATGGTGTGGAGGAAGATTTCTCCTTCTGCAAGCTCGCGACTGCTTTGCGTTTCGGGGCACTTGCTGGGACGTTTTTGCCACTCACCAAGCTGACTGTGCTGGCAGTGTCTACATCCGAGTCCCCTGACAAGGAGTCCTCCAGCTGACCAGCAGTTTCTGAGGGCTCCAGCTGTTGGCTTTGACCAAGTAATTTGGCTTCCAGTGCTGCCAAGGCAGTTTCAGTGTCCTTAAGCAGAAGATGAGTGTCCTGACTAAAGTCCATACGACTGGACCGAACAGCCTCCAAATCTTTAAGCAGAGGGTGACTTGAAATATGTGGGAGTTTATTTTGAGGAACACCACTGCTTGATTTATCTTTGGTAAAACTTTCCTGTCTAACAAAAGATGCCGTTTCCTTTCCTGACATGTTTTCTTGATCTTGAGGAAGACTCTGATGAAGGGAAATAACAACTTTTCCAGCCGCATTTATGTAAGCACTAACATCTTTGACCGGTGGCTTTCCGGAAACTGGTGTGCCAGCACACTTGAACGAAAACTCCGGATCCTTGCTGTCCTTGTCTGCTCGAGTGTGGGTCACACTCAGAGAGAGCTTGGAGGGAACCCCCGCATCGTTGCTGTCATCACCAATGTAGAACGAAGTAGAAACTGGCTCACTCACAGCTCTCACATGAGAGATCCGGGAGGCTCCTGGCTGCCGGCTCTCTGATCTATTGTCTTCCCCCATCTGCTCTAGCATTTTGCTGTTCTCTTTGTATTTCTTGCCTTTCTCCACGCTGAAGCCATCGTCAGATCTGCTGGCATCACTGAGGCTATCCGGATCCAGGTCTTCTTGGATGAAGAGGCGGCTGCTGGAATCGCCATAGGCTTCCACGCAGTGGTCCTTCACAATGGTTCTCTTGGTAACCTCAGAATAGGACTCCTGGCACACCAGGACCGTGGGAGTGGGGCTGTCTGATTTATCGCTTGGTGGGAGCTGGGGAAGTAGGCGTCTTGTTCTCGAGGGCACAGAGTTTTCTGGTTCCCCAGGTTTTGGGGGTACCCCGCTTTCTGAAGAGAGTTAAGTGGAAAAGAATCAACTACTGTAAAATGTGCCACTTATTTATTTATTTGTTTAGGAAGAGCTTGATCCTGCAAAGTGCAAGTCCACAAAAGCACTCACAAGATGTGCTTAGAACTAAGGTTTTATGTAATATGAACATCAGCAGGGCCTGGCTGGTCCCTGCTCTCTCGGGTTTATCAATACAGACATTAATTCCTTTGCTGAATCACACTGCTCAACACCTTCCCTTCTCAAGGTACTATGTCAGATTCATTCTCCCATAATATACCTCTCAGTACAGGCACTATAGAAGATAATGACATTGCTGGCATCTAGCATCAATCAGGCCACAGGAATGAGATGAAAAGCCATCAGTCATCAGTGATGCCATGTTTCAAGTGCCATTCTGAACAACATTGCCCATTTGACTAAATAGATGGTGTTTTTTGGAGTACAAGTTCTCCTACACTCATATCCCAGAGCAAAGTCCCAGGAGAAAGACCCTGTGATAATCAAGAGGCTCTGAATTAGAGCTCACTGCCCCAGCATGTGTGGGCTTATCAGCAGGGACATGCTCTATAGAAAGAGTGCTCCTATTTCTCCCATGCTGCTGGCCAGGCCTCCATATCTGATACCACCTTTAAATACCAGCATAACTGGTAATTTGGCTATGGTAATATTACAAGCACTCCAGGAGTCAGGTATTCTACATGGTGTGAAAACAGTGGCAATGATCTCTGAAACAAAGGTTTCCTCTAATCTTTATTGGATCTATCTACAGCTGTCAATGGCAAGAAGTTATGACAAGTAATCCCAACCAAAAAAAATCAAAAACATTTGCAAAAGCCAACAAAGTGCTTTTCTCCTTTTCTCACACACCCAGAGGACCACAGGGTCTGTAAGGTGTCTTCCAACTTATGATGGGAGCCTGATGTCCTCCAGCTTCCTTCCTCCCCTACCATATCTAGTTTTCTAGGCTGATCTCCACCCTTTAAACCTGCCACTCAACAGTAAAACCCAGAACAGTCTAAATTCTCAGCACAGCCAGACACGGGAGAAGCACACAAAAAACATGCGAGTCAGGAACTAACTCCAAGGCTACGTTCAGAGGGTTCTTATCTGGCATCATAAGGCAGTCTAAGGAATGACAACTCAGGGCTAGTTAACACCCAAAGCCTTTACAAGCTGTCTCCTTCCCAGGATCCCTTTAGTCATGCCAAACCTAATATTTAAGAATCTCTTGAATAACTCCAAAATGCAAACCAGAGGCTCTCTCCGTCTTCAAACCACTGGGAACAATTCACTCAGTGCTTCCCATCTCCAACTACGGTAGCTAAAACAGAAAATAAGCTACAACCAGATGCACAGATACCCTTAATTTCTGCTTTTTCTATCATCCTGGTTTAGATTCAGATATCCTCAAACAGCAGTGTCAGATGAGACTTACCTGCACTTCCATCACCCTGCCCAGAGACAGATCCAGAGTCAGAGTAGCTGTCCGCAAGGCTCGCCCACCTCGACACCCACTTCTGACTCCCTTGAGATGCTGCAGACATCTACAACAAGGTGGGGAAGATGAGGTCAGAAAGAGGGTTTGTACACCAAATCCTGGCCACAAAATCTCTCCTCTCATGCAGACATCGCTCGGTCTGCTCGAAATGGAAATCAAGCTACACATCACATTTACATTCAGACAGAAAACCCATCTACACCTGCACCATCCCAGGAAATCCACCTGGACTGCCCGTACCTGCGCTTCAGCCTGAGACCCATTCACTGCTTTTGAGGAAAATGCCTGGAGCAAGGGTGACTTCTGACTAGTGCCATTTTCACTGATTAGATGCTGAGAACTGGAGTCATCTTTTTCTCCTTTAATTACTGGTCTAAAGGCTGAAGAGATTCTGGAAAATTCAGGCGACTCAAGAACACCAAAAACCTGAAAAGATGTTTGCATGGGAATGTTAAAATGCAAGAAAACAGAAAAACATTAGCCAGAAATCCAAATCCGTGAAACATTAGTCACACACAAACTATGATCCCAAGGGGCCAGAAACACTTGCCAATGCTTCCATGCAAACTATGTAAATCATTTTCTTCTGTACTCCACAGTAGCAGCTTTAAATATACTTAATCATAGAATTCCACTCACACCCACCTTTCCTCTCACCCTCATTATTTAGGGGTGTTGCCTTTAACAGCAGTAACTTTCACTGAAAAGGAGTCCCTTTTCAGCCCAGAGAAATTTAGGATGAGTGTCAGAAAAGCTATTTTCCAGCTCATTGACGAAGAATTAGACAGAGAAAATGGGAAAGTTCCATCCCCAGTGCCTTTCATAGACTGTAGCTGTGAGTGGGCTGAGCAAAGCAGCCCTGCACTGCCACAAGGAACTGGGAAAGGATGCACCTCTGAGATGGGTGAGTGTTTGAGCTCGTTGGACAGATTCCCTCTGAAGATAAGCAGGCCTTCCTATGGGGGGTGACCAAGACTCATGCCTCAGAAGGCCCTGTTCCTCTCACTTGACTGCAAGAAGTTCAGAGGAAGATACCACCACAGAGGGTGCCTTGGCTGAACAGAGATGGCCATAAAGATCTCTGCTTTCACTTCTGTTAAAAAAATGTGCATGCAGTGGTGGAGGAATACAGAGCAGAGACACCTCAGAGCAGAGACACCTCAGAACCTAAGCAAGTCCAGAATTCATTTTCTTTCTTCCTGGACAGGAACACTGAGGTTCAGATATCAGCTATTTCACAAGCGGCAGGTCTGCACTGCACCAAGTCTATGGAACAGTCAGTACCAGAAGCTGCTCAGTTTGACTGCCCAAGCCACACGGCTGCCAAGACTACTCCCCAGAAATATCTGTATTTTTGTGGCATCTTCCCTCATATTTCCCCACCAGAACAATGAGTCATCTAAAGTCAGGACTAGGACCTTGCTGTGGCTTAAATACCATGCCCTGAAAGCTTCCGATCACATTTCAAACAAGATGTAAGGAACAAATGTAATAAAAAACAAAAGAGAGAAGCTAGATCCAGGCTCATAAACACTGTATACAAAGCTCTAAAGCCAGGTTCAATTAGGGCTTCCTTTAAACCTTGCCATCCTCCTGACTACACTTCACTAAATCTTCATAACAACTTGCCAGTTTTGTTTTCATAATAGACCACAGATGAGAGTTAAACCTGAAAATCAGCCAAACCTTGGTTTGCCCTGTGGTTGCTTAGTTGGGTGGGTTCTTCTTAAGCCTCCCTCATCTCTGGAGTTTTGTTTTTAGGCTATCATTCACTCTGCAAAATCCAAACAAGTACAGATCCATCTGGGATTGCCTCTGCCCTAGATCACACCCTTTGCTATCTCAGCCAGCTGCCACTTGCCCTGACAGCAAGCACTGCCTTTCTAATCAGGCACAGCCAAATACAGAAACATCTGCCACTAAGGCTTGTAAGCACCAGCCCTTGGCATTTCCTGTGGCCTACCATGGGATGACGCATCAGTGATGGGCTGCAGCTCCCATCTTCCTAACAGCGGGCAGGAGGTGATGCAATGCCAAGGCAGAGGCTTGGGAGCAGTCCTAGAGAGCAGAGCTGCTCCCAGCCACAGCTGTCAGCAGGATCAGCCTGATCTTTATTCAGGTGTTGCCTTTCCTCTAAACAGATGGCAAACCCACTCTTTCACTTTTGCATCCAAATTCCATTTTTTAAGCAAGGCAGCTCTTTGCCGTGGGCATATCTTGCCTTCTTTTACTCTACGATTTTTTGTTTGTTTGTAATTCTGTTGTTTTGATGGGATTTTTCAAAGACATGCCTCACAGTTTGTTGGGGCCTATCCTTAGCGCAGGTCACAGAGGATGATTTTCCACCCCTAACCATAACCCCCCTGCTGCACCCAATTGCATCCCTTCACGGTAAGTTAATTTAGGCTCTCCAAGCCTTCAGCCGTCAGCTCGCTGGCCAAGCACAGAAAAGCAGCATTTACCTGATCTATCATTTTTCGCGCTTCCTCCACCTCTTTGTCCTGTGACTCCGTCTCAATGGTGTACGTGCCGGTCTCGCTTACACTGTCTTCCTCATCATTCCTCCGGCCCTGGGCAGACTTCACCTCTGGAGGTGGAGCAGAGGCAGGCTCTGGTTCCGAGGATATAACCACGCGTGGAGCTACCGGCATGGGCAGAGGGGCTGGTTTCTCAGCGCTTGGCTTCCCAGACTGAGCAGTCTCACGCAAGTACTCGGCCATAAAATCCTGAGCCATTTTAGACTTCCTCCCAACGCTCCCATAACTTTTGGCTCTGGGAGCAGAGGAGGATGAAGAGTTGATCCGATCCTCCGTCTTCTCCCTCTTGAAGGAGCTCGTTCTTTGGGTCCCACAGGAGTTGCTGGTGGGTTTGCCCGCCTGGGCTGTGAGGTGGGATGGTGGCACTGAATTGCCCGGCTTCTCCGCCGGCAACGCGTTCTTGCGCTTTTCAGCCTTGTTCTTCAGCCCCGGATCTGTGTCGCTCTGGGATGAGTGAGCGCTGTGTGTGAAGGACTGGGACCGCTTCTTCCGCGGTGTGTCCTCAAAGAACTCGATGACAAAGGCCTGCTTGTTGTGCAGCATCTCGTGGGGGTCACGCCTCATCTGGCGCTGCAGCCTCGTCTGCTCTGTCGGACGCTCGCCGCCCGTCGTCGTCTCCTTCTCTGCCTTGGGGTCTTCGGTGTCGCTCTGCGTCCCGTCCTCGTGCCTATTGCCTGGAAACAAGGTATGTGCATTTGACCTTCATACTCTCAGTTACCGCGGCCCTGTCATTACCTCCCAGTTGAACTTTATCATTTCAGATACAAGAAAAGCAGTCTATAAGATTAAAAAACTCCGAAGACATCTGTGTGGTACAGGGATTGCACCCCATCAGAAGAAATAAGAGAGAAAGTAGCTCTCTCCTGACCCCACTTTTCACCACTGGTTGGCTACCAAGTTAATTATTTATTGAAAAAGAATTCAAGAAGTACTTTCAACCTCATGGATTTCTGATTTTGTAATGGTGATTGGTTTACATACCTAATGTTTTGTTTTCTTCTTTTTTCAATTTAAATAAAAATAATGAGATTATTTTGCCATTCTATCCAATTACTGTAGTCCAAGACCACCTCACTGGGTTCTCTCTGTTACAGACCAGAAATATCTCTGCAGGATCAGGAAATAAAACCCTCACACTGCATCCCATGAAATCAAATCCCCATGATGAAAGACCAGATCAGTGCATTACAAGTACATGCATCTCCGAGCACCCACATCACCCTCCTCTACAAGGGAAAACAAACCAGAGGCTAACAGAAAAGTAATTTACTTTCCCTGGAGATTTAAGAATCACACCATGAGACCCCCATGAGTTACACCATCCTATCACCAGCCAAGCAAAGGTTACATCATTACTTAAAAGCTCCCTAAGCTTACACTAACTTTATAATTATTTTCACTTATGTTAGCAAGAACCATCTTTACAACTGTCTCTATGTATCAGCGCCTGCCTGCCCCTCAGCGCCTTAGCTCAGGACACTCAGAAAGTAAGTTGAAGTAAAACAAAAAGTTAAAACAAAAAGTTAAAAGTAAAACAAAAAACAAACCTTTTTTTGGAGAAGGAAACAGGTGTGAAGGCACACAACACGATTCAGTCAACGACCAGGAACCTGTCATCGGGAGAACGGGGAAAGAGGTCTCTGCGCTCTAGACTGTAATATGTAGCAAGATATACTGGCTAAAACACCACGTGTTTGAAAGGAAAACTGCTCAAACCTACTTGGCAAGTTCTCCAGACTCATGGGTGAAGACCATTTATTACATCACATTAACTGCGAAAGCTTAGAATTTAATGCAAGGTCCATTCGACCCAGGAGTCAGTTCTATAAAGAGTTTCCTAACACACTCACAAAGAAAGCCAGCAAACTTTGCATTGTGCCCTGAGGGCTGATAAGCTTCACCCTTGGAAGGGAAAGTTCTTAAATTAAAGGTCTTGGCTAAGAGCTCTGACGAATGCAAAACAGCAAGGACACAAGGAAAACATGCACCATGCTCATGGATGCCCCAGCAGAACACCATGCACATCCCCTCAAGGTGCTAAGACCTGAACCCTGCAGTCTTGATACCAGGCTTTACATTCACCACATTGTTCCTGGAAGTGAACAAATGTTACTAGAGAGCCCCAATGGTGGATATCTCTGATCCTGGAGACCCAAACTTGGTAGGCAGCCAGCAGTAGCCTCCAAGACATCTTCAAAATTAGCCCTGCCAGAAGAACATGTTGCACAGCTATCGTAGATAAATGACACCAGCCAAAGCAGAGGTGGAACAACTCCTCAGGCCATCCACACTGTATGTTTTAATCAAATGTCCAGCATTGATTTCTTGATATGCAAATCATGCATTGAATTACCTGAGCTTCTTCCCATGCCTTATGGACTGCAGAGAGGCAAATGAAGCCAGTCTCTAGTGTTTCTGTGCATCACAACAGCAACAGATGCCCAACTCTCTAGTTTTCTCCAAGAGGAAAGAGCAAAACCACTGAAGCACATTTCTATCCCTGACAATGTTCTCCAGTAAGTCAACAAAATCCAGTATGACAATAACATAAAAAATCCCAACACAAACCCTTTCATCACACAGTCACAGTACACTGAAAATAAAACCCTAAATAACCAAACAGGGCACCTCAACCCTGTCCCTTATTGGGAAGGATTAGAACCAAGCAATGGCAACAAAATAGTTCAATTTCCATGCCATGCCAAACCCTATGGCTGAATAGGAGACCTTTATGACCATACAGGGTTTCCAAAAATATGTACCCAAACCAGCAGTTTGGAGGTGTAATACGTAAAACTCTTCATACTATGACAAGGTTTGAGGTTTTTTTCCCCAAGAAGGTCAAAGCAAATATTCCTTTAAGAGACAACAAGGTATAGCTCTCATTTAAGTAGGACCTGAAGCACAAGTAGGTCTGGTAACCTTCAATATGACTTCATCAGCTCAAGCTGCAGTTCAAATCAATAGCTTTTCCAGAGGCAAGGCAGTGAGAATGCAGGAATCAGTGGTCTCCTCCGAGCTGTTCAGTGCATGGCCCAAGAGGGAAACCCAAGTAAGCCTACATCTTCCGAAACATATTCAAAGTTGCATCAGAATCATGTAAGTCCAACCAGTTGCAGTAAGAACTGGGCTCCAAACTTCACCTCAGACCTTTGAAAATCCCCAAAGAATTCCTCAATGACAGATTTAACCAGACACAGGTCCACAAAATCTGATGTCTTTGAACAGAGGGTTTCAGACAAGCTTTAGGTTAAGAGAACAAAACTTTATCTACAAGCACAACAATTTCCTCTATGGGGGATCATATGTATCTCAACTCTACCAGTAGTCTCTGTGTCAGGACCTTTTGTCATCCAGCCAACTGGTTCTGCTCATTACCAGATGATCACACTTAGTACAACAGGATGATCACGCTTAGACTCCTCTGGACTACAGTTAAAAGGAAAAGTCATTCCATCAGCTAGGAGAAGCCAAGAGAACAAAATTCACTGAAATACCTGTGTTTATCAGCCTGCCTGACCACATGGAAATTGTTTTAGACATTTAAAATCCTTTTTTCAACCGGTTACTGCTGAGCTGGCATTACAGACAGATGTAGAGGAATCACATTAAGAATGTTCCCAAGCCAACATCACACATGACTTCAGGGCCAGGTGAAGAGCATGCTAGCTGCATTCAAAATATTAACAGTCATTAAAGTAATATTCTTCATCTTGCAAATTTGGAGCAGAGATAATTAAGTCCAGTTCTCCTTGACAGGAGAAGGATTTTCATGTTTTATTATGCTACATTTGCATGGCCAACAGAGTGCTATGTCCACACGACAAGACATTCACTCACCTTTAAGCGTCCTTACATGAACTGGCAGGTCACTCTTGGTACTGTAAACATCATCTCCTGCAGACTGCCTTCTCATCAGGCTTGGGTCATTCTGGACAAGCCAGTCAGCCACTTTGCTCTCCGCTGACATCACTTCTGTATGAGCTGGTTCCTTACTGTAGGGTCTTCTCTGTCTGAGCGAAAATTTAGTTACGTGGTCTTTTATCTTTATTTTACCAGGGGTACCATCGTCGAATTCAATGGTGAAAGAGGCATGACTCTGTACAACAGGGGCTACCACAGCATCAACATCCTTTGTTGGGATCTCATGGACCTGTGTTTCTGGAGATTTCGATGGCTGCTGAAATTCTTTAGTTGGAATCTCAAAATAACTTG
Source organism: Pachycephala philippinensis (assembly GCA_013397055.1). NCBI lineage: Eukaryota > Metazoa > Chordata > Aves > Passeriformes > Pachycephala > Pachycephala philippinensis. The sequence continues at coordinate 59,573 of VWZT01012005.1, forward strand.
GCTCTCTCCGGAAGGCAAACACAGATTGTTCTTGGGCATCTCTATAAGTAGAAATATTCCCATTCAGTTCCTCTTCATGTTGGGTTATCTCTTTTGATCTCTCTACAAAAGCGGGGAAAAAAGGATAAAATCACATTTTTTCAGTACTACTGAACTCATTTGTTTCAACTTCTTGAAAAGGCTACTAATCACAACCCCTCTCTGCCAGAGAACAGATACACTGTGTGTGCATTGAAATAAAACACTTCTTTGTGCAGTAGAGCACATGCTTGATAGAAACATCAGGTTTAACTGCACAAGTGAAAATAAGATGCCTCTTCCATACACACAGATTGACAGCAACAGGAATGTTAAGACCAAATGGCTCCCCGGGATGATGAGGTGAGAAACAGATACAGCACTGCCATATAACTAATTCTCATACGAGATTAGTGATTTACTCCACAACTGCTGTTTCTAATGGTCAAATATTTTAGGGAAAACATTTTAGTTCTCCCTTATTCCAGTTTCAGCAGCAGCAACCTACACACAGGAATGTGCAAATACAAGCACAAAACAGAAGTGGTAATTAAAGTCTTGAAAGAGGATGGCTTCACACAGTAAATATCAAAAGGACGCCAAAATTTTGTGTCCCCCATCTTCTCCCATCCCACATCACCTCCCTTACCTGAGTAATGTTCCTCCTCCTTGTTATTTGCATCATCTTCCCCCCACCAGGAGGGCTGCCCATAGAGAGGGGTGCGGTAAGTATTCGTTTCTAGGAAGAGGATAAGCAAATACTTTAACACAGAAAATATCAATTTACCAGGTTCAACCACACGCCAAAAGGGGAAAAACAGCAGGGCCAGATGAGACCATGAACCCGTTACACCATGGTTATAACAACAGCAAATTATACATAATAACATGTTCAGGCTTTTCTTTGTTTCACCCTTTTTTTCTTTCTACATTCGGTTGCAAGACACTAACTCCACCTCCCTTCCTTGTCTTTCATAGCTGTGTTTCCCAGATATTGGCTTTTATCCCTTTCTAGCCTTATTATTCTCACAAAGTGGAAGATTTTTGGCAGGACAGACTACAAAACACTAACTACAAAACTGTCTTCAACTCACCTGCAATTCAGGTGAAAATCTGATTTTTTTCCTCACCTTACACAGGAAGATTTTAGCTCTACCTTTTTTGCCCCACAATGTCCCTGGATGTCTGTCCAGGCTAGGGATTTTTCCACTGTTTACCACTACCACTCTAAGTGACACACATTCCCCAACAGGAAATTCTCAAAGCATTACAAACTTAGGAAAAATGGCAAAGCCATCTCCTTACATATTCATAAAGAAGCAGTAAACTCCTGCTCTCTAAAGCTTATAGTAAATCAAGTGAGTTCCAGAGTCATTGTAGGACAGAGTTCTTTCTCATGAAGAATTTCCTCTAGAAGAGCCAGGCTTACATTATTTCTCTGCTCAGTGAGCACTCACTGAAAGATCAGGGCTTCACTGCAACAACTGGCACCCACTCAGTGGAGCTGATCCACTGCTTCTCGTTTTGTATCCCACAAAACAAAACTGTGTTTTGGCAATGCCTTGGGCTGCTGCTGTTTATGCAACAAGCAAAAAGAATACATCCAATTTGCCTGTGGTACAGCTAATACTATGGTTTTTTCATAGTTTAAGAGAAGCAAATAAAGTAGCTTTTGTTCTTTCATCTAGAGGTGACAGAAACACCAGGATAGGTCAGGGGCTGAGGTTAAGATCCAGCTTTGTTAGGCTGCTTCTGCCTCTGCTCACAGTAGCCAGAAGTGGCCGTGTCTTAAGCGCTGGCTCCAGCTCCAGAGCCATAGCTGGGCTTCTACTGCCAGCTGCTGCTCGGCTTGTGGTTTTCAAACCACACACTGTTCTGTGCAAAGCAGCTCTCAAACAGTCCTGCAATTTTGCATTCCCTGTTTTAATAGGGACATGACAGAAAGCAGTCGTTAGCATAAGGGAAGTCATGAGAGGAAGGGGAATTAAATAACTCAGATTAAAAAAGAAGCCTGATTTTATGCTGCTGTTTCTAAAGCTATACAGACCCAGTGGCCACTACTTCAGATATTTTTGTTCTAGAATCATTCCAGATATATAAGCTCATACACTGACAGTCCACAGGCAAAAATTTTGCTTTACAGATGCAGCCCACAGGCCCTTTTCAAGAGACCTTCTTTGTGTTTCAAAGTCAACCACGCAGCCTCCCATCACGCTGAGGATCAAAAGAGGCTGAAAGTATTACTCTCCTCCCTGCCTAGGGTGCGTGGAAGATAAACCATGTTCCTATTATGTAGGCGGCGTTTGAAAGTTCAAAGGAGGAAGCATTTCTCACCATGATAAATCGGAATTGCCAAGCAATATGTTTCATAACTGATGAAGGTTAAATCACTCATGGGAGAGGGGGGGAAAAAATTTAAAAACCTATTCACGAGGTTGTCAGTGAACAGAGGCACTCCAGTGTAGGGTTTGGTTTCTGCTAGGCTGAGAGCTTCTGTCACACAGCCCAGCAGAAATCTACCATCCTCTTTTCATGCCGTAACTTGCCCACTAGACCCCACCCCAACCATACAGGATCTGCTCCACCACCATCAGGCACTTCTTTTGGGCACACCATGGATTACCACCCTCTGACTTGCAGTACAGGTCTTAGGGTTGATGGCCAAGAAGCAGCTATCTGAGGGAAGCCGGGGGAAGGAGATCAACACTTTAACACAAACCCATTAGCAAAAGCCAGTTATGTCTTAGGTAATTTGTGCCTAAAGGGATCAACTACCCTATAGATGAAATGCAAAGACCACCTGCACTCAACTGTTGCACAAGCAGCATCTTTCCCAAGGATGGGTGCTGTTACTGCTTGCATCTTGGAAGGAGTTGCCTCATTACAGCTCATCTCTCCAGCACATCCCAGCCCCAAAGGGATCCCAAAGGCCCCCTAGTCTATGATGCCAGTGATCTCTTCCAAGTCAATTTTGTGCCCAGAGGGGCAGAAGTGAGCTAAGGGAGCTCACACCCAGCCTGCAGGACAGAAGTCTTCCCAGGAACTGCTCCAAGATCTGTGTCCCATGTGTGTATGAACACAGGAGCTTCTGCCTTTGTCACCCAGGAGCTTTTCTACTATAGGGAAAAGGCAGCCAGGGGAGTAAGTCAGACTTCTGGTCAGACCTTTTCTGTTGATGAGGAACTTTGGGATTGCAATTGAAGCTGAAGGGGAAAAAAAAAGGATTTATAAAGAATAATGAGCCAGCTCCTCCTGTCTCAAATTTCCCTGGGCCCTAACAAGTACTTGGAAATTCCCCTAACTGCCCCTCTGACAAAAGCTAGCACAAAGTCAAAACCCCAGGGCAGGTCTAGGAACACCTAAAAAGAGTACATCAGGTCAGCCAGAGTGCAGAGATCTGGGGCCATCAGAGTGGGAGACACTGCACTGCACAGTAGCAGAAGGCTCCTCGTGCCCCATGACACAGAGCTCACATGGCCCCACCTGCAATGCCTGTAACAGCATCTGTGACAAAGCTGCACATTTGTGTGTGGGGGGTTTCATTCCTTTCCTCTCCCAGCCTCCACAATAAACTGGAACTTCATTTTAAAACTGCAAAAAGCACAGATGGAAAGCTGAAGAGTCAGTATCTTGCTATTCAGGGACAGTTTCAATATTTTAAGAGCAATTAATGTTTCCACTGAGCATTCATATTAATTTGCATTTTGAATAACATTGTCAAGTGACACAGTCACCGTCATTCTTGGCTACTGCTGAAAGCAGCCAGATCCTGAGCCACATTTCTCTGACTTCAGAAGAGTGTTGTGGTTTAACCCCAGCCAGCAGCCAAGCCCCACACAGCCACTCACTCGCTCCCCCACCAGCAGCATCAGGGAAAGAATTGGAAAGGTAAAAGGTAGAAAACTCAAGGGTTGAGATAAAGACAGTTTAAAAGGGAAAGCAAAAGCCATGCACAGAACCAAAGCCAAACAAGGAACTCATTCACCACTTCCCATGGGCAGGCAGGTGTTCAGCCATCTCCAGGAAATCAGGACTCCATTAGACGTAATAGTGACTTGGGAAGACAAACACCATCACTCCAAACATTCCCTCCCACTTCCTCCTTCTTCCCCCTATATTATATACTGAGCATGTGATACGGTCTGGAATATCCCTTTGGTCAGTCTGGGTCACCTGTCCTGGCTGTGTCTCCTCCCAGCCTCCCAGGCAGCCCCAGCCTCCTCGCCAGCGTGGCAGTATGGAAAGCAGAAAAGGCCTTGGCTCTGTGTAAGCCCTGCTCAGCAATAACAAAAACATCTCTATATTAACAACTCTGTGTTCAGCAAAAATCCAAAACACAGCTCCATACCAGCCACTGTGAAGAAAATTAACTCTACCCCAGCCAAAACCAGCACAAAGAGCTACATGAATTTGCTGCCCTGCTCATGTCAGAAGCTTCTGTCCCTTCTAATTTGCCAGCACAACTGACACTTCTCCCAGCTCCAGCTCTAACGCAACAATATTGGAGAAAAAGGAGAGAGGGGAAAAAAAGCACGACGGGAAGGCAGCTAAAACAGATGGCTGTGACAGAAGTGGGCCAGAGAGCAGCTACACATGCAGTTGTGCCAGCGGGCTTTGCTCTTCACCAGCTGGGATCCATTTTGGGTAGCAACCTCAACCTGAACCTGCAGCATCCAGAGCAGCATGTCTGCCTGTGTCCTGAGACATGTAAAGCACCCTGAAGCCACCTTATGTCTGTTCTCTTTTAGTGTAAGATGGATGCTCTTGCGAGAACAGAGAAATTTGGGGCTCGCTCAAGCCAGCAGTGAAGGGAGGAACACCAATGCAAACGAACTGCTCAGTCATTTTAATGACATCAGACTTCCTCCAATTGATGGCAGCTCGTTACCACCTCTCTCCACTCCGTGCCAGGCTGCCCAGATGGTGCCAATTCATTTAGACATATTTCTTGGCTCATCAATTCAGGCAGGCAGCCCGAAAACCATCCTTTTAGATAACTGAATTGAGGTCAGCACAAGCATTCAGCCAGATAAAAACTGAGCTACCAGTGATGGTGTAATACAGGGAAGACCACTGACATACACATGTTCTGCTCCTGGATTTTAGTCCTTGGGGCAGTCACTCAAAAGGAAAAATGAAGGCTGTTTTAGCACAGAACAAGGGAAGTCCATTTGCTTAACAGTCTGAAAAAAACATGGCCTGTTAAATTAATACAGAACTATTGATCATCTGAAGGAGAGGCACCAAAAGAGAGAATGAGATATGTCAATACAAAGGATGTACTTATGGAGAAGTGAATCACACAGAACACAAGGGCACAACCAAAAATACAGTCTGGGTGATGAAAGGCAAAGGAGAAATACTATGTTAAAGCTGCTTTCCATCATCAAGCAGGAAGAAGAGCTTTCAAGACAAGCACACAGCTGCCACTAAACAAAGGGACACCTTGAAGGTGTCCCCTGTGGTCAGGACAGGACTGAGGGCTGTGCTTTGCCCAAATCCTCACAAAGCTTCACACCATCATGAGAGAGGGACAGACAGCAACAGCAAATTTCTTTGCTCACAGAAGCACACACAGCTTTGAAGCTCTCTACTGCAAGTCATAACAAAAGCATGAGAAATCCAGCTTGCTTTAAGTCAAACTGTTTTTGATTCATTATTAATAACAATAATGTCCATCTCCAGAAGATGCGGAGTAGGCTTCTCACAGCAGAGGCCTTAGGGAAAAAAAAGATGATCTAGCTACAACATTTTAAAATTAATTCCTTACATCTCTGCTTTTTAACTCCTCTCCAGAAGAAGAGAATTCAGACCTAGTAGGAATAATCATAAAGCAATTCTCTGACTCTTTGCCACACTATTTATTTCGTATGTGCATGGCTAATCTAAGCCCTGGTCTTTTGTACCTGCTGTGAACATACATGGATCCCAGGGACTTTCAAATCAGGCTGATAATCACAAATTTATTTGTATCAATTACACAGTCAAACCTTAAACATGCTGCAGTTACCACCACTCTAGTTCAGGCAAAAAAGCAGACACACCACCACTCCCTTAAATTAAAGGCTAGGGCAGAGCTGTGTGTCTAAATAGCTATTGCCATGATCTCATGGGGAAAGCAGCCAAAGACCATGGAAACCACTTCACAACTAGGCACAGCTCCCTCTGCCTCCATCCTCGCTGCCTGCTGACCTCAGCCCTGGACATCAGCAAGCCTTTCAAGTCGTCCACTCTGTTGAGAGGACTTCCTAATGACACGGACGCTAACCTGGTGAGCCAACCTATTTCACAGGTCCCGGGAGAAGTTCCTGCAATTGGTCCTACTCCTGCAAGTGATGATGCCCATTTCAAGTGGACGCTGCAAGCAGCCTCCACCCCTGGAAACTCAGGCCTGCAGTGGTTATTCAGAGGTTAGTCATTAGATTCGGGATTACCTAGTCCCACCAGGCTGTGGCAGCTTTGAAAAAACAAAAAATTAAGATCAGCCTGAGGATTAACTATGTGCTGAGAACAGAAGACCACAAAGTAGCTTATCTCATCAAGTACCTCAACTCAGGTAGCAACAGATGGGAATAGGGATTGTGACCATCTTGAAATCTGCTCAGTTCAAGGCTCTACCTGGCTTCCTGATCACTTAAGGCTTTAAACGTGAGAGCTAATACCTATTTTTAGCCTTAACTAGCCAAGCTGTGGACACTTATTCATATCCATCTCCAACCCATAGGATTAACCAAGCTCCTTGCTTCAAACATTTCACAGACTGATGATTTTCTGCTTACAGGCAACATACACCCAAAAGCTGCAAGTTCAACAGCATAACGACTAAATTGACTGTTTCCCATTCACTCCCCTGGATCCCTTTATCCTCAGCCCCTCACCTCCTCCCATTTCTAAGCAGCTCTAATTGTTCACATTGTTTTGTTAAACCTCTTCCCTGAAAGCCTGCATTCCCTCTGCCTCTTTTCCACCCGGGCCCTGGGAACCGATCCCTCTAAAGGCTTTTGTCAGCCCAGAACTTGCTTTAATTAGTCAATGCAAATTTCTAAATACCTACAGGCTTAGCAAAACAGCTCTTTCCCTAAAGCCTCTTTCTGCTGCCTCTAAGCAAGCCCACTCCCCGTAAGAACACTACATTCTTCTTTTCACTAATCATTTCAAATTGCTGCCACTCCTCCCAGCAGCCGAGGAGAAACGGTGCATGCGTGCAGCTGAGGACAAAGTGAATTAATCACATCGCAGATGAGAAAGGGATCCACTGATCGTTCAGCTCACGTGACAGAGATGCTTTTGGGAGAGCGAGGTACTGATTTAATGCTCATGCTCCCTCTTTTGCTTCCACAGGCTTCAGTCCAACCCAGCAAAATACTTCAAACAAAAAGTCCTGATTTCCTCTATCGTTCAGTGAGGTTAGCAGCACGTTACAGATTTTTTTAGCTCTGCCCATCAGTCCCACTGCATGTGACATACTTCAGTGCTGGTCCCCAGTAAGAACACAGAGCCCGTTTTGCCTTAGACCTCTGGTCTGTGCCCACTAAAGATAACAGAAACATAATGCAGGTCTGCGAATCACAGACTAGAGAAACGGGTCACCTTGCTGGAGAGTCACTCAACGTCCTGGCTTTCAAGGTGCTCCAAATATCAGCTGCTTACACTATGTAGGTTAAAATCTATGAGAGTGTATTTTGGAAGGTGGCAAGAATAAAAACCAGAGTGTTCATGGAACCACACAGTAGCAAACACAAAGTGGTTCCAGTTACTGGCAATGCTTTCCAAGAACCTCCTGCCCCTTGAAAGGCAGCTGGAGAGCTCTTCCCCCAGTGAGGTTCACCTCTTCTCACCCTCCCCAGTGTCACACTTAATCCTCCACAATTCCATCCCTTTAAATTCATGCTTGTCAGGCTCAGTCCCAAACACTGCCACACACACACAGCCAAAGCAACACAAAGAAAGGTTTTCTGGTGCAAAAAATGGGAGTCAGGCACACAGGTGCTGTGCTTCCACACACAGCTGGAGACAATGAGGAGACCAAGGAGGAACATTGTTTTAGTGCACTATGTCAGCTTACAGGGATTTTCCTAAGGACAATACAAGGGAGATTAAGGTCAATCAACCCACTCCAATTAGTTATCATGAAGCCTTAACAGATTTACCCAAAGCTGTACATTTTTCTAGAAAGCTGCTGTACCTGTCTCTAGGTAGCCTCACCAAAGATGTTTACCTCACTCTTTTACCTGCCCATCCCCTTCCCTTCATTCACCTCCCTGATTCTTCTTCCAACAGAGAGTGGGCAACTCTCCATGCTAAACCCTAAAGCTTTCCAATTGCTCTGCCATCCTGGAGCCACAAGACCACCACTACCAATCATGTTACCAGTATGCTTTAAAACTGTATTTGTTCCTCCCATGCACCAGCAAGCTCCAGAAAGCCATGAACTGATACCTGAGCAAAACTGGGGAGAGACCCGTAAGGACAGTACACACAGGAAACAGGAATTTGCGTGAGCTGGGTGAGACAAGACTGCTGGGGAGGTCTTGGCAAACCATAATGGGGAACACGGAGGAACCAGGTTTGACAAAGGGTCTTTAAAGGAAGGCAGCAGTTGGTAACAAAATGGAGAACAGAAGGAACTTCTCAAATAGAAAAGGTTTGAAGCTGGGGAACAGTGAACCTGAAGCAAACATCTCCCAGTTTGGCAGCTGGTTTCAATCCCACATATTGGCACATTAGGAAATACAGCCATTTAAAACCATCCAGGGTTTTGTGAAAGAAAGGCTTGCTGCTTCTTTGCCTGCCTGCCTGCCAGCACCACGCCACAGCAGCCATACATTTTCTACTCTGAGTCACCCTCTCTGTTCAAACACCAGCTCACGATTAGGTAATTAAAAATAGACCAGACAGGTGCCAGAGAACTTACCAAACCTGCTCAGCCCACAGGTTTTCCAGAACACACACAGCGACAAGGCATGTAGGAGCCATCACATCAGCTGATTTTTTTTGGAGGCTGCATCTCCAAAAATCAAGGGTCTGGAACACTCCAGGGATTTAGAAAGACGATCCTTCCAGAACTGCTCCCAAATGCAACCCACAAGACTCTATTGTCAGAATCATCACCCAGCACAGGGCTCAAGCTGCACTTTGTTCAGAATCCTGATTAACTGGTTCCCAAGCAGGTACCTGTAATTGCTTTCCTCTCTCCTTTCTCCAGCTTTGCTTGTGGGGACTCTGTGTAGACACCGTGCTCCATGGGCTGCTCCGCCCTCTTCATGGCCGTGCCTTTGTAATTCATCTGGAGTTGGCTGGTGTACTTTTCATGCTGCAGAGACACAAGCAGCAGTGAACCCCTCTTCCCCACCAACAGATCACCCAAAGGCTGTACTGCAGCTGTGTCCTTCGACAAAAAGCATGCACACCTGAGTAGAAGCTACAGCACAGCAGAAATACCCCATTTGGAAAGCCATTAAGTGACAATTCTAGTACATGAGAAGGTCACTGTGATTTAGCTCTGCAAAATAACTATCAGAAAATCCTTTAAAGAATAAACTGGCAAGAACCAGAACTCAGGCCATTTTCCATTCACGATTCAAATCCTGAAATCCCCTTTGTTCTTAAAGGAACATTATAAATTATTTCAGGGTGCTCATCTGCATTATCTCAGTTTTTCAGCAGAGGCAATTGGAATCTATTTTAATTATTTTTTCCAAACCCTCTCTCCAGCTAGGAAAGTGATTCTACCTTAAAACAGATTCCATATTAACACAGTAAATGAGCTATTTAGAAGTTAGGTTATTACAAGTAAATTAATAAAAGGGTGAATCCATCCAGATTATCCCTAAATTCAATGAATCATTTGCCCAGTTCCAGCTGTTAGATTTCCTACCCTAGCCAAGTCCTAAACATGGAGCCAGGACTAAGAAGGCAGTATCTGCTAGCCAAGAGCTGATGCATGGCACTGATAGCCCAGTCCCACAGCTGAACATGACAGCTTTCTTGCCTAGAGGGGGTTGCTTTTCTGCCTTAGATCAGAGGATGCTTGAATATTTCTTACCTGCTACTGAACAGTGTTTAAAAAACACCTCACTCATAAGAGGACTGACTGCTCAGTAAGTAAAAATTGGGAGCTTGAAGGCAAAAATGAGATGGTACACACGACTAAATTAAGCAAACTTCAGCCTGATGGAGGAGGTGTGGTGGAGCTGGCCTAAGTCACCATGCTCAGAAAAGACATCTGTGCTCCACTTCTGGCAGGGAATAAGTTCTGCTGTGCTTCACCCACAAGTTCCTGCGCTGGTTTGTTCTTTAACATGTTACAGCTTTAACTAACCTTTTTTTTTTTGGCAGTCATGAAACATAAATAACTTGATCTACATGTTAGCACAGGGACAGGAGATCAGAATTGAGATAACTGGGGAATGTATCTCTCCTCAAAGGAGGGTTTTATTAAGTCCAAATCCAAGGAGAGCCTCACATTTTGAAACATTTCACTGCCATCAAGAGTATTTCAATATTTCACTCTGCTTGACCATCACTAGAGTACTTAAATTTAAAAAAGAAAAAAATATACCACACCCAGCCACTCTTACCTTTAATGCTTCTTCTGGGACTTTGTGTTGAATTTGTTCCAGGACATACATGTTCGAATGTACAGATTGTTAAGGGAAAGACGAAGGAATTGGATGGACAGAGAAATCCAGCCTTTAGTGACAAAATGAAAGCAGGATCATAAAACCAGAAAATCTTAAAATATGCACGGTAGTAAAAGTTGCCTGTGCTACAGCCCAGCACTGTCTTTGTCATGCATAGTTTGTGACCCAGTGTGCAATCACATTTGCTGGCCAGACCCACGACAACAGAGGGGCAGCAGACATGGGGACCTGAGCAGGAGAAGCCTGGAGGAGCACCAGCAACTCTGTGCAGGACCTGGGGGAGCAATCAGAGCCCCAGCTCAGCTCACACCCTGCTCCTCTCCACCTGGCTGGCAGCTTCAGGCAGACCACTCAGTATCCTGGCCAAGATGGGCCAGTCTCACACTCTGGATAAGGGAGTTATCTCTTAAGCAGCAGAGTTTAGCTCCTTGCCCAAATGCTTGGGACTATGGTGCTCTCTTGCCCTGACAAGGCCTTTCAGTCACTGCAGTTTTCTAGATGGAAAGTAAATCAGGTCATGAGCTGCTGTGACCTCTTAGGAAGGGAGACATTTACATGGTTGAGCTCAGGCAATAATCCTCAGCAATGCTGTATTAAAAAAAAAAAAAAAAGCCAGCATCTGGAATGTCATCATGAACAACCCAATCAGCACAGCAGAAAGCAAAGAGGAGGAAAAAGGAAAGATGGAAAATGTTAGACTAAAAATAAACCAAGTGATACTGGCCTCGCAGGGAAACTCTGCACAGCCTGTAAGTGAAACTGTAAACGGAAAAGAGAAATGCTCTCGTGCAACGGGACACAGCTGACTCGGAGACCTCAGGAGATGCTGCCATCCACACCAAGCTGACTGCAGCGTGCACAGAAAGCTCTGCTAAACAGAGTGGCACCGAAGCAGCAAACCAGAGGAAGACATTATAGCTGCCATAGCTATAGAACATAGTACAAAGATTACTCTAAAACCTACATTCTTAAAAATTTTCCTGTTGAGGGCAATAAATTCTGTAACTTGTAAGTGTAATCATTCATTTCACTTGAATATCCAGGTAAGGGCTGCAGGACTAAATACTTCAACTCAGCTGCTCATTGCTGACGTTTGCTTTCTATAAAAAGTTTAAACCTGTATCACAACCATTAAAACCCTCCCATGCTGCAGGCATTGATTTTTGCCTTCCCAGGACTGGAGTTCACACCAAGTCTTTTGTGCATTTCCCCGCACACCAAGAGACCAGAACATACACAAGCAGCTACATCAAAAAAAAAAACATTTGCAAAGTTAGGAACAGCTACAACTGAGATTGCCTATGGGACTGTAACAGATTTCATCACGTGTGCAACAAGACACCACCTTTAATGACAAGATCCCAGATGACAGTGACCAAGACCCAAAGTATGATCTTACACATGGCCCCAAAAACCCCCTTTTTCTGCAGATCCAGGATGGCACACATGTAAGTTTAAGCAATCCTGGTTGCAACAGTGAATGCTCCTGCACTGTCACTGCTGAGAGCTGAAATAACCAGTTCCCTGGAAAAACAGTGAGGCTCAAGGTTTGGAATATTTTGAGGGCTAAAGCATGGCCAAGCACAAACTGATTTTCATGGGGACAGCAGAAGGCAGAAGAATGTGGGCTTAGGGTCAAGGATGCACAAGAGTTTTCCAGCCAAACATTTCCCCCCACCAAATGGTAAAACTTAGTGTCTGCCTCTATTCTCAGAAATGTCTGGACTGTTTTAACTGACATTTCCCCAGAAAAGAAAAAAAAAATCCAGAGAAGGCACTTGCTACTTCTAAATTCAGCTTGAGTGGGCAAAGTTTGGCAGATAGAAGCAACTGAAAAAAAGTGAAAAAAGTATTAGATTACATGAAAAGACAGCAATAGGAGCCTCTTACCACTATTGCTCTGCAGGCTCAGAAAGGCATGCCAACATCTATGCTTATAGCCAGTCATACAGTCACATCAGGATAAAAAAGGAAAGGGATGAAAGCAAAGGTGTTTTAGCAGACACGAGGCAGGATTTGTGGTCTGTAAATAAAGCAGTAACCTAGCTTCCCTTGCTAGAGGTGAAATGTGCTATTGCTAAACAGAGATCTACTCTTGCATTTTGTGGCAGAAGCAATTTGCACGGGCAAACTTTAATCAATACAGAGTCAAGGGTCTGGCCACAAGCTCCACAGCTAAATGTTGAAGGCTGAAGGCTCGAAAATTGTCTGAAAGAAAGCATCTGGGTGAAATGATTAACAAAACAATGCAAGTTGAATGACAAAAAACAGGAAGATGTTAGTTCATACAAAAACATATGAGCTATGTTTGCTCCTGGCTGGTACCAGCTACAGTTACCACCCAAATAAAAAGAAAAAAAATGCAACCCTTCTTTAAGAGGAGACTGAAGAGGCACCTCCACAGTCACTCCTGCCAGTGCAGGGCCTGACCCAAAGTCCAATGGAAAAGCAGGCACCATAATTAACGTGCTCTGAATCAGGTTCATGGTGGAGAAAACACAAACTTATGATCCATCCAAAGGCTCCAAGAGGCAAAACAAACACCTTATTCAGTAGTCACAACTAGCCTTGGTACCTCTTCATGCAGCAAGCAGCACAAAACCCAAACAAAGCCTGAGTCCAAATCCTCTTCAGAAAGGATATCATAGCCGAAGCGAATGACATCGTTCAGTTTCAGGGTGATGTACTTCTGGTCAGGAATCCTCACATCATTCACAAACGTCTGCAGGAGAAAAGCACAGGAATGGGTTTTGCCTGAGGGTATCAGGGTGATGGGTCTCAGAGGGACGGTGCTCCTGGAGGGCACCCATGTCCATCTGCTGATGGCACTGCACACACTCAGGGTGTGCCAGCACCAAGGCAGGAGCTGGGAGCTAAGTTCCCTGGAAAAATCAACACCAGCAAGTAGCTCCCATGGGCAAGTCAGAGCACCCCAATTATGCTTCAAAGCAAGGTGCTGTGAAGGGACCTCTAGGGAGATTTACCTTTGCACCAACTGCAAATGAAATTTCAGTTCCCGACCTGAACAGGTAAATGAGGTGCCTGAAGTGAGGAACTTCAAATGCTCTCGGCTCTCCTACACCCATCTCAACCAGCAAATGGTTGCAACTCATGCTCTTAATTACTGAGCTAGGAATCAGCTTTCTGCTGGATGGCAAACGAGACCGGTGTCAGCCCCAAGGCCTGATAATTTAACAAGCAAAGCCTATCACAGAGGAAGGGGAAATGAAAATGCACAGGGAAATGGGAAAAAAATTTACAGCAGCATCACCATGACACCTGAGGCCACACTGTCCAAGATAACCAAACCATTTGTGCTAAAAATTCACACACTTTTTCCCATGCCCCAGGCAGTTAACTGAGGCCGAAAGAAACTAACATCCTTCTAAAGGTGCAAGAAATGTATTTCACAGCCGTGAATAAATGTCTTTGATGTCTCTGCTTTCTGAGGGGACCCACTATGAAACAATTCTCACAGACCAACCGAGGATCAAATCAAATCATGCGTGGACATCTTTCACAAATAAACCCGTGTACTTTTGCAATGACCTGAGCCAAATAAAAATAAGAAGGGGCTGAAGAAGCTCTAGGGTGCTGATGGGGATTAGCTACTCCCACAGTAGGATTTGAGGCAGTCAGACACCAGGAGTTACCCTATTTGGCAAGGTGGGATTCACCCAGCCTCTCAGCCCAGGAACCTGCAGCTGGGGCTTTGTACCACTAATGCAAATGCAGCTGAGGAAACAAAATTATGCTAGAAAATGAATTTACATGTTTTCACGACTGCAGCACAGTCTTTTCCTTCTGCCTTCTCACCTCAGCCAAGCCAAACATGCATGATAAGACCTAGCATTAACCACAGAGGAAAAATAAATGCTAGAGTAGGAAATTAGAACCTCAGCAGACAACAGCCTCCAGTTTCCTGGCAATTTACAGAAGAACTGGGAAACAGGCCTGTAATTTCAGAATAAAAACAGTGAAGCTAGTTAAAAGGCACAGAATTCCAATTTGCATTAAGTTTTTAATATTTAAAAAACCCACAACAGTCACAACTGGAACAGGAATACTTGTTTGCTGAATTTTCTTCAAAACAAAAGTCTGCAAGAACCCATTTTGATAGTTACCTATTTGTCCATGGTTACTTCAGATAAAATAACCTCAGTAAAATGCATCATGCAGACAGAAACACTACCTTTAAAAACAAAAAGCTTCTGAATAGAGACTTCAGAGTTACCGGAATAAAAACAATTCTACTTATAATAAAAACAATAATAAAATTATAATAAAAACAATACAAAACACTTTGACAATTAATATGAACCAGATTATCCAGCAAAGCTATATAAAGCATTGCACACTGCTCAAAGTTAAATACAAAATAAAAGGAAATTCTGAAAATGGATTTAAAATCAAGGTCCTCACAAGTGATTTCTTTTGTTTCAGAGGCGAAAACAAGTTTTTGCGACAATTTTTATATAAAGACATGTTTCTTGCATGCAAAATTTGGTTTGGCCACAACACTCTTTTTCAACAGAAGTGTTTAATCAGCTCCAGAAGACAGGCACCGCTGTAACTCTTTTTACTCCACTGCCTCTCTAAGCATAAATCTACTATTAAAATGTTGTAAATTCATATGCTTTAGCATGGGAAGATAGAAAATAACTAGTGGCACAAGCCTTCCCTCCCTTGCAAGCAGAATCTTCAGCTGCTATTTTGCCACCATGAGTTAAATACCATAGATTTTGAACCAGGGATCCAGCTAGAGTCTAGACCAGTTACTGGAAATATTCCCATTTCAGCAGGGCTCTGTGCCTTCAGCTATTAGTCTGAGAAGGATTAGCACTCATTCTTGCTGTGTTCAGATGCCAGAAGGGGCAGAACGGTTGAGGGCTGCTTTAGCCACTGTTTTTGTACAAATTTCTGGGCTCGTCTTGTGGTTTTGTGGTTGTGATGGTGGAGGGCTTCTGTTTCTAAGTCCAAAACAATGGCTGCAGTAAAACCCCCACTGGGAAGACAATTATGTGAATCTAGCTTAGGCCTGCTCCAGCAGAGGAATAGCTCCACTTGTATGAAGAGACTGCCAAAACAGAGGCACACTATGTCACTAGGACATTTTTAACAACAATGGTGTATTTAAATATCATGGAACTCAGGTGCCTAACACCACTGCGTGAGTTGGACCAGAGCAAGGGTTAAGATTCAGTCAGGCTCAGTTCCCTCTTCTGTGCTCACATTATTCCTCGGTCTTCATGCAAACCAGGCTCAAGGCAGGCAAAAGAACAATTTTTATTATTAAAAAAAAAAAGAGATGGTTTTAAGTAGTTTCTCCCCAATGAAATTAAATGTCTCATCATCCCACAAATCACTCCATGCACTGACAATCGAACCACCAAAAGGTCACCCTGCTTATGCTGAACAGCTGCTCCAGAATCTCCACCAGTTTAAAGTTAACATCCCCAACATGAAACCGAATTTATTCCCTCCCCTTTTGCAAGAGGCTTTATGATTTTGTGAGCCCTGAAGCGTTCTGCACAGACACCAGTAGAGAGGGAGAAGGAAATACAATATTCACCAAAGCTTCCCCCTCCCAAGACGAGATGCTACATGACCTCCACCTCAGGCCTTGCAAATGATTATGCATGTTTGACTTAACTCATGCCAACAGCTGCAGTGACCCAAAAGGGTCTGAGAGCAGGATTCAGGGCGCACACAAGCGCTTGCAGACTCAGCACGGCGCGAGGCAGCCTCTGCCTGCTGGGAGGTTTGGTACTTACCCCGTTTAAGCTCCCGAGATCCTTCACCCAGTGCTCGTCCTTCTCCTTGTCATAGTTGATTACAGCGTGCTGCTTATCCACACTGCGGGACTGGCAATGGAAGCACAATGAGCGTGAGACCAGTCAGGCATAAGAGACACTGTTAATCACAGCAACATTGAGACATTAAACTGACTTGATATGGGGTAGGGGGACAGAGGCCGAAAGCAGGAAGGATTAAATACTATTTACTACTGTAAATAATTGAAGGATAAGCAGTAAATGCTTCCATGGTTGTTTGCAGAGTTTGAAGACAATACATTATTTGCATGGAGAAGAGGAAAGAAAAAGTTTTTTAAAAAATCGCTGAAGGCTGTCAAGACTATGCCATAATTTCAATAAATTATATCAATACACACTGAACAAAACCAGTCAAACTGAAAGCCTGGGGGCCAGGATCTGAGCCAGCATGAGCTAGTAGAGCTCCATTTTTCAACTGCTGAGGCCAATGGCCTCATCACTAGAGATGATCCTACTTGGGATTATTTCTTCCTGTTTTTCAAAGGAAAAAAATAATTCTCTTAAGTTACAAACCAAACTTATTCCCAAAAATTTACACTGTTCCCAGGATTATGTCCTGGAATTGATTTAAATTCTAGGATGTGTTCCAAGCTAGAGAGAGGTTAGGAAACCTGGAATGAGAAAGAAAGCAACTTCAGGAAAATTTAAATCGTGAGCTGGGTTTGAGAACACTGAACTTGACAGTGATCTGGTGCCACTGCTTGTGCTTTGTCACAATGCACAAGTAATGCACCTTATCTTCAAAACAGAGTATGACACTTGAGCGGGCATCGTGTCAGACTTCTGAAGAAGTGCTAGAACAAGATCTATGAATAATTTTGAAATATGGTGTGTTACAGCTATAAAGACACCAGACTGTCTGTATTTAGACCTGCTGCCTCTCGTAACTTGAACCCTTGCTGGAGTTGACCCCAGGCAGTTGACCCCCAGCAGTCACTCCATCAGCACGTACATGCAGCACTGAGACCTCCATGGTATCTCAGGCCAGGGGAGGGGAGGGCATGCTACTAGAGCAGGGAGACCAGCCAGGCTCCCAGTCAGCTAATCCTCATCTTCCTGGGCACCAACCAACAAGTTCTTGCTGAAAAGTCCTTCCCTTTTGCCAAGTATAGACACACTGGTTTCCACAGCACCGCTCTCAGCAAGCCATTATCTGGCTTCTTGCAAGCATGCAGAGGCAAAGATTGTTTCAGGGAATTCCTTAGTGAAAACAAAAGAGGCTTTTTTCACACAAACTGCTACTATTTGCAGGAATTTCTTCTGGCCCTGCCAATGTCAAGCACATTGGAAATATCACACCACCTGAGAAATGGCACCTCCTTCCCCTGCAGAGCATCCATCAGCCCAGGACACATCCTCCAGAATAACCCTGAAGTACCAACATGAAGCAAGCACTCACCTGGCCAGAAGCTTGCCCTTCCAGCTTGCAATGTCCCTCACACTATTCATGACATGTCACCCCAAGCAGAGGCAGTGAGGAGAGGAGCAAGTGACCCCATGCCTCCAGCTCCCTCACCAATACAGTTATCTACATGCTGCTGGATTTACAAGGAAGCACTTCATGTTTGCTGCCCAACACTATGCTGCTGCTCGGGCAGCAATCACCCCCCGCAAAGACACAGACAACAGCTGGTGGGACAGGCAGAAACAATGTGGTTGGGGACACCCCACCTGTGTCTCCTGCTATGCTGAGCACTAAACACGAGAAGCAAGACACAGCAATGCCCTCCCAGGAGGAGCACACACAAATCCCTCGCCTCCATGCCATCCCCACACTTGGTGTCTGACCCCTGACCTTGAGGCAGGGCAGGTCTTAAGCATCTGCAGTGTGAAGCTGCTGCTTCTTTCTCTCTTATTATTCACACCAGATGCAGCTCCTCAGGCCATTTTTCAATGACCCAAGTGGCTGTGGCAGGTGTGTGCAGTGCGAGGTAAGGATGCTCCAGGTAAGGATGGTCCAGGTAAGAACTCTCAGGAAATGTTGCCCAGGCCCTGCACCTCAGCATATGGCCCTGAGGACCGAAGTCTCCAGTCACAGCCTCAGGCACCACAGCAGCTGATGCTACACAAGCTGAGGTCGTTCCTGACCTGTGACACGGTCCCTCACACCCTTTGGAGGGATAGGAGCCCAGAGTCTGTCCCCACAACAACCTGGCTGTGTGAGCACTGCACGTGGACTGGGGCTCCTGGAAGGCTCACCACACCTCACCTACAAAGCAGAGGGGGAAGACCAACCCCTCTCCCTATCCATGGGCATTTATGCCCTATGCTTCATCCCACTGGAGTCAAAGACGACCATGCACAGGGGACTGTGCTGCACAGCACAGATGTGGTCTGTCTTCCCTGTGATCCGTCTGCTACTCAGAATTGTAGACGTCACTGCTCCCAACAAGATGCAAGGGAATGTTGATTAACTGGTGCAGCAGTGTTTGCTTTAGCTTTTTACAGCACATCATGGAGGCTCATTTAAAGATTAACAGATTCTAAAGGCAGAACAAACCGCTTAGCCCCCTTCCAAGGGCAGGAAGGTTTCCACCCCAAAAAGTTAATCCAGACAAAAAATTGGGGTAGATTTCATCTGGTATCTGATTTTAAATGAACCACAGGTCACTCAAAAAGAAGTTTATTTTTGGGAACCAGCTGTCTCAGAAAAATTCAATTTGCCCTGCATCTGACCCTGAGGTAAGTGAGTACAGCCTTTGGTCTGCTGTGTTCTACAACAGCTGACTTCAGCCACTCAGGGGTCCCCAGTCAGATGAGGGTCATCTCAGGGGAGCAGACATGTATTCTAGCAACATGATATTCCCCTACATAAATGCAGGAAGAGGTCACCAAAGGAACCCATTTATGCCACCCTGTTTTTCAAGAAGTTTCAGCTGTGTTCAAGAAAGCCCATGGCAAAAGGAGTCAAAACAACATGCAAAATCTGACCTACAGTCTTCATACAACCTCTCAGCATGTCTTTAAGAGCACATCAGGAAAAAGGCAAACTGTTACGCTGATTGCACTTCTGTGAAATTCCATGCTTTTGCGGAGAAGAGAGGAATTTTCTTCGTTTTGTTTATGTTATGCTAGCAAACATCACAGGAACTGGCAGCAGGAGTTCCTAGAGGCCTGTCTCCAAGGAAACTCAACTTAAAATAACTAAAATCACACCTTATTTATTTTGATGCAGACTTGCCAAAGGTCACTCTTACTTGAGAACTGAGGTGTGGTTTGTTTCAACATCAGTCACATTTAACATAAACTGCTCTTGTGTGCAGTGACAGCAGCAACCCGGTGGCTGACGGTGCTTTTATCTCAGAGAGGAGCAGGCTGCCTCAATCCCACTTCCCAAGAGGAGACGAACCAGTTTCCATGCTGCTAACAGCTGAGAGGCCAAGAACAGTCCTGCAGAAGTCATTTCAGCCCAGCAGGCCAGTGGTTTCTAAGGAGTGACCCGCTGAATCACAGAAAGTGTTTTAAGAAGCCTGAGTCAACGCATTACAGAGCTGCCCATGAGTGCAGAGCTCCCAGCCATCTGCAACTTCACTGTAAAGATTTTAGGCATCTATAAATTGAAAAACTGCAATTAAGTGGACTGAATCACTAATATAAGAGGACTGGCTAGCCTAAATGCACATGGGCACCAAATACTGAGTCTTGCTTAATGATCAGCCATGGCCTCCACCAACAAAAGGCAAGACTGATCCATCTGTCAGGAAAGGATACAGGGGTCCAAGACAAAATAAACCGCAACAGAATTTCCAATAAAGCGTTAACAAGAAACCTCAATTACCTACCCAGATATCAAAAGCAAAAAATAACCAGTACGTCCTTGCAGTTTATCGGTTTCACCAGAAAAGTACTTGTGATGGGGTGACCAGCAGTCCTGAGCTACGGGTAAGAGATCCAAACAACCAAACTGGAGCTGGAGCACCTCAGAGGAGGTTGAGAAGGGGAAAAGAAGGCAAGGAAGGGAGGTGTCTTCTTAAGCACTGGTGATCTGCAGCCAAGAAACAAGGCTACACTCCGAGAGGCTGGGAATGAAGGAAGAACATAGCATTCTCATCATGTCCCAACACTGGACCTGTTATCAAATGAAAACAACTCTCAGGAAAACACGTGTGCTTTTCTGATTAAGAACATTTACACTTCTCTGCAGGGAAAACATGGACACTGATTTGTTACTACGCTCAGCCCTCATCCACAGCTGGAATTTCCAGACATTCAAATCACTTCCTAATACAAGGTTGTGTTGCTTTTCTGTCATACTATCTACCATGCATCATATTTTAAATACCTAGTAGACAAAATGCACACACAGCATATCACTGAGGATGGAGGTACTTTATATACAGCTCTTCTTTCTTCCAAGATCATATTAAGCAGATAGTCCAAAACAATGGAGTGGTACCTGTGGGTCTGCCAGTCCCACAGTGGTACCAACACCTTGGATCACCAGTCTTCAATCAGCCGTGCAACCAGGCAGCTCACTTGTGATTCTCAAAACTGCACACATCATCAGATCAGCAAAATCAGCTTCAAAAGCTTGCAGGAATCTCCAGAGAGGCACAAATCACACTGGCTACGTGTGCTGCACATACCCTACAGCTTTGTGTTTTCTGAAGGGTCTGATCCACAAAACAGGGCACTCGGGATGAAAGCATGAGCTGCAGAGACACCAAGCAAAATCCACAAGGAAAAAAGACCTGCTTAGGAAGGCAGGAGGAGAAACACAGCCAGACAGCTTGCATTTCCCCACAGGGCCGGGGAGCAGACACAGCTCAGCTGTCTATGTAGATACAGATGCTACTTTTTTCTCAGGAGAATTACCATGGGTGAAAACGTACTGGTTGGGGTTGAGATTTGGACCTCAGCCCTGCCAGTGCCGTGAGGCATCGTGGTATTGGAGATAAAATAAACAAACATGAGCAGTTTCCCTGTTCCTCACTGCAGTCTGCTGTGCACTTCTGGCACAAAAGAACTGCAGCATTCTGGTGGCAGCGTGCAATAAAACAGTTGCTCAAATACTTTCCATAGTGAACAGGTTACATTTCTGCCAGTACTGTGCTCTGCACAAGTGCCCCAGTAAGGAAATACAAACCTCTGCTGGTGTCCCACTTTAGAGCGGAGACAGACAAAACCAAATTAAAAAAAAAACAAACAAAAAAACCCTTGCATTCTGAGCTGAGATGTGAATTTTGCTCCTCCACAGTAAGAAGCTATATAACATTTAATGACAGATGTGAACGCTGGGTCTCCCTCTTTCACCACAAAGCATTTCACAGTGTTGTGTGCATTGGCCCCTTCAGTCCTTTTCCGGAATATCAGTGGATGCTTCATCCTGCCCCAGGCTGGATGCAAGAGTGCCACCCCTGTGGCAGCCTGATTGCTCCCAGGGGCAGGTGCTGCCAGCTTCTAATGACTGCCTAAGCAGAAAAATCTCTTCAGCAAGTGTAGCCACATCATCCTGGGGCTCACTCGTTTTACAGCTCCCAGGCTGCAGAGGCTCCTGCCTTCAGCTTTGCTGCAGCCAAGATCATGGGCTTTGAGGATCTGTGGCTGAACCAGGGCCTGAGTATTCAAGCAAAAAATAAGGCACTGAACAAAGAGAGAAATCCCCCAGGAAAGTGAAACTGTAATCCCCACGGCTTGGCAAAGGGATTTGGAGGCTGGCATGGTTCCCATTAAAACTTAACCCATTATTTTGGGCTAAAATGGGTTTTTGCTTGCTGGTTCCCCATTCCCAAAGTGAACTGGTTCAAGTGACCCAGGGTCAGATCCAGACCGCAGGCAGGGAACATGCTGCCCACAGATGCACTGGCTTTCCCTTTGTTTTACATGGCCACCCAGGAAGCATGGAAAAGCAACATTTTAGGTGGGACAGAAGCCTGAATTTTTATAGTGCAGCTGAGCTGCTACTGCCTGGATCAGGATCTCATACGAGGAAGGGGTCCCTTTTTTCTCTGGGACAAACTCTCCCTCAGCAGTCCAGGCTTCCAGCACCTTGCCAGCTGCATGAAGCCCCCTCAACCCTAATAACCACGTGGCTCCAGTGCCACCATCACCTCTCTCCCTACGCTGCCTCCAGAAATGAACTCCCCTCCAAGGTCTGTCAGTCCTGCGATGCCTCCAGCTTCCTACGCCCACATCTCATCAGGCATCGTAACCTCCTTCCATCAACAGCACGCTAACAGAACACAATGGGACAAGGAAGAGCCGTAAAAACAACTCTAGGCCTGGAAATACAGGATGTGCATCCTTCCTCCCACAGCTGCTGTCCTGGCACCTGGAAACACTACCTGTCAAAAAGCAGCACCTTCCCAAGGCTAGATCCATTCCTTTCTGTAAGACACTTCCTTTGTAACACCTAATGAATTACTCTTGGCAATTCCCAACACCCAGGACTAACTTAGGTGCTTGTTCACACCTTCCATATAACTGCAGTAAAACAGCACGGGTGGGGCATCTCCATGTGCCAATTACAGCTTCCCACATCAGCCCTGAACTTCCATGGGGAAGGAGGTCCAGACACAAAAACCAGCAGAGATTCCCCTCGGCTTCTTCTGGGAGCTCCCAGTGCTGGAAATATGTGAGCAGTGGAGGGATACAATTTCTGCACTGTAGTGAATTCACCGAGAAGGACCAGGAAAAAGATCATCCACCAAGTTCACACTATCTGCTTCTTCCCAGCACAATGTTGTAGACAACCTACACCACACCTATTCACACTTGTTTATGTATGCAGTTACTAAACTACATACGAGAGGCATCGTATTATCAAGTCTGGCCCAGGGAAGGCAGGATACATCAGGTCAGTGAAACCTTAATTTGACCAGATGTCACACGCAGGCAGAGTTCATCTTTGCACTCTGTTATTTGTGGAGCATGCCGTGCACCCTGCATACCAGACACAGAACAGATCCTGCGGGGAAAAATATCCAGGAACAACACAATAACAGATTGCATCTTCATGCCTATGTACACAGGGGCAGAGGCAGGATTACACAGGCAGCCTTCAGCAGCCTTCACACTAGTGTGTTGTAACTGCTCTGCAGCTATAAACACTTGACTTAGCAGCCGTAAGAATACTCCTTCCGTGCCTAGAATGCTTGTAATTCCCTTTTTAACAAAGCAAGCTAAAAAGAGGAAAACGCAGTATTGTTACCTTTATGTGATTCACCAGAAGAACAAACTTGTATGTTCAGCTCACAAGACCCTACCACTTGAACTGACTAATTGGTATCATAAGCAGCAGGCGAAGTCCCATCTGGACCAGTGACAGATGCTTGGCTAGGAGCTTTCACAGTTCTCTGCTGACACCAGAATAATAGCAAGTCCTGACCCATCTCAGGCCTAAGGGCAATGCTGCTCAGCAGCCACATCCTGTAATGCCCGCTTAGCCCACGCTGAGCAGCTTCTGCCCTGTGTGCACCACCCTCTTCACTTTTCCACGTCCTGCTGCTCCTCCTCTCACTCTGCACAAACAGAATCCTTGTACTTCCTCTCTTGGCCAAATCTTCATCGCTTGGTGAAGCTTTATAGAGTAGAAATCCAACCACTAGATGCAAAGATCTGACCTCTGGCTTCCTGAAACACAGGTGAAGAGGTTGAACAAGCACTCTGGAAGTATCATTACCCTCTCTTGGCTTGTCCTTGCCCTTTCCTCGACAGCTGCTTTGACCGCTGTGTGAGTCAGGATGCCAGGTTAGGTGCACCTTGATCTGATCTAGCACAGCTGCTCTTACATTTACACCCCAGCCTTGTGAATACCTGCACCCAATTCCTCTTTGCCCAACTTGTGATACTTCTCCACTCCATCCCCTTGCCAACCTCACTCCTTAAGATGAAATTACTTAAGACAACAGTATCAAGTAAGTCCCAGCAGACCACATTCAAACTCCAGGTTTTATTCAAAGGTTTGGAACTTGGTCAAACACATTTAGATTATTGATTAGGAAAAAAAAAGCAAATCACCACCTTCAACCTAGTCATTCACTCTTGAAAAGCTTCACTGCCACAGCTCT
This sequence comes from Pachycephala philippinensis, assembly GCA_013397055.1. Taxonomy (NCBI): domain Eukaryota; kingdom Metazoa; phylum Chordata; class Aves; order Passeriformes; genus Pachycephala; species Pachycephala philippinensis. The sequence continues at coordinate 84,077 of VWZT01012005.1, forward strand.
ACAATGCCAGAACTTCAAAGAACAGGCTAAATACACTTTAAAATAATTGACCTGAAGAAAACAGCATTTTTCTCAGAGTAGCTCACAGCTAAGACCAAAGAAGGGAGATAAATGATCGCATCCAGAACACACTGCCTAAAACAGACGCCTGGAAAATAAACTCTCATCCCAAACAGCTACAAAGTTTAACTGAGTTATAAGCAATTGCAAACAGTGTCTCCTGATAGGAAATGTCAGGCTGTCTCAAAAGGCACACAGGATAAAGGCATAAAACAGCAAGCACCATGGTGCCTGCACCTACCCGTGCTGTAACTCACACTCGTGTACAAACTCACCTGGCATAGGACAATCACATGCCCACAGCATCACTCTAAATGGAGGGAAATACTCAAGGGAACACTGGTTAAACGTTTTTATTCCCCAAATTTTCCAGTAAACATCACTCCCAAACAAACACAGGGAAATCACGACCCCGCTTTCCATTCTGTTAAATATTTACATTTAGCAAAAAAGAAAAAAAAATGTTTTGTTTAGGAGCAGAGGGGAATGTTTTAATGGTTAAGTGAAATTTTCGTGTTTGCAAAACGTTTGTCCCCTAAGTACCCATCACATTAAGCAAGTGATCAAAGCTGATAAAAATGGTAGCTGCATCTCCCAAGAAGGATGTTGGGGGAGGGAAAAATTATTTTCTTCAAGACTATCCAAAAACTCTTTTATTTTTGATTTTAAAAAAAGAGTAAACCTTTTCAGAGCATTACTTCCTACCACCCCCAAGCTTCACATTAAATACCCACACCGGCGCAAGTTAGTGAAGGTCCAGATTTCCACACTCCTGCAGTTTGTTGCCTGTTACCTGAAGGAACCAGCGAGGCTGTTGAAGAAATCAAGCATTTTTCTTAGAAAAAGGGCAGAATTGAGCCCTTGGCTCTGGCAGCAACACTGCATGCCAAACTACAGCTACACTACATGGCATTTTCACCCATGCATTAACATTCAAACCCAATGTAAATCTCGCATTTACTTGTACTAGAAGCTTTAGAGGGCTGCAAAAACATTTAAAATATTTCTAATCCTCTTAGTAGGTATAGAAGATATCAAGGTAGATTATGTTTCCCCACTATCAGACCTACTTAATTTTAAGATTAAAGACTCTGGGCTTCCTCACCTCTTTGTTAATCAGAAAGCAAATCCACCCCTTGTATTATGAAATGAGAAAACCAGACAAAACTAAAGCTTGATTGTTTGGTGACAAAGCCATCATTTTTTGCTGTTTAGAGATCGGATACCTTGAGACAGCACATTCCAAGAAAATACTGAAAGACAAGACACTCCTAAAACAGTAACATGAGAAAGGCAAGACTGCAGGTGTCCAGGATAAGGATTATCTCCGTGTTGTATGTTTGAGCACCGTATCCCAACAGGGACTCAACATGGTCTCAACAGGGAACCACAAACCGTATCATGACGAAATCAATAAGCAGCAACAGCCTTAGAGATGAAAAAACACTGACCAGGTCACTCAGTCACTGCCAGTCTGCTCCCAGCTGTGCACTTCAAAGGATTAAATGCCAATATCTTGAAATGTATATGGAAAATAACAGTGCTGTGAATATACAATTTCAGGGTCAGTACCACAGAAATACTACAAGGTGCAAACAACTGCCACAGGAGCTCTGTCCATCTGCTCTGATAACTGCCCCGCTTCTTAAGCTTCCCCCAAGACAAATGATTGTGCCAGTCTGCACAACGATTTTGTGACATGGACAGTCACAGTAGGGAAAAAGTCTATTTTTAGATCTCATCCTCCATCTGCTCACACACAATTCTGCTTGGATATCAAGTCTCTCTGTTCACAGTTTCTCTTCTGCTCTCAGTCTTATTACAAACATCTCATTTGGAGCCCCAGGTAGCTCTGGAAAACATCTTTATAAGCAAATGGCTAGGAAAAGAATGTGCTGTGCTGTTCAAAACAAGACATTACATGTGAGCCTAGAAAAAGCTTTATTACTGGAGATAGCAGACTAGTATGTTTATAAAGGGTCACATGTAGCTCACCCCACAAACACAAGCTGCTGGCTTTTACAGACAATCCAGAACCTTCACTCTGGTGAAATAAATGGAAACCTCTTGTAACACCAACCACCACCTGTGAGTCCCCAAATACAACAATTTCACAGATATTCCTGGCTCTTTCAGGAATCTCAATTCATTTACCTTGTAGAAAAGTGCACGGCAAATGAAGAGCGTCACCAGGTTGGGTACTCCACAAGCAACACTGACAAGCCAGCTCAGACTTGCAAAGAAGCATGAAATACTCTGGTTGGTATGGAGTGGCACACAATCCACGGCATCCAGTTAACCCCATAAGCAACCAGAGAAACAAGCTGTGCATTTTAAGCATAACTGATATTAGGGTACTTTTATTTTAGAGTGCACAGCTTGAGATGTGATTGTCAGAGTACTGAAACCTGACAGTAAAAAAAAAACCAAACCCCAAGTACCTTCGCAAGATATTAAGATGGGCAGCCTAAAACTCAGACCATTTCTGGAAACCAAGACCACCGTGTGTTTTCTCCCTTCAAGTCATGAGAGAAGACAGCAATCAGGTTTCTGAGCAGCCAAATGCAGACAGCAAATATCAGGATACTTTTAATGTCTCACCTTTACATGCCTCACCAGCCAGACATGTAGAAACACGAAATAAGAGATAGTGTGATTCATGGGAGAACCCAAACAAACGATGTGCTGTGGAGCAAGAGCTTCTGACTCTACCACTGCAGCACAGCCATGCCACTCACTGCCAGCAGGCAGAGCAGGACAAACACTGCAAGCTCTCCTTTTGTGGACACTGACAATTTATTACAGCTAGACAGCACCTTGCCCTCAAAGTACACCTCGTACAACAACTTCTGCCTCTCTAAACAGACCTCCTACTAACACATCATACATAATCCCTGCAGCAACTACAAACACAGCCTCCTCAGTAAGATCAACAGCACAGCATTTAGGACATACCTGTGACCAGGTCAGCAGCAGAAATTATGAGGAGGGAGTCTCCATTGTGCAGGCAGCTTCCTAATTTTGCTACCACCAGGAATGTTTGCCACCTTCACAAAGGGGGAAAAGGGGGACAAGCAGGTGCAATCGAACAGTTTTTGTTCATTTAAGAACTCATGCCATGGGTCTAGCAGAGGCAATAATTTAATTCCAAGCTTCTACAAATTCCTGAGCTAAACTGCTTCTGTCAAAAGCTCTTTGCAAGACTCCAGCTCCATTTGTCTGGAATGACATCTACTACATTATGCTGTCAAACATCAGACCACAGTCAACACTTCAGACATGCTGGATTAGGTCCAGCAGAGACACATGCTGGTATGGAAAGTACTGACAGAAGCTGCAAGTTTGCCCAAGTAACACAATTACTTTGGGAAGAGGTCACCAGCCTACTCATTCCACCAAAACAGATTTCCTCTGCTAAACATCAGTATTTTCTACCACGATAAAAACACCTGAGAAATACCAGCATAAATAATTTAATCCAACTTAAAGGGAAAAACAGGTAAACAAAAAACCCTGCCTGCATTCAAATCACATGTAAACAGCGCATGTATTAAAGGCTAAAAAAACCAGCAGCATAATCGCAGATCAGGACAGAATGGTATGTCTTTGTTTACTGCTTCTAGTAGCATCAAGACAGTTAATCTATTTGATTAATCTCCCACCACTATGGATCCTATCCATCTGATGACACGGCAATTTGAAAACCTCACTTGCGCTGTCACAAACATGAAGTGTTCACGGGAAACAAAGACACAGGATAAAAAGAGGAAGTTCCTTTTAAGAGATGTCACTTGAAGAAAGCATCAAACATCTTTACAGATCCCCAGCATTACATACACATCTACTGTATCTTCAGGAGAAATAATAATTAAAAAAAAAAATAAAAAAAAGAAGCCATGTTACCTGGAGCATCAGTTCACAGTCATCTCTGCCAACAAATATCATCTCCCGAGGGAGCCGATGGCGAATGCCAGTGCTGCTCACCAAGAACCACGAAGTCACGCTCATTTTGGTGCTTGGCACTTAACCTTTATACATCCTAAACACAAAAAAATCCACAAGACAGAGTGAGCTATTGATGAAGTGTGCAAGTACAACAGTGTGTAGCCGCCGTTGCCAAATTTCCCTCTACCATGGGACCCAACGCTGCCTCATGCACTTGTGTTCCTATCTTAAACCGCTGGTGACAACACGCAGTTGTGAAGTGTCTTCCAGGACCTGCTGCCCATGTGCCATGTGTAGGAGCTCTGCAGCCCTGGAAGTACTCCCACGGCAAAGTAAGACTAAGGGTCTGAAGAAAGGATTGTTTAAAAAACGGAAGCATCCAACTTCAATGAAATGATGAAGTATGGTGGGAGAAAAAAAAGAGAAAACAACAGAGATCTCTTTTCCAGAACATTTCCTCATCACTACCACAGTGCTACGCAGCTTGAGCTTCCCCCATCATCAAAGATGTGGACCAGCACATCAGTGAGGTGACATAACCTGGCTCCTCTAACCTTTCACAGTGCATTCCCAGGAGCGCTTACACCAGTGCTGGGAGGGAGGAGACCAACCTCCCTATTGCTCATCCCACTTCCAGCCTGATGTAAGTTGGGAGCCCACAAATCCTTCCTTCCTTCCTCCCCCGCTGCATGGCTGGTCCAAACACCAAACCGCTCTGCTACCCCAGGACAGGAAACACAGGCTGCGATTCCCACCGGGGGTTTCGGTGCTCGGCAGGCGGAGGGGCGGCAGCTGTGACCTGCGTGCGGCACTCACCGGGCACTCTCCGGGCCACACCTGTTTGTTGTCGCTGCTACAGCCCGGCTGCAGGCAGCCTGTTCCTGCGGCCTCTCCG
>VWZT01012005.1:89424-120733 GCA_013397055.1 Pachycephala philippinensis
GCTCCAGCCCTGCCGGGCCCGGCCGGGGGAGGCGGCGGTGCCGCGGTCGGGCCCGCGCCCGGTTGGCCGGCGCTCGTGGGGCACCTGAGCGGCAGGTGCCGGCGGGACTTCGGGTCGTGTGCCATCGCTGCAGGGACACAACCATGGGATGGTTTGAGTTGAAAGGGGCCTTAAAGGTCATCTGGTTCTACCTTGCCGCCATGGGCAGGGATGCCAGCCACCAGACCAGGTTGCTCAAAGCTGCATCCAGCCTTGAACACCTCCAGGGATGAGGCATCCGCAGCTTCTCTGGGCAACCTGTGCCAGCGCTGTGCCCTCATTTCAGGCTCTCAGAGGGGCTCGGTGAATGCCAGCAGAGCCTCTGACACCTTTCTGACCAGGGTGCAGCCATCCCTGACCTGGGAAGGCCCAACATGAAAGCTTGATGCCATGGGCCTGGACATGGTGCCTCTGTTAGACGCTGGAGCCACACCCAACACCAGCCCCTTCTTCCACCCAAGTGAGCCCCAACACAGCCTCTTCTTCCACTCAAGTCCCAACACCAGCTTCTTCTCCAGCCACCCAAGTGAGCCTCAGCACCAGTCTCTCTCACTGCACCAGGCTTCAGGGAGCAGGCTGGCATGCATCTCTATGTACACTCCTTGTCCTCTTGCAGGGCAGTACCTAAATGCAGTTGGGAGGACTGACTTAATCTTGAGCACCTAACCATGGAATAAGAACCTGAAATGGGTGCTGTGAAAGGACATGCCATTTTATGAGTTCTTTTCGGTTGCAGGTAACTAGAAAATTCTGAAGTAAGTGCTGCTAGAGATGACCACTTTTTCTCCCATTGTGAGGAACATTGAATATCACGGTAAAGCTTTCTCAGGAGAGCCCCAGCGCCTGCAGATGTCAGTGGAACTGCAAACAGCAGCAGCTTCACACTGGCTCTCTGGCTCCAGCTGACACAGGCTGCTAAGAGAAGACTATAGGAAGACACCACGTTCATAGTGACGTTTCCCCAAGCTCGTATTCCAGCTGGAAAGACAACTTTGCACTTGTACACTGTGCATATGGGTTTGGGTATTGTTTCTCAGTCACCTGTAAGAAATTTTCTTGGTGTCTTCAGTGGTGTACTTTGGAATTTGGCTCAGGATGTCTGATGGCATGGAAACTACGTGTCCGGCACACCACTTGCTGGGGGTGATCCTTTAGCCACATCATTTCATGGGCTTACTCCTGGTTTATACTTTTGCTTCAAGGCTGAGGAGCCAGGGAGGGCAAAGTGAACTGCAGCAGGACTGTGAGGAGGGAAGGAGAACAGCATTTCTTCCTTTTCCTCCTCTTTCTGAAGAGAAATAGGACTTTGTTATTATTTAATTAATAGTATTATTGCCTTCTTTAATCAACATTTGACTTCTTCCTTGGCAGATACATCGTGCCCCAGGGTGATTTCAGGGTATCATTATCTTCAAAGTCTTTGAAGCTGGTGGAGCTGTAGCATCTATGTTTTATTGGAGTGCTCTTGGTCTCTCCTTGGAGCAGAGCACCACACCCTTGCAGCATGCCATGTCCCTCAGACACCAGGCAGGAGGATGGAGGGAGCAGCTGCCACTTCCACAGCTCTTTGAAGGCTTTTGTATTGAGCGCTGCCATGAAGTAATAGAAATCCTTTATAAATAAAAATGGACTTCTACCCTATTTGCCAGCTCATCCTGTCATTGAGGGATGTTTTATTATTGATTTAACTGACCTATAACTTAAGTTTCTGTAAATATTATTCACTTCTTTCTGAACTACATCTATTTACTGGAGAGGCTGCTCTATGAACCAATCTGTAGAGCAACTCTATACTGCTCGAAGGAAGTAGGATAATTTACTTCTTTATACAAGCCTGCCATCTAGGCAAATCTTTGTTATAAGTTACTATAAAAAGGTTAGTGTTTGCTTTAGTCTCTCTTTAAGCACAGTTTTACCATTCATTTATCCGTGTGTGTTTATTTGAGCAGTCAGTCAGTACTTCAGCATTTATAGGGAAGAAAAAGAGTCCCTGTTCCCACCACGTGTCTTCTGACCTGATTGAAGATGCAGTTTGGGCCAATACCCTGGGCCTGGCTGAATGCTGCATTGCAGCCTCTTTATTTTATTCCAGCGATCTAAAAGGAATAAAAAAGATAATAAGTGGAATCTTTCCTTCTCCTCTCTCCTCACTCCTCACCCCTCCAAAAACAGTGTGTGGCAGCATGTCCTCGTGCTACACTGTTGTCTTTACATCCCAGTCAGAGCATGTGTCCATGGGGAAGACAAGCTGCTGCACTGCTGTACTTTGAGTTTTACATTTTTTTTCCCTATTGAAACAAGCCCTTTTGGCATGCAGTGTAGCCCTTGGGCTGCTCAACCCCCAGGCTAACCAAACACACAACTGTCTTTGAAAATACAATACCATAAAAGTGGCATAAAACCACTTCTTCCTGCTGGGAGGAGGAAAGACCTCACAAAGTTGGGTGTAGCAGCAGCACAAAGTGGCTCACGCTAAATTTGGGGCACGTGTTTATCATGCAAATCCCTCTACATTCATCTGCAGCATTGTCACCTTCAGCTACAGGGGACAGGGTCACAGCTGTGTTAACCTGCATGAGCCAGGTGGCAGGAGGTTCACTGCTCTGTACATTGTGCAGATGCAGAGTAATGACCAGTCCCTGTCCCAGAGCACTCATATTCCCAGTAAACAAGGAGATTGAAGGCAAGGTAATGTCCAGGCAGAAGAACAACAGGTCATAGGGCAATCTGTATCCAGAGCTGTTGAATCAGGTCATCTGCTGCACTGAAATACTTTCTGTCTGACACCCTGAACCCACAGCTATCACAACTTGGAGCAGAACCACTTTAGATCCCTGCTTCAAAACAAAGATCCCACCATCCCCAAAGGAGCTGAACTAAATCAAGCTCTTGCTGGCAGGCTCTGATGTGAAGGAGATTTTTGACTGAGTTCCCAAACAAGAGCTGCATCTTGCTGCAGAGGAGGCTTCTGTTCCAGGCTGATCATAGCCTGATCCGGATGTCCTGTGTGGCTTCCCCTCTGAAGGGCAGTTTTCCCTGTCCATGAGCTAAGGGAAAGAAATAATCTGGTTATTAGATACCAATATGGTGGGTAGCCTATAAATAAAGGTGTGCTGGACTGCTCAGTGAGCATGGCCCGATTAACTCTTTGCAGGCTGGCTGAAATCCAGTGTGCACAGCTGCATGCACACACATTCATGGGCACAAGTGCAGCTCATGAATTCCTGGCTACTTTGCATCCAAGGGCTGTAGAAGTAGTTGTCAGGCACCGTTCCCCAAGATTATTTCATTTGTTCTTTGTTAGCTCGCTCTGAGATGCGTCAGGAGAGGTTCACAAGTAGGTCACGAAGGGTTTCTTAACCACTTCTTCATTCGAATGGATTCTGTCCCTCAGTGATTACTTTCTTTCCCAGAAAGCCAAAATTGGACTCATGCCAGTTCTTTGGGCCCTGCTGCAGGGAGATGTGTGCCTGCAGCGTTCTCACTTCAGGTCAGGATTTCTGCCTGGATTTTTACTGTAACCAGGAAAGATCCGTGGTCTTTCGCAAGAGAATGCTGCAGGTCTGGACCTGTGTGCTTCACACAGCTAATGGTGCTGTTGGCTGCCAACAGAAAGGGCAGGATTGAGCCCTTTCCTATGGAGCCTGAGACCAAAGCTTTTCATCACTGCTTCTGGGTATCAGCATGAGCTGGATCAGCATAACATGCAAATAATCCCCCTTCTGAATATACACCTTTTCAGTGCCATTTTGAAAGTATTTCCCTTGATTTATGTTTTTTTCTTTGTTCATTTCTTGCCGATTGATGAATTTTAAATGACTAAAAAGAATTTATATTATTTTTAAATGGATGTCTATCTTAATTTTAGTTAGCTTGGTGTAGCAACCTTGCTGAACTGAGTTTGGACCACCAAAAGCAATCTGCCCCTCCTCTCTATCTAAGCACTAATCCTTCCCTCTGCCCAGTACCTCGGTTGCCAACAATTCCCGTCTCCTGTACAGCCAGGAACAGGCCCCAACCCTGCCCAGCCAACTGGAAAACAATAAGACCATTCATGTGCGTGGTTATTCCCTGGCATAAATGTTTGCAGGGATACAGTCTGACTGGGACAGGCTTCTGCCGTTTGGATGGTTCTACAAGATGGCTTTTTGCAATACTCGTGTTTTTAACCTGTTTATTAACCAGCTATAGGGACAGATTCTTAGCTGGAGCGTGGCAGCATTGCTCAAAACAGCTTTAGTTTGGCATCTTTGTTTTATACCAGCTGGAGAATTTTCTTGTATTTTTTTTTACCCACAACATAGTCCTACGTACCAACATGAAATTTAATTTTACTACTATGGCATTTACTAAAATAAAACCCTATTTGTGTTAACACTTCTTTTCAGAATGTGCTGTATGGCCTTCTCTAGTTATCTTCTTTTATTCCCCAGCTAACCCACAAAAAATACTTTATTTTTATTATAGAGAGGAATTTGTACAACTATTTTTAATTTATGACTCTCATAACTTGTCGCAGGGGAGCAGGAAGAATTATCAGTGCAATAAAAGAATGGAGCTGGTTTAGTGTGAACGTTGTCAGAATGTCTCATCTAGGATCTGTGTGGTATAAAACTTTGCTGAAAGAATTAAAACATACGCTTAAGTGATCTCGTTTTGGGGGGTTTAATTAGTAAAAGCTTGGCAATGATGATGTCGTGCTGTCTGATGAGATTAGGTCAGATTATACATAGTTGTATGGTGTGGCATCTTAAATGGGAATCACCTTATGGCAAGTAGGAGCCATTTCAATATCACATTTAAAGAAATAGCTTCTCAGGGAAAGTTGATTGGTTTCATAAGAGAAGCAGCAGGGTTTTGAGGCCTCCTGTGTGGGAAAATGGGAACAACAGGCAGTTGGAGATTGTCTCTATTTCAGGGCTTTTTTCATTTTATTCATTCAATTAATTTTCATGTATCTGCGTATTTCTTAGGAGAAAGGTTGCAAGCCTACTTAAACATAAAAATGATTTCACATGGCCTGGAGAACCCAACACAACACACACGGCCAGAGGGCTGTACTTTGCCCTCCCAACCATGAACAAATTCTTTCTCCTCTTCCTCTGTGGTTGTTATTATAATGCTAAGGCAGGAATATTTGGTTGAATGCCAGAAATGCAGGATTTCCTTAAGCAGTTTTGCTGCAGTAACCACCTCTTTTTCTTTTCCTTCTTCTTCCCTAGTACTCCACTCATGCACATTTTCAGATCCAGCCCAAGGTTTATTTTGCAAGTACATTCATTGCAGACTCTGTTCCATGCAGGTGATCCTCTGCTACCCTTTCCCAAGGGTCTACTTAGTCAGAAGATTCTTTATAGAACTTCTCCCATTAGTTCAATTTTCTTCATTTTTAGGAAAATCCTCTTCATATTTAGTTCAGTGGGGCTGTTTGATTAAAATTCATGAGGATTATAAAAATCCTAGTTCAAAATGAAACATCAGTTTACACTAAAGAAAAGCAAGATTGTCATTCAACAGGATCTCACTGATTTATGAACTATAAATAGTTGCTCCTTGCCTAAGAGATTTATTAAGACAAGACTTGGAGATTCAGCAAGGGCTGAATGAGAACTTGTCGAAAATAAGTCACTCCTGTATGTTTTGAGCAAATTCATGCATTTTACTGGAAATCCAAGACCGATAAACTTTCTTTACTGATGTTATAAAGAAGAACATTTTAGGTAACAGTACAGTTGCATCTCTAAAGCAATCATTATTATTGCCTCTGTAGACAAGTGTTTGCTCTTCTGGCTGACACTAGATCATGTCACTCTGGTTTAATGAAAATGGCACTTCTGCTTGAAACTGTCTTCTTGGTTTCTTGCATTATCATTTTTGCCTGCAAGATGAAAAGCTTTGATGAAATTTTTAATAGGTACATGTAAAAAAAATATATAGTTCCCTTTAAGTTGAAGAATATGTCTTCAGTAATATCCAGTATAGTGGCAAAGGCCTTACAGGAAGAGAAGGTTCATAATTTGCTACCCTGCAGGGAATAATTTATTGAATCACTTGGAGATTCACGTATTTTCTGCCCTGTGAAGTTAAAACCACACTCCACTGTGTTGATCTTTAGTGATGCTCTTTCTTCACTTGAGAATGGTGGAAGAATGCTATGAATGTGGAAGAAAAGGTCAGCAGTGTCAGGAGGAGCCAGCCTGCTTTGATGGGGTCAACTGTAGGGGCAGCTTTAGTAATTTATAGCATACAAGCCATCAGTTGGAGATTTATATGCTTGTCAGGCGTTTTATGAGAGCTCATCAGAGAAATATTTATTTCTTTGGGGAAAACAGTTGTGTTACCAGCACCACTGGAGAATAAAAGCCACAAGCAGGAGACCAACAGAGCAGTATTTTCGAGATGTAGTAGTGGCTTCATTACATGCTGATTCTTAAAAGCTTCAGGATACTTTAGAGTAATCTTCTTTAGTTGGCAGGTGCATGAACTGCCATGTGTTCCACATTCATTAAATCGTCTTAAAACCCTGCAAAAAATGCACATTTTCTGACTGCACACACATGGCTCAGGGCTGTCCTTCTCACCACAGAGTTTCTAAGTAGAAGAAAACTGTTCATTTCAGGGGTAAACAGAGCAATCACGACTGAAACAAGCTCTCAGGTAAGCTGGGCATAGATCTCTGTATCATTGCAACACTCCTGGCAAGACTCAGGTTCCAGGGTATTTCCATGCTGCTGAAATTAATTCCCAAAAATGAGTTGTGGGAGGGTAAGATAGCTGATTGAGGAAGGCTAAGTGACATCTGAAAGAAAAACAGAGGTACCACAGTCTTGGTTATCTGCCAAGCATGAAGCAACTGTTCACTTCCTACATACACAGGCTGCTTTGTCTAAATTGTCCAGAAGAGACTCAGAATGCCTCTCACCTCTACTAAGTTTCACCAGCTTGCCCAATTTTTTCGAGATTAATAAAATTCTGGGCCCTTTCAGTACCTGTACCTGTGGGATGGATGCCTGCTGGCAGATAATGGCACCATGCAACTGCCTTTGTTAGTAATCCGCTTCAATCTTTGGGGTTGAATTGCATTTTCTGAAGGAAGAGCTTTAGCAGAAACAACTCTGAGCTGATCACATCTGGCCACTGCAGGCAGAAGGACCATGTTGTAGCTTTCTGGCCAGGTCTAATATCAGAGACTACAGGAGCTCTCAGAGGGGGATCCAGTCACCAGCCTCTCCTTTTCCTGTGGCAGAGCAGATTTGTGCAGCTTTCTCCTTTTTTCTAAGACTCATGCTCCTCCCTGGCAGCAGTTCCAGAGAAAAAGGGGTGGATAGCACCAGCAAACAGCATCTCTAGGAAAAAACAGTGACTACCACACCTGTCAATGCTGGTCACACCTGCCCACAGGCTGGGTACTTAGGGGTGAGAACAGATTATACTACTAAATCTCACTAAGGGATTTTAGCCGTCTTTTTTTTTGCCCTGGGACATGCAGAATAGGTTCTGCATCACATCAGTGGGCACAACACAGCACATCCCCATCTCAGTCATGCCTACTCTCATCTTGCCTTTGCCACTAGCTGCCACAGGTCAAATTTCTTCTCTTGGGATCTTGAAGAAACATCCTAGAGCTTTCCACCCACTCACCATGGGTTCACTTTGAATGCAGAAACATTCATTAGCGCTGTATTTTATCTTAATTTCTCATTCATTCCTGAGGGTTATTTTCCCCACTCTACAAGAGACATTTCTCAGTATCTGGGCCTGCATATGCATCAGCTCAAACACATGGTGGAGAACAGAGGAGCCAGCACGGCAGAGAGATGCCATGAAGAGATTCTCCAAGTGGTGTGCTTGAGACTGGATGGTCAGCAAAACTCTAGTGCAAAAGAAAATGCAAGAAGAGTAAGAAAAATCCTGAGGACAGCACACGTAGGTCTTGTATGAGACCGAGACAGCAAAAACAGGTGGGACATAAGAATTGTCCCACTTTACAGCTTTGCCTCTGCTCTTTGGTTCCCAAGTAGGCTGCAACCATTTTGAATCAGGGACTGTCTTAAATGCTTTTTTTGTACTATGCACTGAGCTTCTCAGCACCCCACTAATACAAATAATCATTCAACAGAAGCTGGTGTATACCTGGCAAGGCTGTAAATCAGATCCCTTTAAGACCCAAGGTAAACCAGAGATAATGTCTTACAGGAATTTATCTGAGGAGAAAATAAAATGAGGAGGGGAGAGAATTGGTGAAAATAGTTAAGGTTGATGACATGGTTTCTTTCCTTGTTGGACTGGTAATATCTGAGCAGAAAAATGGTCACATTTATAACAAGTTGTCTTATTAGCACAAGGAGAAGATAAAAAGGAAATCCTCCAGTGTGTCATTGGACTGGTCCTGTGATCTGTTGTTGAGCCATAAGCTGATTGCTGGGGACACGTCTGGACAAGGAGAGGAGCTGGGGTTAACACACTCTGCTGTGCCCTCTCACAGTGAGCTCAGCAAACCCTATGCAAATGTCTTTTGCAAGTCTTTCAAGGGAGGAAAATAAGCAATACAATACTGTACTGGTGGCACAAAAGGACTTTCGAAACTTCCAGTTAATACTTGAAAGCGTTTTGAACTCTGCCTAGAGCGTTGGCCAATAATTTGCCAGGTTACTTTGTTCCACCCTGCAGGATAAAAGATCACGCAGAGGTATGGCTTAGACTTCCTTGCCCCCACAGATCTGCCTTTGCAAACAGAAATGGGCACGACACCTTTCAGAGATGGCATTTCCTGCTTTAAGTAAAAAAACAACCCTCCAAACCAACCAACTACCCAACTAAAAAAAAAAAAACCAACCAAAATACCTACACCCCAGCCAACCCCCCAAACATTTTATATTTCCTTACAGAAAAAGGGATGGAGTTGGAGGACAAGAGGGACTGTACCAACCCTAGTGTCCGCTGAGCCCTTAGCACAGGGAATAGCAGGAGAGGTTTTGTGCTGGTGGGGAGCACTCACAGCAGCAGGGAGCTTGAGCCCAGGAGTGCCCAGGAAGAGAGAAGTCTACCTGATGTAAGATAAGCCACGTGAAGGTATTTCAGTCCCTCACAGCCCTAGTCACAGGTTAGGTCACAGACCGTAGATGTCAGCAGTGGCAGTGATGGTGGCACTGGCCATCGAGCACTTCTTACAGTGCACTTTTGTAGCTCTGTGCCGTTTCCGTGCTGTGCTATCACAGCTCAGCAATTTTCTTCCCTCTCTGAGCTACAGCTGGTTAATTTTTTAACATTAGAAACACTTAGAGAGGATGGTGCATAGAAACCAGCTTTTAAAAACAATATGTGAAAGATGCCTGCTGTTGGAAAATAAATTTAAGAATGCCATTGGCTTAAGAAAAGTACCGTGCTGCCTTTCAGACTAATTTAAAACTTGAATTGTAGCCATTTTTAGCTTTAACAAAATCGATAAGGCTGATTGGTACGCTGTGTCAGTCATTGCCCATTTTAATCTTTTAAGTAATTTTGGCAGCCAATAGCATCTGGGAGGTTGAGTTCACCCCTGAAGATCCTCTAGGATTTCAGTGGGATTTTCATATTGCTGCAGTCTTGAACAATCAAGTCCTAAATTGGTCACAAGTGCATTAAATAGAACAGGGCAATAAGCTGGCATTTGGCTCTAGTTTACATTTAAGAAGATGCTCGCTTCAAAAACACTTGAATCACGTGGTGGAAATGGTAAAATTGTTGATGATGATGTGAAAAGGACTGAGGTGTTCAATAAATATTTTTGTTCTGAATTTGGAAACAAGGAGAATCAGGCACAAATGTCATGAGGACAATGCACTTTCCATCCCATTAGTAACCAAGGAAGCTATTAAACAGCATTACTAGAGATAAACATTATTACCTTAACAGGTCCAGACAACTGTCATCTTCACAACTGAAATGAATTGGCTCAAGGGATCTTTGACCCACTCCCACTTAATCTTGGAGGACTGAAAATGTTTTAGAGAACTGGTGGAATGCTGCATTTTGGGTAAATCATTGAAAAAATCACTAGGGCAATGTAAGTAATTCTATGCCAGCCAGCGCTTCTGGGGAAAGTAATGAAATATTAGTATAGAAGTCAGCAATAAAGAATGTCAATGGAAATAATAGGGGTCGCCACGATTTACAGGGAAAAAGTCTTGTGAAAGAAAGTTGATTTTCTCTATTCCCTAAATTATCAGCTGGCTGATAACAGCTTCTAAATAGATATAACATAGTTGCCTTTTGTAGACTGCTTTGTTGTTTGCAATACTCCCATAAATTATCACAGTAAGTAATAGCATTAAGGTAGGTGAGTTAAGAACTGGCAAACTGGCAAGTCTTGAGTGAAATACAGACCTCAGTAACGACTTGGTGAGAAACAGAATGTAACCAGGTCCGGATACTGCAGCCAGCATCACTGCTGCTTCTTCTAAGGTGTGTGGTTTGTGTAAAACTGAGTCCTGTTAAACAAAAGGGAACGTCTTGGTTTGCAGGAGTGCCAGCTGAAGCTGGTTTTGTACCACTGCCTTCTCTGCTACTGGCTATGAAAAAATATCATTGTATAACTGGGCTGCAGCTGGTCCCTCTGGGTTTAGGAAATGCAGAGTGGTGCAGGACAGGAGCTCAGCCCTGGGGCCTCTCTCTGGGCTGTGGCAGAAGGGACAAGAGCTGGTCAGACGGAGAAGCAAATTGATCTGAACTGCTCCACTTTTGTGCCCATGCAGAGCCCCCAGAGACCCCTCCAACCCTCTTGGCTCAGGAAATCACTCGCTGGCTGGATTTGGGTCATGTCCTCCCATGCATTGCTCCTGGAAACCTCCCAGCCCCCTGTGCCACCGTCCAGCTTCATGGACCCACTGGAGTGCAAGAGGCTCAGCACTTGGGATTCCGGTTTTCAGTCAACAAAGCAGTCGTGCTGGGAGTATTTAGCACAGCTCAGTGTTTCATCTGTGCTCTGAACGCTTTTCTTAGACAGCATAAAATTAAAAAGCAGAGAAGTAAACCTGAAGATGCTGACATCCTTACACAGCACAATTTCACATCCCTGAAAACATGCACTCCAAATTCCTCTTCTGACAAGGAAGAAGGGCAGAAAAACCTTTGAACATCCTCATCTAGTAGGAACAGATCCCTCAAAATCTCTTTACATTTGCAGAGGTTGTGACCACGTCCATTTATTCAGCTCTGTGTAATTATTGCTCTTGCCTTTTGGTAATTATTTTACTATCCATGAAGAATTATAAAGCCATTAACCTGGAAGAGAAAAAGACAAAAGCCTGGGCATGTGAGAAAGACTTTGAACACCAAATTCATTCACCAGTTAGAAACAAAAGTGCGTGTTCAGAAACTTAATTAACAAAAAGTCTGTCTCAAGGCAACTTCTGCTTACTACTAATGGATATCATGAAAATTCATAAACTCTCTGCTCCCAATGGGAGGATTTGCCGACTGGAGGCTGCTGTGTGGGACCACATCTCTCTGTTCCTTTGCAATGGGAAGGTGGGGGATGGCCAGAAAAGCCCGTCATTCATGTGAAGGGATGAATTCCTGATGACTTCAGCAAGGAAAGCTTTCACATGCTGTGTCCTTGTCTGTCAGGGACACACATCACCCTGTGCTCAGGGAAAGGTTTAAACTGCAGCCTTTGCTATTTGAAGAGAAACCAAAAGTTCTTGACCCAGAATTAGCACTGCCAACTGTATTTCAGGCAGCACTTTTGCTTTGCTCTTGATGTGAAGCAGGAAAGTCCAGGCTACAGAAGCCCAGGGACCTGTTCCCACTGAGGGCAGCCATGCACAGGCAGAGCCTGTGTGTGATGAGACCCGGGAGTTCACAGGTTCTCTGGGAAGTGATGGTTTTCCTATTAATGGCTGTATCCTGTGCCTCCCTGGCCATGCTCAAAGTGAATTCCTGGAGGAAAATGCAAAAATACCTACTTGCCATGGGTATGGTCTGGCTGCCAGGGCCTTCCTGAGGTGTGTGTGATTTCCGTCTTCTAAACAGCCTTTTGTGAATCTG
The DNA here is from genome assembly GCA_013397055.1 of Pachycephala philippinensis. Taxonomy (NCBI): domain Eukaryota; kingdom Metazoa; phylum Chordata; class Aves; order Passeriformes; genus Pachycephala; species Pachycephala philippinensis. Next base: position 101,491 of record VWZT01012005.1, read on the forward strand.
GCCAAACTCACAATCTGCTTAAGCTCACAATCATTTTTATCATTTGCAATATAAATTCCCCCAAAGTGATATAAGTCACGTTCTGCCTTCCTTTACCAGGGCACAGCAGGCTCCTGATACTGGCAGAGGGGATTTAGGACATCTGTATTTGGAAGGGCTGAGTGCATTTGGAAGCTGTTATAAATCAGCTTGCTCAGAGTTTTTCTTCAGGCCTCTATGCAATTACTGTGATTTCTTGGCACTGAGCTTCAGTGATTCACCTGAGTTGAGTCATGCACAGGGCGATGTGGCTCTGGAGGGCTTCCCACCACAATCGGTGTGCTCAGCAAGTCCATCAGCTGAATACAAAGGGTCTTGCAACTGCTAAGCCTTCTAGGGTAGGGGGGAGACTTAAAAGAGTTTAGGCAATTGTCTGCACTAATCAGAACCATAGACTTTACAAATCAATCTTGGCTCTTTTGCTGGAGAAAAGCAGCTTCTGGACTTGAAGGGAGACGGCATAGCTAGAAGGCTGGGTTTGGGAGACAGGACTGGATGTTGGGAAGGTAGGATGGATTTCCACAAAAATGACAGAAGCCAAAGAGCCAAAAAACAACACAGAAGTGACTTCAGAGCCCATTTTCCTGCAGCAGGCATGGGACAAATAGTATAGGCAGTGTGAATGAGAAAAAACTGGTTAGAAAGACAGAAGACAAGGCAGAGAGATACCAAGAGGGCACCAGGGGCAGCATCACTCAGTATCTAGGGAGGAACCTGGCAGTGAGTGCTGCAGGTGGCATTGCCAGTTAAAACAGAGAGTGGAAGAATACACAGCGTTCCTCAGCACCCAATCCAAAGCTCATTCCGATCAGGAGCTAAGCCACTGCTCTTTTCAGCAGGGCACGATGGAACAGGGCAGGGGGTTGCAAGGTTTTGCATAAGGTTGGATGAATAATTTCAGCAACACCTCCCCTGACCACTGCTATGCAGCAGCTGTACAATCTAGATCAAGTAATTTTAAGAGGGTTTTTATTGACCAAATGACACATCATTCAGCCCCACCTGTGTCTATTCATGCTATCTGTTGCAGTGCTTCTACTGACCATTCCATCCTTCTGAAGCCACCGCCAGCCTAAACTGAATGTTGCTGGCGTGCTCTGAAGGTGGGATTGCAGTAGGTTACTCAGAGGACACAGGAGCAAGGCAGGGCAGGAAGTGAGCAATCAGCCCAGCAAGTCTGTGGGCAAATATCCACACACACATTCCCAATGCACAGAACCACCCCAGCTGCAGAAGGGAGGGCATCAGTCAACAAAACTCATCAACCTGCAATTCAGCACCTTGAACAGGCAAAACCCAGAGTGGTCTTGGTGGCATTAACATTTCTGGTTTGATTTTCAAGATCTTTGTTGCTTGAACTTGTTTATCTTGTGTTTAGCTTTATGATCTGATTAAATCGCAAGTCAGCAAAAGAAGTAAGCTCAAAATTTTGGGGTATGCCCAGCAGTTCTCTTAAAGGTGTTAGAATAGAATAGGACAGTTCCAGCTGGAAGGGATCTGCAATGATCATCTGGTCCGGTGTCAATATTTACCTATAAAAAGCTGTGCATGTTCTCCCCAAAGCCACCTGCCTTGACTAGTGATATGCTCAGTACCTCACACAGAGGACCAGACTGAGCAGAATATCCCAGGTGAAGTCTCACCAACCTCTGTACTACGACCTTTATCCCATGTTCTCCCTGCTGGAAATCCATCCCCCTCCCTTACATCCTAGGAGTGGACACACCACTGTCAAGGTCATGGCAGGTGGTGGATCTCAGTCCTCCTGCTCTCAGTGGAGGCACTGATGTGTTCTCCTTCCCAGTCATTCCCAAGTCTTGAGTACCAGTTTCGTGGCAGAAACTCTGTTGTTACTCCATGAGCTCATGCTCACAGCAACTGAATTTCCTCCCTTTCTCCTGCTTTTTCCATCTGTGCCCTACTGGGCATCTACATCTCTGTACTGGCAATGATTTTCCAGTCTCCTTCTTGTGGAACGTCACCTGCAGCTTCCCCCAAGGCCTCCCATGCTACTCACATTGCCCTGGCCCGTTCCTTACCTCACCACAACATTTCTACCACTTCCCATCTGAATGCATAATTGCCCAAATGGCACTTTATCAATTGCTCTGAGAGACCAGGCAAGTACTGTATGGATGCAGTAGATCTTATCTGGAAGATCAGTTCTCTTATCAAAGGAAGCTAACAGGTTAGGCTGGCATGGTGGATTTTGGGTAAGCTCTGTTGGATGTTATCTCATTTTCTGTTTGCTCCCATGTTGGATAAGTACTTATCCCTTCAAAGCTTCTTTCAAAGCCTTTCATCCCACTGAGGTGAGATTACTCCAACCTGTGGCTGTCCTGATCTCACCCTTCCTCTCTACCTCTTCCAAATTTGTGCACAGATGGAGTGTGTTACTTGTCCTAATATGTGAGCTTCTCCGAGTCAGAGCACGTGTGCTACCTTCCTTCCTGCAGAAGATTTCAGCAGTGTTTCACTGCAGGCTTTTAGCAAACAACAGCAACAACCAAAAAAACCCAACCACCCCGATAACAGGATGATTCCAGTACTTAGAGGAGAGGAAAGATGAGGAGGGACTCTTTATCAGGGAGCGTAGGGACACAAGGGGTAGCGGTTTTAAACTGAAGGAAAGGTAGATTTAGATAAGATATCAGGAAGAAATTCTTTACTGTGAGGGTGGTGAGACTGGCACAGGTTGCTCAGAAAGGTTGTTGATGCCCCATTCCTGGGAGTGTTCAAAGCCAGGCAGGATGGGGCTTTGAGCAACTTGGTCTGGTGGAAGGTGTCCCTGCACATGGCAAGGGGTTTGGAACTGGGTGATCTTTAAGGTCCCTTCCAACCCAAACCAATCTGTGATTCTATGATTCCAAGGTGCATGTTCTGAGGCGGGGAAGGAAGGCGTGGCATCATTTCTTCTGTTCAGAGTTTGGAATGTAACATGCTGTCATTGGCCATGTGTCCACCCACCTCTAAGAATGCTACAGCTCCCCATCATCTTTTAGATGCACACTCAGGTTTATCCCTTCCTGAGGTAGTGAAGTTAAACTTGTTTTTTCCATTTTACAGAACAAAAAATAAGGCACAGGGGAACTAGATCTGTGTCATATAATACCATAATAGGATAAGTACAAGTAATGACTATTTTAAAATCTTTAGTCGCACCCTTTATTATTTATCCCACCTTCTATCTACATGGAAATACATCCCCTTACATCCTAGGACTGGACATACCACTGTCAAGGCTACGGCAGTTGATGGATCTCAGTCCTCCTGCTCTCAGTGGAGGCACATTTTTTACAGTGCAGTGAAAATGAAAATGTGGTTTTGGTTGCTCAGTGCACAGAAATTGCTTACTGTTACCGAAAATATAATGTAGGTTTTCACAGAAAAAGAAAAAAAACCCACAGCCTCAAAAGTGGTTTCACTTACCTTTTTTAGCAAAATACATTTATACTCAAAACATGCCCCTTACAGACACTACTGTAATCTAAAAGTGCATAATATGCATTTTAAATTATTTTAAGGTGCTTGTCTACAGCAAGTCTTCCATTTTTGATATACCTGGCCACATCAGTACATTTAACACTATGAAATTGTTGGTGCTTAGTTTCACTCAGGATTAGTAGATGAGAGCTACCCAGCCACCTCACAGGCTCAGCCCACGGGGGTTTCTGTGCTGTCAACTCCTCCTGAAGCCAGCCTGGAGTGGGAACAAGCACCCACTGCCTGTGTTTGCATTCCCTCCCTCGTGCTGCCTTTTTACCACGAACTTCGTGCTGCTTTTTTGCTCCTTTGCTCTGACAGTGCAGTTTTTGGTGAGGCAAGGTGTGGGTATTACCTTCCATACACACTAGAGGATGCTCTTGGGTCAGCAGTGAGAGACAAACTGCCTCTCTCCCTTCCCAATCCGCGCGGCTTCGAGGCTCAGAAAAGTACTCCAAGGCTTAGCCGAAGCTTAGGCGGTGTTTCAAGGCTTAAAAAGATAAGAAGAAAATGTTCACACGGACAAAAGTGTAATGCAAGTGACAAAGTAGTGACAAAAACTACTTACCCTGCTTTTGCAATGCTATTACTGCTCAACATACATTTAAAATCAGTATGGAGGCAGGCAGGGACTTAGATAAGGCCAATAGTTGTTTGCTGGGGTTTTTTTCAGTCACCATACATTATGTGGGATGTAAGAGAAGGCTCCACGGAGATGCTCCAGTACCTAAAAGAGAATACAGGGGAGTTGGAGAGGGGCTTTTCCCATGGGCAAGTAGTGACTGGACAAGGGGGAATGGCTTTAGACTGAAAGAGGGGAAGTATAGATTAGACATTAGGAAGAAAATCTTGGCTGTGAGAGCAGTGAGGCACTGGAACAGGTTGCCCAGAGAAGCTGTGGATGCCCCATCCCTGGGAGTGTTCAAGGCCAGGGTGGATGGAGCCCTGAGCAATCTGGGATAGTGGGAAGTGTCCCTGCCCATGGCAGCAGGGTTGGAACTGGATGATCTTTAAGATCCCTTCCAACCGAAACCATTCTGTGCTTCTATGATCTTGATAGCAAATAAGGGGCAAATTAAAGGACACTTCTAAATCCTCATGTTCTTTTATTGTAGACAACGAGGAAGGAAATGAGGAAATTTGGGGTTGTTACGCATTTCTCTAGCATTGTGCAGATTCACCCACCCCATCACAGCACCCATCTACCAACAGGCAGAAGCTCCCAAGGCTCGGTGAATATTCTGAATTTCAGCCTCCTCCCACTGGAACAAGGGAACTTCTGCAGAGGTTTGTGTTTGTACCAAACACTTGTTTATAATGGCAATAGTCTCTTGCTCTGCCATGGTTTAGACTTCCTCTTAAACCCCCCTTTTCTGCAAACTGCCTCATTTTGCAGGATGAAACTTGTTGTGGCACATGGGAACAAATCCAGTCTAACAAAACACCTGGATGCAAATTGAGACTGTCCAGTGAGATTCAAAATAATAATAAAAATGGATTTTAAATGAAGGGCTTGCTACTTCAGGGGGAGTTGGAAAACCCAGGGGGGAATTTTTTTGTTTTTAAAAATGATCCAGTCATTCTCAAAACAAAAGTGAAAGAAAAATCTACCACAAAAAAGCAAATTAATTCAACACTATGTGACTGCAGGAGGCTGTGTCCATCATAACTATACTGAAACTCCAGCTCAGGTGGCTCTTCAGGGGCCCAGCGCCTGCGAGGCTGCAGCCAGGAGAAACCTTTCCCAGGAACAAGGCTTGCTCGAGCCTTCAGCCTTGCCAGCCCATCCAGCAGAGCTTATTTCATACACAAAACTTCCTGTGCTTTGCTCCTGTCTGAAGGGAAGGCCCATTTTGACCTCTCCCACAGCACAAAGTCACCCATCAGCTGGAGTTATGAGGAAAGCCTCTAATGCCTTTGCTGCCCACACACAAAATCATTGAGCTCAGTGCATCACAGTGTGGCCCCAAGGAGGAAGGTAACAAAATGTACCACTGCAGAAACTCCTCTGGTGGGGAAGTTTATGCTGCTGGGTGAACTGGTGGTAGGAAAAGCAATTTTAAAAGCAGGTTAACAGTGTAACCGGTAGTCGTGATGCTCACTTGGGACTGTAGTTTGCAATTCAAGACTTTGCAGCAGTCCAGAGAGCATCTTAATCACTCAAACTGAAGCTAAAACCCCTGCTCTGAACTTCAGACCCCTCATTCAAATTTGAACCTTTTTCCTTGGAAAATCTGCTTTCCATATAAATCCCCAGACACCCTTTCCTCCCCCCAAAGACATGTGAAATGTTTGGCCTAAGCAGCTCCATGTGGTAACAAATCCCAAAGGCTAATTGTGTGGAAAAGCATTTCCTTTCATCAGATTTAAATTTTCTGCCTTTTAGCATCGACTGCACCCTTTTCCTTGCATCATGGGAAAGCAATGTTTAATGCACAGAGCTGGAAAGAACCCAAGACCACCGAGTCGATGTGTGAAGGCCAGCAGCCTGCCAGCAGCTTTAAACAACTGTTGATCATCATCACCACCACCAAATTCCAAACAGATTACCCAAAAAGGCCAAGGCCAAACCCTTATTTCTAGGCTAGAAAAACAGATTCTTCCAACTGTTGTTATGGTGAGGAATTCAGCTCGTTTGCAGATGACAGGCAGAGCAGAGCTGTCAGTCACGGGCAGGGGGAGAACACCCAGGGCTTGGGAAGTTGTACCTTTCTCCTCTGTTTTGCCTGAGTAGTTGCTAACACTGCGAGCAGCTTTTCAGAAGAAAATGCCAAATCAATCCTCTATTATTTTGAAACAAAGCAGCAGTTATTCTGACTTCCCTCAGCAGCATCTCTGGGGAGGGAGATGCTAGTATGAGAGTAAGTTGTATGAAGAGCTGCTGAGAGAGCTGGGGGTGTTTAGGTTGGACAAAAACAGGCTCAGAGGAGACCTTATCACTCTCTACAACTTTCTGAAAGGACTCAGGTGAGGGTCAGCCTTTTCTCCCAGGAAACCAGTGACAGGATGAGAGGAATTGGCCTCAAGCTGCACTAGGTGAGGTTCAGGTTGGACATCAGGAAGAAGTTGTTCACTGAAAGGTGGTTAAGCATTGGGATGGGCTGCCCATGGAGGTGGTGAAGTCACCATCCCTGAAATGCCTGGATGTGGAACTCAGTGCCATGGTTTAGTTGACAAGGTGGTGTTGGGTCAAAGGCCGGACTCCATGACCTTGGAGGTGTTTTCCAGCTTTGATGATTCTGTCTATGACTCTAGGATGTCTTCGCAACACCAAGAGGTTTCCTCCTTTATCCCCAACTTCACTTTGTCCTCCCAAGCATCTGCAGGGCTCCTGAAAAATTTCCTGCCTTTGGATGAGGGCTTCTGTATCTGTGCTCTGCAGAGGTCAGGCAGAGTTTGCCCCTGCTGTGAGAGTGACACAGGGTTTGGCTGGAGAAGGCAAGGCAGAGGATGCCCTTGTGCCTCCCTCCCAGCCCAGCCACTACCAACAGGGATGAAATAACTAGCTGATAATCCTAATGAAAATGCAATTAAAAATTAAGCATTACCACCCAAATCCTTCTCTGTAACAATGTATAGGGTGAGCTTACAGCAGATTAGTTGGCAGCTCCCAGCCATCCCCTATTCACGTGCATAAACCCCACTTTTCAAAAACAGCTGTTGCTGTAACCTGCATCCTCAGATAAATCAGCACTGCTTTGCTCTCTTCTCTGAGAAGATGTGGTGTGCAGGGGACAAATGCTCATCAGAGGCAAGAAAGCTCTGGGGTAAATCCCCTTTTATTGCCTGTAGATATAAACAGAGGCCTGGAAAGAAGTCAGCTTAGAAAATATCTGGCCACTACACATGAAAAAATGGTGTTTGGGGAACTTATCTGAAGGGCAGCAGCCTTCCCAAGGCTCAAATCTTCTTCCATTTAAGTCAATAAACACGAATTTCAGCTAAACTACTTAGCAGAGATATCTTCACAGATCCTTCATTCAAAATATTTGGGTGAAAGAAAGTACAATTATGATTTTTGTAGGTTTGTGGCCAGGAAAATGTAACCAGGTTGTTATAGTGGAAATAGTGTCGTTCGTATCACCATAGGGACAGTGTCAAAGCGGGGGTTGAGGCAAGGCTATGAATATGCAATTTTGGGAAAAGTCAGAAAATACACATTTGGTTCTACAATATAGCCAAACATAGGAATAAGTAAATTTGAAAAGTTAGAGTTCTGAGAATTTTTTTTTTTTTAGTTTCTGAGGGGCTTTTTGCTATTCATGTTTGAAAATGGCTGAATTACAGTTTTGAATACAATCTCCTTAATAACTGGTCTCATGTCCTCAGACAAAATTCATCTAGGATAAAAAAAAACACTTTACTTCATCCATCCTCACAGTTACCTCTGCTTTAAAAAAGCTTCCACATTAAGTTCAACATGAACATCTCTTCTGTGCATGTCCCACACACAGTCAGATGGGCCATTTTATGTGTTCATAACCTCAGCAGTTAAAATTTTGCTTAAGAACAATTTGTCTAAAGAGCTCTGGAACAGCCGCATTTGTTGCCCGCTCAGAGCAAGGTCTATTTGCATTCATAAGTCATTAAAGGCAATATTGACGAGTTAATGATAGGTAGAAGTGGAAAAAGGCATCAAAAACCTGACAATAAAGCAGGGACAATTTTACATTGAAATAGAAATTGCATTATAAAATTGAAAAAGAGCTGCTCTACTCTAAAGAAGCAGAGAAGGAAGTGGAAGCAGCAGCAAAAGTGCAGACAAATGCTAAGGCAGCCTCTACAAGGAGAGGGGGAGATGGGGGAAGAAACTGAGCTACAGGTTCTGTTTGTTGTCAGCTGAAACCAGCAGACAACACACAGATAATTTTCCCATCCCAGTTTATTTCCCTTTCTTTATGCTTACGATGCACATACCGATTAGCACGATTTTAAACAAATCCTGAACTCTTGCATAAATTCAAGTTCTACTGATAGTTTGGAGATAAAAAAAAGAGAAGTGTATGAAACCCAAATATTTATACAATTGGTTTCTTTAGGAGGGTGGAGGTGGTTTTGTTGTGTTTCTCTCTAACAAAGAGCAAGATGGATATTATTTTGTACCTCAAAGGGTAAAAACTCGGCTTGACACAGCTTGAGACATGGGGAGAGCCCACATTCTGACAACATTCATCTCTGAGGTACCTTCAAAATAATTTCCTTCTGCTTTTTCTGTTGCCTTCCCACTGCTTTTTCCCAGCTGCCTCCTATAAAGGGGCTTGTGCTCATGGCATCCCCCATATGGGGGGGAAGGGGCTCACCTGGGCTTGCTAAAAACCCGCTGCCCCTCCTGTGCTGGACTGGGACAGTGGCTTTGATTTAGTTCAGTTTGTTGCACAGTTTTGTGTGCTCAAATTATGGAAAATTGCACAACAGGCTCAGTTTGGTTTTTTTAAAGGGATTTGGAGGTAATATGGAAAACAACACGTCAAGAATCCTCTGTGACCCAGGTTTCCTCTCCCACATCCCACGCTGCAAATGTTTCATGTCCTCGATTCGGTTTCTGGGTCGCTCTGGCGCTTCTCCCAGCCCCAGCCATGAGGAGCTCAGCACGGGGACCAGACCCTGCTCCATCACCCCACCCTGCTGAGGCACCCCCAACCCACATGGAGACTGGTTTGGCTGGGAAGTGCTTTCCAGGTGGGTGTGCAGGGCCAGGCACCAAGGTCCCCCTGCTGCTGGGAATAGCAGAGTTCTCCTTCATCTCACAGGACCCAGGATTTCACCCAAATATCTTTCACCTTTCTAGGGAGAGAGGGATGTCTGTGGGAGATGGCAGGACTGCAGAAGTGACTCCAGCAATGCTGGCTCTACCACAGCCAAGAGACAAACGCTTTCTGCTCTTTACCCCTCGAACTCTGGATAATATTTACAGTACTGCCTTAAATGCATTAGTGAAGATGTTCTCTCACATCCACTGCTTGCCAAAAAGCAAGTAAATTTAACTCAGTGATTCAATTCAAAGCGGTTTGAGTCATCTACATCCCTGGCTATGGGTGTCCAGACACCGCATCCAGCCACACATGCATTAATAAAGACTTAAAAATAGACCATCGATTCCTCTAGACCTGAAGTAACACGTCTGATCCCAGCTAAGCAAGAGACCCAGCAGGGACAACCTCAGCGACGGGGTGCAGTGCAGGTGGTTTTCCTAATGTACCTCCAAGTGGTGGTGGCTGGGTCCTCCTGCTCTCCTGGAGCCTGTGGCTGGGGAGGGGGGCACTGGAGATGCTCTGGCAGTGCCAGTGCTCCTGCCTCGCCTGGGCTTAGGTGCTGACAAACAGAGGATCAATTATTCATCAACTAAAAGGCAGACTTCTATTACAACAGATGTTTCTCTGAATGTTTGACACTGCCCATTAACTCACCCTTTAATTTTAATTGCTTAACTAATGGCTGTGTTCAAGGTTAAATGAGCTTAAATCTTTATTCTTCTCTTGTGCTGCTTAATATAAAGATACTGTTGGACTACCAGGGAAAAGGGAGGGAGAAGGAACCAAACCAAGTAACATCTTTGACCAGACACAAATAGGCAGCCAGTTAATCCTCCACAAGCCTGCCCAGGGATGGGCACAACACTTGGACATGGTTTTCTCTGAAGCAGAGGAACGATGGAAGGATCCCTCAGGCTGCAGGTGCCCGTGGGTTTGCAAAGCCAGGCTGAACCTGGGACCAGAGTCAGGAAGGAGGTGGCGTGGAGTGAGCACCCTTTCTGAAGCCAACAGAGAGAGGAAGAGCCTGCTGAGAGAGGTGGGAAGTGTTTGAACACGTTGTTTAGGTACCCTCCAAACCAAGAACTCAGCTTACTTGAGTAATTTAGGTTTGTAAGTCACAGAAGTGATGGCCTGGCATGGCCAGGCTCCTATGCTTCCTCCTTTAAATATTTATAGCCTGTCTGAAGAGTGGAGTTTGCTGGCCATCAGGGCAGGGGCTTTGAGGAAAAGAAGAGGTTTACTTTACTGCCTGGACAGCAAGAAGGGATTGTCTCTCAGAGGATACAACCCCAAAAAAGTGCTGGGCTGTAGGGCAGGGGACATAGTTCTCACCTCACTGTAACCACAGTCTTGCTATGTGCCAAGCCAGTGTCTACCATGCATTTTAGCTCCACAGCTTGGTATCCCTCTAGGAATGAGCAGCATAGGCACTGCTAATGCCCTGTCTCCCCACTGCTCCCCACTGCAGGCACAAGGATGCCCCCACAGCAGCACCCCTCTGCCAGAATCAGTCCCTTCAGGTCACACCAGAACAAAAGGATGCATCCTGGAGAGGCCACCAGGCAGGAGGCTTTTCCTCAGCTCAAGCAGGCTCAAAGATACTTTCCGCATCATAGCTGTTGACGTAATTCAGGAATGCGTTGCACCATTTTTATACCAGGGCCCATGGATTTCGTTTGGATGGTTCAGATCTGCTCCCAAAACATAAATTACCAGTACCAGCAGGAACAATGGGAGAGGCAGGACCAGACCCAGCATTCCTCAGCCCAGGGAGCAGCAGCACCACAGCACCTCCATCCCAGGAGAGGGACTTGACACACATGGTCAAGGAAAACACTTTATTTTCTGTATCTAACCACACTAAGGACGTGAGGGAAGGAAAGAGGAAGCAGGCAGAAGATTAAGCCTTTTTCTCCCCAACACAGAGGAGAAAAGGAAGCACATCTCTTTCCTTTCCGGCTTGCTTTCCTTCCTTTTGTCCCTCACTCAAGAGGTGAAAGAGCAGAGATTAATGCATTCCATTTTCCAGGTTGTTCTTATCCCTTAGGATATGTTGGTCCAGATACTTCTTGTCCATTTTGTGAACAACTTGGAGACTGAAAGGTGAGCAGACCCCATGCCAGGGCTAAGGCCTCATCTCTGCTTTGCTGGTGTAAATCTGGCTCAATTCAGACATTATAGCCAAACCAGGCTCTAACACTGAGTTTCTACCGTGATTTTGTAAAATTCCTTTGGTGACACCTCTCAGTCAGATTCAGGAAACCAAGTCCCCTCTTTTTGTCCAGGAAACATTGAAGGTCATTTGGGATGGGGCTCTGAGCAACCTGACCTAGTTGAAGATCAGATAGAAGGGCACGTAGCGATAGGAAAAACAGGAGGTGTGTTTTATAACTGACAGAGGACAAGTTTAGATTAGATATTGGGAAGAAATTCCTTACTGTGAGGGCGGTGAGGCACTGGAACAGGCTGCCCAGAGAAGCAGAGGCTGCCCCATCCCTGAAAATGTTCAAGGCCAGGTTGGATGGGGTTCTGAGCAACTTGGTCTGGTGGAAGGTGTCCCTGCCCATGGCAGTGGGGTTGAAACTAGATGGTCTTTAAGGTCCCTTCCAACCCCAGCCATTCCATCATTCTATGAAGATGTCCCTGGTCATTCCTGGAGGGTTGGACTGAATGATCTTTAAAGTTACCTTCCAACACAAACTGTTCTGATTTTCCAAGGAGGTTGTAACCAATAGCTTCACTATCATCGTGCATCAGCCACTGCTACGATCATGACCTGGAGCATGCCCAGGGCTGGTTGTCCATGTGGGAAGAGGGAAAATCATTAAAGCCCATCAGCCCATCCCCTGTTGCCACCATCAGCATTACACCACAGCTGTCAAGATCAGGGCTGGCCACGGTTAAACATTCCTCTGCATCCTATGGACAGTTTAACATGAGATGAGATGAGATGCTCCCTCCTTCCTGACAGAGCCTCCTCTGCTACAAATCAGTACCAAAGACAGACAGCTGAAAACCTGTGGCCTTCCAATTCCGCATGCAGCAGGAATGGTTCCCAGCCCTTCTTCTCAGCTAAGCTATTATAAAGTGGAACAAGCCTCTTTAGCTCAGTTTCTAAACTGAAAAGAAGTTCTTCGTTTAAGTTGCCTTTTTTTTTTTTTCTCTCCCCCAAGCAGGCTCACGAGGACATCCACTCATTTGATTTTGGCTCCAGCTCAGCAGCGTTCGGTAGTGACAACCATCAATCCTGCCAGACAGCCGATGGCACAGACTGCTCGGAGTGGGCGATCTCCGTTTTTTTTGCAGCTCCACTGCAATTTGCGTGGCGGTTCGACGCGGGCTGGCAGGCAGCCAGGCGCTCAGCATCCTCCTCCCACCCAGAAAGGTGTCTCTGCAGAGCAAGGTGCCGGGGCTGCGCCGCGGCTGCCAAGACCACGGCGTGAACCGTGCCAGTCCTGCAAATAGACACCGGAGCGCGGAGCTGCTAATCCTACACGCTGCCGTGGCGCAAAGTTCACCACAGACAGGATTTCTTTTGCCTCCTCCTCTCCCCCCACCCCACCAAGTTCAGCCTGAGTAGTATTAAGCTGAAGTTTATGGATGGTTCAGTGCAGCCCGATTTTTGGCAGGAAAGGGGAAGGTTGCACCAAGCAGAGGCAATGTCGAGGTCCGGTTGCTGGCTCGCCCCTACCCTTCGGTGAATATTGGGTTTCTGAGTGCAGAAGTGAGAGTTTCATTCTTTGTTCTTGAACTCATTCTTTCCATCCCAGGGGCTGGTGGAATGTAATCTCTCCAGATGCCAGCACCTCTTAGGAAATTGTAATATAGCAGCTATGCCTTGTAAGTGGCTTATTCATACATGGAGAAAATAATAGTAATATCCTTGGGGGATGGTTTTTAAACAGTGCACGGTGACACAATCCAAAGGACAGGTGGGATTTACTTCAGCTGAGGTCTGTCCCCAAAACCACTCATTTTCAAGAGGAGCAGCAGAACTGGCATTTTGTCTTTTACTCTTGGTTTGTTTAAAGGCTTTTCTTGCTGTTTAAAACCATCAGTGCTTCCTTCCTGGGGAGGGAGTCAATGCTTTTAGGGTTACTGTAAATAATCAGTCAGTTGAGCAAATTATCCTGTCCACTGACACTAACAGATTCCACGAGCTACCAGGAACTTCATCAGCTTTTTTCCCCTCTCCCTACTGTTGCAATAAAACAAAGATTTGCCAAAAGACCCTCTTTGCAGCAAAGTGAAAGAAATGCCTTGTGGATAGCAATTCCGGGGAGCATTCTCAGAACTCTCATCGACCAACTCTGAATGAAGAGGTTTGTCAAAAAGAAAAGGCACACAAGAGAACAAGGGAGCCCGAAGAGCCAACTGACAGATTACCACACGACAAAGCTAAAAGGGAACTCCAAACCCTGCCAGTGTGGCTGCCCACAGAGCCTGCCAAGAGCCAGATGCTGCCACGGGGATAATATCCTCCGGGGCTGGGGAGCCAGGCACCTCCCAGCCTTCCGAGCTGAGAACAAGGGGATGGTGGGGCAGCTGTGCATCCCAAGCCCATCATATCTACATGAAAAAGCCTCGAGAGGAATAGGCAGGTCTCCTCCAGAAAAAAAAAAAAAAGAAGAAGAAGAAGAAGAAAAACAAAACCCACCAGGGAATCTGCTTCTTACCCAGAAACTCCATTGGGAAAAAAATTAATAAAAGCTGGGGGGAAAAAAATGGAGTCCTTCTGGATAGTGCCTTTCCTTCTTATGCAAAGCAAACTGCCACTGGCAGCAGGGGGAGAGCAAACAGGTCAGGCAGGGGAAGAAATGACACATAGCAAGGGAATAAGCAACACGCTTTGCAGAATTAGGAACCAAACGCACATATTCAGGAGTCCAGCACTCACCCTGCTCCAAGCAGACTTTTATTAGTAACCAATCCCGACGGTCTGCCGAGATTCTGCTGAGAAAAGGGCAAGTTAACACAGACGCATCGGTGTTAACATTACCCTTGAATGGAAGTAGCATAAACACAAAATATTTGTTTCGCTGCTACTGTGCAACATCTGTTCCCAATGACTTACTCATTCCGAGCTCTCCCTCCCTCGGGGTTTCAAAGTACACAAGGAAGAGGGAGAGGCTCGCAGGTACTGACGCCGCGGTGCCCGCTCGGACGTTGTGCAACACCAGAGCCCGTCCAGCAGCCTCTCGTGGGCAAAATTCTGCACCACTGAGCTGGAGTTTGCCCCCCCTTCCCCCGGGGCTGAGCCTCGCGGGACACAGCCAGCAATCCAGGCACTTTCTATTTTCTGCAATTCGATACCTCCGCACGTGAGAATCTGCGGGGATGGCAAACCTGGAGACTTTTAACTGAGAGGCTGCCAATCTAATACTTTGCTTCGCAGATTTAAAAGAAAAAAAAAAAAAAAACTTAAAAAAAAAAAATCACTCTTCAACCCATTTTTTAAAACCGACTGAATCAGTCAGCTTTTGCTGCAGTGCCAGAAGCCAGCAATGCAATAAGAGCTCTCACTACATCTATTTTCCTTCCACAGAACCCTTTAACACCACACAGTTGTAAAAGCTAAGGGAGTTTGTGCCAGGTCATGATGTGGAGACAGGCTCTCCCAGGGAAACTCCCGGCACTGACATTTTAGCAACAAGGCTTTTAGATATGTCAACTTGAGAGGAGAATTAAGAGATCCAGATATCGTGACTGTGCATGAGATCGTCCTGGGGGACAAATTTGGGTTTTGTAGTTACATTCTTGATACCTCCCCACACTCCCCTGTGCTCCATCAGCTGTGCACAGCCACATCGCATCCCCTGAAGACCCAGTAAACAGGGAAAAACACACACAAAAAGGAATGCTTTGAAAAATCATTTCCAAGATAAATCTCCTAAGTTTCCATATTCCGAAAGCAGCTGACATTTTTTGTTGAGTTTGAAATAAATGAAACAAAAAGCTAGAACTTCTGATTTGAAGGTGAATATAAAGCATTGCAAGAACTTGCCAGAATGCTACTGGAGGCACAGTGAGCACCACGAGGAAGTCACTGTGCTCATACTGAACTTCAGAGCCCTGCTCAGTAAGTTTTGGCATCTTTTGATGTTTGAAAATACTGTAGAACAAAGTGTTGTCTGATCTTTTAAATTCTGGTTTTACAAGCAGCAAGGCTTAAAAAACCTGAGCCAAATAAAACAGGTGGCTTTTTTGTTGGAAGTCACAGGTGACTTTTTAGCCTAATTTTAGGGGAAAGAAGCGTTTCTGATTCTGCTGATGGCTAGGAGTTAAGCGCAGCCTTTGGAAGTATTGCACCTTCTCTGCCCTGCTGGAATTTGGGGCTGCTGGGAGCCAGAGCATCTCAGTCCTGTTACAGCAGCAACAAGAAGCAGCAGCACCACCACCGTAGTTTTAGGGTCAGAGCCCTGTTCTTTGCTCCAAAAATAATCACACCTTCTGTGTTCAAGTCTGCAGCCTCAGACTGTGACCTCCCCAGAACTGTCCTCATCCAATGGGTGCAGAGGCTGGGTCTCTTCTCTCTCTCTCTTTGGACAAGCCTTGTCCTTGCAGGAGGGGATGGAGAGCCACCTGCAGACACTGCTGGCTGCACCCCAGGCAATGAGGCACTTGGTGAGGTTGAGAACAGCAAGGCCGAGTTCCAAAAGGCCATGAAAGGCTAAAGCTCTGCCTGCATCCCTCCTGGGCAAGCACTGCCATCCCAGGCTTATTGCACTGAATGGCATCACTAACTCCATCTCCTCTCCTTCCCCAGCTTCAAATGGTCCAGACAAGACAATACCAAGTCTGTACCACCTCTGGATACATGGAGCTGAATGGAATTCAGCGCTCCACTTTCATGGCACTGAAACTAGGATCGGGTGTCAGCTGAGTGGCTCGACAGAGCTCCCTCAGACCTGCTCCACCCCTAAAGCAAAACTCCATCCCCTGGGTAAACTTGAGCTTAAGCAAAATTCTCACACTCCCTGAAAGACATGGAGCTGAAAGTTTTTCTGCAAGGTGTAGGAGAAGCATCAGGAAACAAAGTGCTGCCCAGACCAGGGGATGACTGAGTAGGACTGATTAATCCTGCTTCACCCTTCCATCAGCCCGGAGCAGAGCAGAGATATGGGCACCAGGTCTCACAGAGCAGGTGTTTCTCTGCATTCCCCCAGCAGCCCCAGATCCTTTTCCCTCCAGCAGCGAGTTTCTCCACCACACTCTTGCCAGCTGAAGTGTTCAGACCTTACCAGGCTGAAGGCAGGAAGGACCCTCACGTTCACTACCTCATTCACTTGCCAACACCACCCCAGGCTACACAGCCCCACACTGGTCCAGCCCCAGCCCAACAGGTCTCACAAGGTTAATAACCCCTGGTGTAACCCGGCCCCTGTCCCCCTTTTCCTAGCACACCCTATCTGAATACCCTCCTTCTGAATTAATGCAGGAGAAATTACTTTCATTAGTAAGAGGCTAATGAGGTTATTTCTGAAGTCAGAACCAGATGATCAATTTGAAGGCTACAAGAAAGGGAAGGCAATCTCACTTGGGGTTTACCCCCTACACCTCTAAAAATTTAAATTGTGTTCATTAAAAAGAGATCAAAATTCTACCTTAAGCAAAAGCCCAAGACAAGGCCCAGAAGAACACAGCCTACTGCTGGCCAAGCAGGGGTCAGTCCCTAAGTGTGTCCTGAAGAACAAATGCAGCCTTAACCGTGCACGTTTCACAGAAGGCACTTGTGCAGGCACTAACCCAGCAGCCTGTTTCTCATGCTGGCCACCTACAGACAGCAGCTTATGCCCTGGGGCCTCCTAGATCTTCCTGGCTGTGAAATAAAACACCCAGGGGGCTTCAGAATAAGCTCGTTCTGCTGTTCGGCTGCTTTGCCCAAGACTGCATCCAGGTCTAGTTTATAAACTGGGTCAGTCCCCCACACAGAGCATTTTTACATCTCTGGCATCACACTGCCAGTGGAGCCTGCCTCTTTATCCACCTAAAAAGGTAAAACATCAGAGCATATGGCCTGCACTAGATATTAGGGTGAGAAAAAAGGCTTTCTAAGCTAAGGGAGAGGTGAACAACACGACAGACTGCCCGAGGAGGTTCCTACAAGCAGGTTAGACACATATTCCTCAGGTAAAACTAACAGTGAGTTGCCCCTGACCAGAAGCAGGACAGGCCAAATTCCCAGAAAAGGTCTTTTCCCCTCCTGTTACAAGGATTTTGTGCATATCCTTTGACAGCAACACAGTGAAAGGGTTTGCTTACAAAACATTTTCAGAAACAAAACTGTTATATGTATAAAATCCTCTCAGAGGAAATGATTAAAAGAAAAGCAGCTTCTTCTGACAGCTGATTAGACATCAGAAGGGTTGAAACCCCAGTCAGTGTGACTACTCCTAGTCTACTAAAACTAAGATATTTTTATTTAATTTACAGAGCGAGAAAGAGAGCAGCTTCTGCTCCTCCAAATGTCACTGGCTGTCTATGAGCTAAAGACACCTTCCAGTACATGAGAAATTTAATGTTCCTGGTCCTCTTTCAGTGCTCGTTGCCACAACCTATTGCACAGATGTGATGGATTTTTGAACACAAGATCTATTATGTTTCCTGCCAGAGGCTCAAATACGTACAGGCATTGAAAACACGTTGCCAGGTAGTTACTTTTTATACTGACTCAGTATTTGCTGGCAGTCGCTGCCAAGCATTACTTGACTCTTACCAATAGGTTGGGAAGTCAGCACTGCTAATGAAATTCTTCACGTTATCCGAAAGATCATCTTCCCCCATCCTAGAGTAAAATTCAAGTGATTCTCGCACTGGAAGACCCACCCCAAGGCGAATTCTTACCCCAAGGAATTTGTGACACCCAAGGCAGAACTGGCATCACCCTTTCTTGCCCCCCTCCTGCCCCACACAGCATTTGTTTTGCAAAATCCTGCCAGACTGGAGCTGCCTTATTGCCCCCACCTTGGAGAGCTTTATACTCCGGTGCTTTTCAGTCCAAGCACTCTCAGCATGACCTTGGGAACGAAAATGGCACCGTTTCGTTCCCATCTTGTGCCAGCCAGGAAGCCCAGTGCCTGCCAAGCACCGGCCAGACACCGCAGAACATCACAAAGTGCAGGGGAAGTTCTTCCTCCCAAAGCCAAATCAGCCATTTGATAATTAACCACCCGGGCCGAGCCAGACGAGCCCCGAGGACGAGGGCGAAGCTCGCGGTGCTCTCGCACAGAACCTGCGGCCCCGGGGAGGCTGGGGGCTGACCCCGGCCCTCGCTCGCAGACACGGTGGCAGATGTGCCGGGCTTCCCCACGGTCTCCCCCTTGCCTGGCAGATGCCGGCCTCTCTGGGAAAGCGCTAAATGGATTCTGCTGAATCACTGCAGCAGATGGTTCGTAACACCACCTGGATAGCACAGAAAAGAGAGAGAGATAAAGAAGGTTGGGGAACAGAGAGTACCTAGTGTGTGGGCTGAGATATCCCGAGGGATAAGTAACCTGTGGATAAGGTCGGCATTTGAACTTCTGTTTTCCCAAATTCCTGTGTTATTAAGACTGAACATCCCTTTCCTAGCAATTCTATCCTGATAACTACAACATATATTGTTTAAAATCCCCTTGGGAAAAGCCTTCAAAACCCGTTGGGATGCCAGAGCCCACCCTTTGCCACTGGAAAACGCTGGCAACACTGCCTGGCCCAGGTTGCTTTGCTGGTGGGAGATCAGTCTTCATCCCCGCCTGTACCAAGCTCCTGTAGCTGGTGTAGGGCACAGAGGAGGTTGATGTGTAAAGGCCCAAGAATATTAAGAAGGGTATAGGAGATGTGGTTGGTTGAGGAGTTTTTTGGAGCCAGGTTGGCAAATACTTCAGTTTTCTGCAACAGATCATTTTGAAAGGGCAGGGGAGCCAGCTGTGTACAGAAGCGAGCAGCTGTACGAGAGAACAACAAACAGGAAACAGGTAACAATAAAC
>VWZT01012005.1:130365-160670 GCA_013397055.1 Pachycephala philippinensis
TTGAGGCTCCGGGTCGAGGTGGATGTTGAGGTTTTTGAGGGATGAATGTGAGAGTGCTGGTGGGTAGGGGAGAGTGGAGGGGTAGCGGAGCACTGGGGGCACTTCAGAGCTCCCCAGCGAACGCCCTGCGTGGTGCCAGCTGAAGTCTCCAGACTGTGCTTTAGCCTCCAACAAGTACAGCAGGGAAACTCCTTTCCCTTTCCTTCCTCTAGGTTGCTTTGCCTAGATTGTAATATCTGCAAAATAGCAACTTTTTTTTTTTTAATCCATTTTTCGCACATTTTTCTACAACGGTAGCATTAGCACATTAAAGCATCAGGTTTAATTTGGATTTAATTCAATTTACTTTGGATCTCTGATATGTTATATTTAGGCTCTTTGTCACAGGAGCCAGGGTCTGCATCACCAACACCACTTTTCTCCCATGAACCTCAAATGTTTAACTCCATTTGCAGTGAATGCCAGGATATTTGGGTGGGTTTGAGCATTTATGATTGCATTGTCACAAAGCTCTTCTCAGAATAACAGTATTTGGTAATCCTGTCAGCTGTAAGGTTCGAATTGGAAAACTCCAGCCCCGAATGTGGAGGTGCCCAACTCCAGGGAAAGAGTTAAAGGTCCTGGGGTTAAATCTGTCACCATTCAGTAAAGCTGAGAGCTTTATCTATTTGTCCACCATGGCAGACAGGATTGGGGAGCTCTGTCCCTTAAAGACAGTGTCATCCTGCAGTCACAGCCTGCACAGGCTCTACCAAAAGTGGAGCAATTTCTTCCCCAAAGTGCAAGTGCAATCCCCGTGAAGCTACTCTGTGGATTTGCTAACTTGTGGAGCTTTGTTGTCTTTGTACACTGAAAATGTTAGGCAGAATCTTGTACTCATATGAATTAGGCTTCTTGGCAGAAATCCCTTATTTTGTGTAATTAATAGTTCATTTTCCCCTCTCCCCTTTAATAAATAAGTTGAGAAAAAACAAGATTACAAAAAGAACCAATGTTTTAATTCCTATTTGGTTGCTGTAAGCTTGGTATAATTGTCTACAATCTAGCAGTGTCTTATTTTTAGGAAACCAATTACAATTTCACAGTAAGTCCATGGTCATTATCGAGTTTGAAATGTCAGAAAATACAACAACATTCCCATTTCCTGTAAGTATCCATTTGGCGTGTTGCTGGCTTGCTTTTTCAGGACTCAGAAATACTATACTCACCTTCACGCCAAGGCAACGCTGGGTACAATACAGGTGTTGTACTGATTTAGCTACGGTTGTATAAAATTCTGGTAGTACAACTCGTTAATGTAAACAAGCACAAAGTCATTACTGGAAGCAAGGCAACAGGAAGAACTGTCCCAGAAACTTTATTCCAAGAGCTGCTGCGTTTTTGACAGCCCTCGTGAGAGCACGACACGGTGAGCAAACTATCTGCTTTCCTCTCCCTGGCCCCTGAGCCCTTCTCAGGCTGAGGGCTCCCCTCCCACCAAGCCCAGAGAAGGCTCTGTTTTCAGTCCTTCCTCAAGGGAGCAGAGCCAGGCAGAGCTGCTTGGCAAATACAGAACTTTGTGACTGGTGCTTGTGCTCGGAGGAGATCACAGTCACTGTGCCACCAAACATCAGGACAGCTGAATGTGGATTGGGACTGATGGAAGCTGTTGGGACCGACCATGTTGGGCATCCCTGTGCAGCCTTGTGCACTCCTGGGTCTGGCTAAAACCCTCCTGGGCTCCAGCAAGACTTTTGCTGCCTATGGAGCCTTCCAGAGTGGAGCAGAAAGCCCAGCTTTAGGGCAGAGAGAGAGTAAAAATCAGTGGTGCTGGCAGGGCTTCTACTTGCCAGGCAAGGCTAGCCCTGCTCCTGGTTGTTTCTGCTGCCTGGACACCAGCCAAAGCCCACAGAAATTAGTAGAAAAACCAACTGGATCAGGTCCATAAAGCCTGAGGACTCGCTTCCATTCTTACCCCTTTGATCCAACAAGAGTAGGTATTTACTGAGTGGGGCCTCTCCAGCCCTCTTTGTTGGCCAGATGCAGAAGCGGTAGCAACAGGTTTTTCATGCGATTTAATCGTTTTCTCTCTCACCGCATTGGGCAGAAACCTCTTTGTGTTTGTTTCTACATGATTTCAGTGCTTTTATGTTCTTTTATTTTTTATAGGACATCTTCTTTGTGATAGTCCAGTTGCATTTCAGAGGGAGAGTCAGGGCCTGAGACTGTCTAATACTTGCAGGATTGAAGCTATTTTAAGTGCATTGGTCATAGTGAGGTTTATTTGCAGAAGTTCTTCCAAACATTTTCAAAGGCTGTTTTATCCGTTGCAGACAGGAGCAAGCATTAGAAGGACTGAATGCTTCATTCCCTCCTGTGAAAACAGGGAGGCATTTAACCCAAAAAGATGCAGAGCTGATGGTGGTAGGACAAGGAGCTGCCCTTGGCATCCACAGAACTTCCCCAGTTAGCAATCTCCTCCAGCACTCACCCTGAAGTCAAATCCAAGGTCAGCATTTGGGGGGTTGCTCAGTTTGCAGTCAAGTCGTAAAAGTGGGCACGACTTTCCCAAAGATCTTTTCAAGCATGTCATCCAAGACTCCAGAAAGCATTAACTTGCACTGCTGCCATTCCAGACATTAATCAGAGCATATATTGCAGACAGTCTCCTCAGCAGTGTGCTTATGTGAGTCGTATTTGTTTTATGGCTGTCCTGCTGATTTCTCCCTGATAACGAGACCCTGCGTGTGCTGCAGTATTTGTGAGTGCATATTGGAGCAGCCAGGGCCGTTGTCAAATCACCCTACCAAACAGAGAGGCTGGTGGCACTAAGCTGCTTGTATAAATTACATATTGTTCTATTTGCCACAGCGTGGCTGTCAATAAGGCTGCATCAATCTAGGAACATACATTAAAATCAAAAAGGAGTCTGCAGAGGTACCACTGGCACAGGTCACATTCAACTCTGCAGTGAGAGCTTGTGACATCCCTGTCCGAGCCAGCCAGGCATTTAATATCTCACCTGTACCTTGCCTCCCCTGTCAGCATCTGGGAGGCAGCTTTCACTCAGTTATTCATCTTCCATAGTTTCACTCAGCTTTCCTAACCCTTAACTTCTGGTTGGGTTTGTTTTTTTTACAGTCTGCTGTGTTCTGTTTTTTCTAGAAATGGTAAAAAAAGGTACCTTTTCAGCCTTTATAAATCCATTGCTTTTTCAGTAAAGAGAGCACACTTCTTATTTTGCAATGGTGAAGGAAATTTGCATGGCATTGATAAGGCACACTCTTCTTTCAGAGGTTTTTTTTCCTCCTTCACCCTTGTTCATCACCCTGGAAGCTGTATTTTAACATTGCTTGGGTTTTCTTTGCCAAATTAATTTAAAAATTCAAATACAATTAAGCATGTTCCTTCCTTTTTAATATTTGTTTTATTTATTTATCAATGCCCAGGAAAGAACCTGAGAACCCACATTATAAAATAACAGGTGTATAGAAGTTCATAGCAGGATATATAGAGGACAGTGAAAGGCCATAAATACCAGTGGACAGTAAGAGACAAAATTGGTGTCTGCTTTGGGACCAGACATAAAATTTATCAGACCCAGACAAAAGTCTTTAAATCAGAAGCTGCTGTATCCTCAATAAGGGTCCAGTGTAGAGTTACTAATTTCTTATTAAAGGAGAGAATTTAATTGGTGTTGCTCTATTTGTAAGCAAATAATGCACCGTGTTAACAATGCACTTTATTTTGGTAACTCCCAGAAGAGATCTTAATACTGCGGAAGTGTTTTGCTAGATTAGGACTGGGAAATCTCAGGATGAAAATACTTGCTAAGCAAAAAATATAACCTAGAATAAAGGGCTTAGTACTAGAGGTGTTCTGATACAACTTTAGCAGCAGTTCCTCAGAAAACATTTCATCCCAGGACAAATCAATTTTACGTCCAGCTACTGCCCTGAGCTTTGCAAGGCAGAGATCTGGCATATTTATCCCACTATCTGCAAAAGGTCTCTTAAGCAGGATCCATTCCTCTCCTGGGATTTATGGGGTTGGCTGAACGTGTTCTTAGAACAAGTGTTGGGTTCCTCATTAGATAAATCAGCAATCTCAGAGCATAAAAGACTCTGTCTTTTCCCACATGTGTGGTATCTAATATCCGTCTTCTCTTAACTTTTGCTTGTCCATGGGATTTCCAAATCAACCTAGCCTGAGTACAAACAAACAAGTATCCCAGATGCCTGGTAAGATAAGAAAATCCCAAACACAACACTTTTCTCCATTGCCCACACTAAAACCTCCCTGTGTTACACAGTTCAGACTATCATTGCTACAGTATCTGTCGGTGGCCTTGGCGATACCCACTCCTGCCCTCTCAGATGCATCCCCATAGCAGCACCAATCACCTCTACTATTCCTTTATCCTTTTATCAGGTACTGAATCAAAACCAAGCTCCCTGTTCCCACCTCCAAGACCCTCTGTAACTTGGAGTGCTCACACTGGCATCATCTTCTAAGCCTATTCCTTATCCTCCTAGGATGTTTTCTTCTCCCCTCACCCTTGTATTCTTTTTGTGCTGTTGTATTGGCCCCTTCAGCACGGGCATGTCTTGCTCGTTGCCATGCCTCAACCTTGCCTTGATGTTGCTCACAATCTAGTCAGAGGAGCTGGGATGAAGGTTTTGGTGACACTGGATAGGAAGGATTTTGGGGTGACTCAGGGAGCTCTGTGCAGAGAGAAGCTGGGCTCAGTGTGCTGTCTCTGCTTGACTCCTTTGGGAGCCTGAATTCCAAACCCGTGCCTCTGAGAGCAGCCCAGCCCCAGCTATGGAGAGAGAAATGGGAGGCTGGGCATAAGGAGAGCAAGACAGACCATTTTTTCTAGTCAAAATGAGCTGCTTTTGTCTGAGGGTTGTACAGTAGCCATCACACTGGTTGCTCCACTTCCCTCTGATGTATTCCAGGTGGAGGGGAAGTCCAGAGAATGTCATGTAAGAAATGCAAATAAAAATGTCTTTCTAGACTTCCTTCTCTTACGTACTGTCTGCCAGAACCTTCGCTCCCCTCTTTTGCTGTTTTGCCTATGGATGTATTTTATGCTTTTATGTTGCTCTTCTGGTAAAAGAAGAATTACTTGCTGTGAGTTTACATAACTTGCCTTTTACTGCTCTGGAAATGAATGTGGGACTTCAGTCTTAATTAGACTTTCAGTGTAAGTCCTGTTTTAATGAATCACTGAAAGATGTGAATAACATTAAGCTTCAGAATGTGGCTGCAGAGTTGGATACCTGAAGCTGGTCACCCGACTGGGTCTGTGGGAAGACGAGCACTTAGTACCGAGGTGAAGGTGCAGTGAGGGGGAACGGACTCCCTGAAACCTGAGCAGGTTTTGAATTTAGCTGCAGGTAGACCCCTGCCTGTGGAAGAGTTTTGATTTCAGAGCCTGTACTTGTGTACTCAACACTTTACTCCTGCATCACGGCTTCACAACAAAGCAACAGACTTCACTGCATCAGGAAGTTCAGGCTGCAGTCTGAGATCCAGGGTATCACATTACTGAGTTCCTCTTGCAACACAGCGACCAGCCTGAGCTCCACCTGCACCCAGGGAGGAGAAGGATTTCAGTAGTTTGCTCTTGGACATAAAGCAGGATGGTAGAGATGTCAGAAAATGTACAAAGCCTGGGCAAAAAATACCAGCTCATTACTGCCTGAGTACTCCAGGTGCTTTTTCAAACTGTCAGTCTCATCTGGTGAATCTGGTGACACTTGCTAAAGAGCAAAAGACATTCAGCACCACGCTTAACCTGGAGGCCAGCCCATAACAGTTAATAAGTGAAAGGAACAACCTGGAATGGTGATCACCTGCTGGGGACCTGCGGGTGTCGCTGGTAGGGTGTCCCCTGGTCACAGCAGAGTGGGATGAATGGAGCACTGTCATGGAAATGGTGCTGGTGAGTGTTTGGTAGACAAAGGGGTTTTGTAGAAGCCAGCACAATGATGAAATGCTCCCTTGCAGAAGAAGGGGCCAAGCTAAAAGTAAAACTAAATGGACTGGGAGAGTTGCAGAAGAAGTAGCAGTGGGCCAAAACCCTGTGGTTTTTACATCTCCCTGTTTTGTCTGACCTTCATGACCCAGACTTGATGATGGGCCTAGAGGGTCCATTGGGCTGGGGTGACTGTAGGAGCCAAGGTTTTTGTAGCCAGCAGTGTACATGGTGTGATGTGCTGCTGCTCATGCCTCCCTTTAATTCCATAGTCCAAAAGGCTAAGTACTTATTTTCAGCCGAGAGAAGTAGAGATAGCCTCCAGCTCTAGTGCAAAGCCACGTTCAAACTACACCTGTGTAACTAGGATACTCTCAGGCTCTCTGTTGCATCTTAGGGATGAATATGGGAGAGGATTTGTGACTACATGCATTTTGACCAGACTCTTAAGAAGGCAGGCATAGAAAAGGAAAGCAGAGGTCCTTTTAAGATCAGTTCTAACAAAAATTTAGTTAAAGAGGAATTTTTTTTTTTGATTGGTTATTGGGAGTTACCTGAATTCCCCCAGCTCTTCCAGGATTGCATTTGATGTGGAGTCAATACTGAGAAGATAGGCTCTGATGGAGAAGCTGAAATCCAAACAATCTCTCTCTCCTAACCTGGAGATCAGATTGCCCATTTGATTCATGGGTACAGGTAAGGTAGGCAAAAGTAGCAAAATTTATATAGAACAGAGATGGGAAAGAAAGGAATTGCAAGGTAAATGGTGTTTGGAATCATAGGGAACTCTGGGGAAATAGGCAAACACCAAGGAGCAGTGAAAGGATAAAAACGGTGAAAAAAGTACATTTTATTTACTGGAAAAATAAGATGCGTAAAGGCTAAATCCCACAGTCCTTTACTCATGCAAGAATTCCTGTTGACTTAAATACCTGTGTAAAAGTATTTCTCTGGGTAAAGGATTTGTTGGACTGCGTCCAAAACCGGGTTAAGGTTGATGTTTTCACAGAGGTGGCAGCCTCTAGCCACCCTGGCTAGTAAATGACAACCATGGGACACGTCTTTCAGGACACACCAAACAAATGAACAAACAAACAAAAAAAAGCAACCTCTGCCGAAGTGCCTGGGAGGTTTGGGGTGGCGGGGGGCTGGCAGGAAGGTGACTCAGGGGCCTGGGAGGAAGGGTCGGTGGTGTCAGCTCCGAGCGGCGCTGAGCACGGACCCTCGGCCGGAGGACACGGCTGCCAGCACAAACTCACACAAGTTGTTCTGGCGCCTGGCCTAGAACAACACGGGGCTGTTTTTTCCCTTTTGTGCTCAACTCTGTTGCACTGGGACAATGTGAGATTTTTAATTTTATACACAGAAGGAAGAAAGAATTCAACATTTTCCTTTTTTTTTTTTTACTTTTCTGTTTCTCCACTGTACTTATCTTTATGTGTGGCGGTGTTACAAGGCCGGGTCAGCAAATACTTTATTCCAGTGACAAGTTTTTGTGCAAAGGTCACAAGGGGCGGCTGTGAGTGATCAGGGCACTTGTAATAGTCACAGACAGATGCATTGCTCCCACTTTTAATTTTCTGCAATGGGTTCTTCTGTGGGCTGCCAGGTCCAGCTGATGCAGAAAGAGGGAGAGAACAAGTAGAGCAGTAGAAGGAAGGAGTTTGGTGCTTAAAGCCTGACAGACAGATGAGATAAAAGTCCTGTCTCCCCTGTGCCCTGCTCTTGGCACCAGTGACTCGGGGAGCCACGTTGCAAACCTTGCACTTGTCCAGGTGTGCCTCGATGGAGATGCAGAACTCTGACCAGCCACAATTCTTCCCACATCTTCAGCAGAGCCATCAGAGCGAGCCTGCATGTACCTGCCCAGCAGCACCAGGAAGGGCTCCACTCTGCCAACGTCAGCCCAGTCTGAGGAAGAGCTGCTCATCACCCTTATCCTCCTCCGGGACTTTGCAGAAGGTGCCATGAACATGCACAGCCCCGGTCTCCTTGAGGCTTAACTCCAGGCAGGTGCTCCCTGGATCAGGACCTAAATGGTTAATTTTCAAGTGGCTTCTTAGAGCAGATGTTCCCATGTGTATCCCCTCCTTCCTTCTTCTGACACATTTCCTACACAAACAGCAGATTGCATTGCTGCTGTCCTTTTGATCTGCGGGAGGGGGAGGAAAATCCCACACAAATGATATTAGTTCTCTTTTCAGGCAGGCTGGTGATGGTGGGTACGGGCATGTGCCTCCCTCCCACCTTCCCCTGCCCAGATGCTTTTTCTGGGACTTTCTTCTTCAGCCCCTGCCGACTTCTGGAGCTGCTTTTAAGGTTTCTTACCTCAAAGTCTGGAAAGGAAGAGGAGGTAAGGTTGGGCAAATTGTGGAAAAATTATGGTTGCAAACCACTGCTGTCTGTCTAAACACATCCAGAGGCCAGGGTACTGTCTGCTCCATCTGCTGCCACGCTGCTGGCTCTCGTGCCTGGCACTTGGGTACCTGCACTCCTTGCGGGCACTGATGAATTAAGCCACAATGCCTGGGTAAGGCTTAAGATCTTACCAGCCAGGAGACTGTCTTTGAGCTTGCGTCTAGATAATTTTCAATCCCAAACTTGCTGTCCAGCCTAGTGGACATGGCCACATAGTCTCAGGGTGGTTGCAGAGGGACAGCTCTTGCATCCTTGGTGAGAGGTGACTCAGGGTGGGGTGGCAGGAGAGTGCAGGATCAGATCATTATGGAGAGATCAGGCCTTCCCTCTTTCTTCCAGGATAAGAACCAGGAACAGCAGATAAAGTCGGCAAGATTGTGAGTTCAGGATGAATTAAAGGAGGTGCTTCTCTATGGGATTGTAGTTAAGGTGTGCATCTCCTTGATAAAGCATCTTCAGGGTGTCAAGATTGCACGGGTTTGGAGGACCATGAGAAAATGTCATGGTCAGTGAGTTCACCAAAAGGTGTTAAACGCAGTGCACAGATTTGGGCTTATAAAGCCACACAGTGCTGACACCATGAAGAATACTCTGGGGAAGCATGAGTGATTGCTTACCCCATTCTTGCATTCATCTCACCACCTCACTGCTGTTCTTTTTTGGAGAGAAGATGCTAGACTTGATGTACCTCTGGTCTGTCCCAGGATGGCCTTTCTATATTATTATCCTGAGACAGGGAAGAAAGCTTGCTGTCGCTCTGCTGTGGGTGGCAATTGCAGCAGCCCTCTAGATGTGTGATGGAGATGATGGAGTAAAGGTGTGGTGGCTGCTAATTTTTCTATCATCACCCACCTGTGACTTGATTGAGGTGAAAAAGACAAACAGTTCAGCTGAGCTCCTTCCTAGAAAGACAAGGTATTGCTGGTCAGGAAGAGACTTTGGGATGGCTGGGGGCTTAACACTGCCAGTGTCACTGGCCTTGCCACAGCAGCCACATGGATGCACTGACACGGGGCAGGATTTACATGTGAAGTAGCCTAGCACTGAGCTGGCTGCTGCTGAGACATCTAAATGTAGCCAGTGGAGTTTTGGAAATTGGATCTTTTTCTTTATTTAATTTTGTCTTTTTTCCCTGCTTTAGCAGCATCCTCATTTCTAACCCCCAGCAGTGGGCTTATAGCATCAGTGCTCTCTCCTGTTGTCTTTGGAGGCTTCCATAACAAGCACCTGATTATTATGAGGATGATGTTTCTTGAGGCAGGGAATGGGAAGGCTCAAACGTGACACTGTGACCAGCCAAAGCAGCAAGGCAGGGAGTGACTGATTGAAATGCTCTAAATAACAAATTCTTTTAAACCAAAACCAATTCCAAAGAGATTCAGCGTATTTGCAGATGTTATTCATATAGAAGGAGAATCAAATATCATCAAATAACCCACTAAGCCTGACTTGCTCACTGGCTTAGATAGGATACGCTAAGCTTTGCATGTTATTTTACTCGATTTCTTGAGCTTGTAACCAGAACCAGGCAGTTTGCAGCAGTCAACCTGCATGTTCAATTCAGCTCCTTCTTCTGGAGCTAAATTTATTAAAATTGCCCAAGAGCGTGCACTGAAGCCATCTCCATGTGGCTGCTGACCAGCATTTCTGCAGAGACATCGAGTACGTGAGGATCCTGGGAGGGTTGTGTGCATGGGGGAGGGTGTGTGCAGCGATGCAGGCTGGCCCAGGCACTGCCAGCACCTCTGCTTTCCCAGAACATCTGGGAAAGTGCCAGAACATCTGCCCCTGGCACCGGCCACTGGCGTCAAGCAGTGCTGCTCTTGCAATTGCTTTCACAGCAACAGGCAGCAGCGGGGAAAGGGAAGAACAGACTCGTTACACTTCTGCAAGGAAGAATGCAGGTTGCTTTTCTTTCATGGTGTTTCACATGCAGCAGATTTTCCAGTTGTGTTTGGGATGTTTCCTAGATGGTGATTTACTGATATCTTTGGATTTCACAAAGGTCTGATGTTTAGTGCTTCACCCTGTCTCCAGGGGGAAAAAATAACCTGCCCAGTTCTTTGTTTTCCCCATTTACATTTTTTCATTCTTCTTCCATTGCAACCCATCAAGTGAGCTCTCATTTCAAAAAGTATGGAGGTAGAAAAGCTACAGTTTGCTGTACCTTCATTTCCCTGTAACTTTGTTGAAGTTCATGAAATGATGAGAAGTTAGAGGCTGAAAAGAAAAAGCAGCCAGGAAAATGGGGACAAGTGAATCCCTCCCTCTCGTCACCCTGGCTTCACCCCAGCATCTTTCATTTCATTTTGTTCAGCAATAACAATAATAGAAAACAGAATTTTTTATCAAGTTATCAAGTGTCCTATGTGAATACTCAAAAAAAGTAATGGGGTTTTTTTTTGGTTTATTACCATAAGTATTGGGCTTCATTGCTCAATACTTGGAAATGGAAAAATTAAAAATAAAAGCTTTGGAGAAAAGCAGGTTATGGTAGGCACAGTCCCAGCCACCGGGAGCTCAGACTGAATATGGGAGACAAGGATTCCCCCACAAGCATTGGAACCCTGAGCTCTGCACGGACCATAAGGGTACATTTGCTCTTAGACATTATTCTGTCCATCAGACCATACTGTCTCTACTATACCAGTAAAAGCTGAAAGGAATTTCTTTGTCTGCGCCTTTCCCAAAGTTGCCAGCATCCCTCAGTCCCACCCAGCATCTGGCCCATCGCGTGGTACAAGCTCTCCTTCCCTGGTGGTTTTACAGGTCATCCCAGGAATGTTACCAGAGCTCAGGGCTTAGGTGGTTGCCCTTCACATCAGGAAACTGTATGATGCATTTCAGCACTTAAAAAGATAAATTTATCAGTTTCATTGCCTCGTGTGTAATATATGTTTATGAAGAGTGTGCCCATACAATTTCTACCACTAAATTTTTAACCCTGTGGCAGCCCTTAGTAGCCTTAGATGCAGCAAGAATCAAATTCTTTCCCTTTAACATCAAATTGTTCGTTATTGTGTGATTTATTCAAAGGCTGCAGCGTGGAAAGTAAGAAATGCCCGTTGTTGCCAATAATATAATCACATGTGGGGCTTAATCCTGTAAACATGCACAAGGAAAGTTACTTACATATCTAAGTCTTTGGTGCAAGCAGCCTGAACATGCATCTGTACAGCATTTACATGTAGGGTTTGAGCCAGCCTGGGGTCTTTGTGCTAAATATATAATAATTATTATAATGAGGGTATTAATGATTTGTTTGTGTGCTGTTCTTACATCTAGTGCCAAATATTATACAGAATGTGAATCTGGGAAGAATTTAGCCGTTCACATTTTATATCTGTAATAATCCATGACTGAATTGCTGGATTCCATCTCATTTGTATATGCCATATTTTTTTCCAGAACATCTGTTTAAACCCACACTGGATAGCTGCCAGATTAGTGGAAAGGATATGGTATAAAGAAGACTTTTGTTTCCTCCGAGCAAGGAGAAAAAATAAGTTACAAGTTGGTGCATATTGCCGAGAAGAAGCAACTTTTTCTCTCCAGAAGCAGATGTCCTGTAGTGTTTGAAAATGAAATGTTTTTGTGTCTTGCAGGCAAAGGTTCTGTGCTTCAACAATATTGATTGTCAGTTAGTGCAGGCTGTCAGCCTGCCGTGGTTAACCTACCAGTTGTTGGAGAGACAATCACGAGCAATTAAGAATCACATTTCGCAGTTTCAAATGCATCCATATTGCCACTTTATTCAAAATCCTTTTTTTTTCATGTTGGAAAGTACATTGGTGAGAGAGAGAGAAGGAGTTTTCTTTTTTCCTCCTGCCAACCATATTTTCATTGCTGGCCAAATTAAGAGAGATATATAATGCTCATAAAGTTGCTGCAGTTTCTTGATTAAAATCTTACATCCAGCCCTCCTTTCAACATCAATCTATATTAATAAGGAGGGAGCACATTGCATTGCATGTCTCCGTGTTGTGCCTTAGACACAAAGCACCAGGGAAGCATCAGGGAAAGATTCAGCTGCAGAACAAGCAGTAGCACAAAGAGAAAAGGACTGTTCTTCATGAGGATGGACCTTTGTGATTTGAAACAGGAAAATGGATAGGAAGATTAAAACCAAGAAGAGCCAAGGGCTTAGCAGCTGAAATTACAACAGTGCTGGCTGTGCAGCAGTTGTGGGAATGGCTGAGAGAGTCAAGGTAGCAAAGTGCTGAAATCAGCCTGATACACCGAGAAAAACAGCCCACGTGAGATGAAACATGGAGTACTACACACTCCCAAAATCAGCAGTGCCTGGAAAGCCTGTGGCTCTTGTCACCCCTCTGCCAAGCATCCTTCAAGGCTTTGGTAGCTGGTGGCCCTTTAAAGAGAAATATCAGAGACACTGGGTCTGGGCACTCTCTTACCATAACTCAGGGTGTCACCAAGCCTGTGCCAGGCACTACGCACGTTATGTTGTGACAAACTGTGCATGCTGTCACCTTGGTTGGTGGGTTCAGTCCAAACACCTGGGAACCATCTCAATATCATAAACCAGCATGACTTAGAAGGACTTTAGGCGAAGACAAATCCTACCTCCTTTTCCAGAACTTTTCCATACAAAACCATTTCCTAAAAGCAGCAAAAATCCATCAGTTCTTCTAAGGCAGCACACCACTCACAGCCTCAAAAGGGATTTCCAACCATCAGATGACTCCCACCATGGAATTTCTCTGCACCCCAAACCTCAGAAGCCCTTCCTATGCCTCTGTAACCCACCTCTCATGAAATCCATGGGTTGTCTGGGTCTATAGTGCTTGGGGGAATGGGACTGGGAGCAGCACTTGCAGGTTTAGTTGGTGAGAATATGCCCCTTGCAGACACACGAGGTTCTGCCTTATACCCAGGGAGGGCAAGGAAATGTCAAGTCCTAAGCAAACCCGTATACATCGTCCAGAGATTGTCAAGAGCAGCCAGTAGAAAATGTCAGCACACGCTTCACAGTTCAGAGGATCAGAAAAACAAGTTGGCTGTGAGCCTGTCCATGGGAAGGGTTTTTTCCCACTTTGCACTGCCTTCCATCAGCATTACAAACCCCTCCCAAACACAGAGCAGCATCGAAACAGACTAAGCCAGCAATGGACTTGAGCTGAGTCCTACAGAGCTGCTGTGGCATTGCAGCACTGACGGATCAATCCAGCGAAATCGTCACGATTTAGGATCTCAGCAGAAGTATTTCAGAAAGGATGGGCAATTTGGGTCAGCAGTGCTGCAAATGAAAGATGCTCAAACTGGGGAATCAAAAGAAAAAAAGGGAAATTATGCAGCTGAATAATATTGAGAAATCATCTCCTACGTGCAAATGTACACAGGTTCTGATACCAAGGCTGATATGAGTATAAAAGTGAAGAGTTTCATCTTTAGTAAGACTTTGTCAATTCAAAACTTAGATTAAAGGGATTTCTGTGCAGTAGCTCTCTGACCATCTTCACCTCTTCTCTGTACAAAACACTTGTTTGTGGTTTCACAATCACATTTTCCTATTTTTAAAACATGTTTTCTCTGCTGTCTTGCTCTGTGAGAAAGACATTGAAACTGCAAGAGAAACTGTCTCAACAGAGGAAACTGAAATGGTTTTGTGCATGACATGTGAACAAGAGAACAAAGTAAACACCGACAAAAATAGAAAGCAGTGCTTTATTTTCTCTCTGATCTTTCATTTTTAGGGGATATTTGTGATTACAGAGAACTTCCAATGTTTCAGGCAAATGGGAAATTTTTAAACAAGTGATGTAATAGAGAGTTTAGGTGTTAGCATGCGATGAAACAATATCTTATTCTTACTGACAGCAGGATACGAAGATTGTTTGTATTTAGGACTCTTCCTGAACCGAGCAAGAGCGATGGATAAATGGCTTTAAATGGACTGCAGATCTTCGCAGCACACTCCATAACTCTGATAGCTCTGCATCTTTGGTTCTTCTAGGGTTAAACATTCAAGAAAACTAAACATGATTTTCCCCCCCTCTCCTATGTCTGCCTTTGAGATGAGGAAGAGTTTTCTGTCAAGTGAGTCAAGCTGTGGAAAAGTACCCTGAGCACCTCACTGCTATTTATGATCCCCAAAATCCTGCTCCTGGTACCAGAGATGAGAAACTTGGATCCACATTGAGAAAATCACTTGGTCTTATGCTAATCTCGATCAAACTGTTGACACTGACATTAAGCAAACATACCAGGGTGTAATTACATTTCACACTATCCATGAAATATTCATGTAATAATAACGAATACATACATGCAATCATACAATATCATCATCATAAACTGTGGTCAAATACATATGATATTTGCAATGCTTATACCTTGTTCATATAAATAAATATTCATTAGAACTGAAACTAATTACTGCATGGCTGATGACAGCTGAGAATATTAAGCACCACTACTGAATTATGCCTTCAAAGGCAACAAAATGACATTCATTTTCAAGTTGGGTCAGTTTATTTGTCCAGCTATGATAATATTTTTTTCCAATGGAAAGAATAATGTTTATACTAATTGTCATGAGAATGTCTAAGCATTTTCTGTGACTAGTAATCAAGTTAGGGATCTGCAAGTGTCTGTAACTACACCAATGTTAGTCTATTTTCATATTTAAAATTGGCCTTTCCCACAGCTCATTCAAGTTTATGTTCTAGCCACATGTCCCACAGATAAATAAACAGATGCTCTATATAAAGAGTTAGATCATATTCTGAATGAGTGAGGAACATATGTCATCATTAAGGGAAGCTTCAGTGCCAACACTGGCATTAAGGTAGAGGAAAGAAAACAAGGAAGAACTTGAAATAGAGCAACATAATCCCAAGGAAGTTGTCAAAACCAGAAGAGAGGTTATTTGTGCTAGAGTTGGCAAGAAAATGTTGTTCGGCAGTTTTTACTGAAAAACAAAAGAATAGCTAGAGGAAATTTTGATTTTTAATTAAAAAACATCCTCTGTTGTTGGTAGTTCTGGCCTGAAACCAAAGAGTATGTTTTTCTACCTTAACATGCCAAACTCCTATGTTTTGTTTGCACTGCACTTTTTGTGGGGTGTTTGAGGTGTCCAGTTTCCCAGAGAAAACAAGAAAACAAATAAAACTGGAATTTCCCAAGAATATTTCTCTTTGTTGGAAATCTAATTTTTTTTTCAAGTGAGAAATTTTCATGGAAGTTTTTTTTTTTAACATGCTGCTGATGAAAGAAGGATATCCAGATATAGCTGATGATAGATCTTTGCTGTCTGAATGCAACCAGATGACATTGCTTTTATTGTTACTGTAGTGTTGTGTGCTTCATAAATAGAGACTGGAAAGACAGTTCATGCCCAAGAGATCATTGTAATCTAAATATGTCTAGAGGCTTTATTTATAAAATATACAGAATCAGGGGTTTTTGATTCCATGCAGAAATATTGTTCAGAGAAAAGTACTATGCACACATAAAAAGAATTTTGGTTCTGAAGTTTTGAGAAAATCATAAGTGAAAACTCATGCTATAAGTGAAAACAAAGAAAAAAAAAAAAAAGAAGAGGAAAAAGTTATCTGCAGATACCTCAAGGATTTATCTGCAATTCAATCATAGCAAATGAGCAGAGGACTGACATAGAAAACCTGGAAAAGACCAAAGATCTCCCTGAAGAACCAAAAGAGGGAAGTGAAGTCTGTGATGGGCAGAGATCACTGAAGCAATCAGAGGGTTTATGCAGGATATTGATCCAAGTGATGGTTGATTTCCCTAAATAACAGTATTCCTACGATACATCCAAAGGTGTGGTGAATAATAATAATGCACAAAGCATTGGAAGGACAGAGCTCCTGCTACCCCGATTTTATCACTGAATTCCCTAAAACAGGGTTAATTTTTTGTAAGGAATCCACAAGGATTGGGGGATCCAAGGGTGGGAAGGGAGAGACTGTCTAGAGGAAAAGGAAGTACCCAGTTTACTGCTATCAGAGTAGCAAGGGGGAATGAGGATCAGGAAATTGGGGGTGAGGCTGGGGACCCTGTGTCTGATGGTACACAGAGAGGAGGGACGTTCTGCATCTGCACATCGTGCACCACCTCCGGAGGAGGCTGCTGGATTTAGCAGCCACTTTTGGCTGCCAGTTGCATTGGTCAGTGGCAGCGTGTAAAGGTTTGGCAGTACACGGCCGGATCTGTGTGAGACTTGGCTGCCTGCACCATCTTTTTATGCACTTAATTTGAGAAATGAGTACACGACAGAAATTTCTCATGGCCTGACGCGACAGAAAACATCCAGTGCTTTGTAAGCTGAAAACCTCCCATAAAGCCCCAGATCCAGGAAACACCCGCCTGGCGCTCTGGATTTGGAAAAGAAACTTTACAGGAAAGTTGTTGAAAGGCTATTTGGAGCAGGATAATTCATACCAACAAGCTTTATGCTATTTCTTGTCCATGGCTGTGCAACTGCCCTTCTGTCTGGGTCTTCAGCATTGGCACTTAAAAGAGTCTACACCAACCAGCCCCTGCCAAAAAGTCCTGAACTCCTGAAAAGGGAGTGAGGGAAGGGGCAGCCCAGACGAGGCTGGCCACTGTAGTTGTCTTCTCACAGTTGTTGTGGCCATCACCACCTGCTCTGGGTCCCTTGGATGGGCCAGTCTTCTGAGGCTGACTGGAAGAAGAGCAGAGCCATAGGTTGCCAAACACAGTCAGCAGGCGCTGGCAGACAGTTGGCAGCCAGGTATGTTCCTACCTTGCTCCAGCTATTTCATTTATGTGACAGTTTGGGGGAAACATCTGGCACAACATCTGACTGACACATATCCAGCTACAGAAAGCTGAGAAAAACCAAAGCAGCCATCAGGGATACCAAAATGCATTTTTGTGCATCTGAAGCCTCATTATCTTCTCTCAGCCACCAGACGTGAACCAGGAGTAACTCAGCTGAGGTCAGTGAAGGACAGCCTAAAGATGGTGTGAGCTTTGGTTAAAATGTTCCTGCCTGATGAGACAATGTCTTAACAAAGCCGTTCAAATTTCCCTACTTGCACCATCACTGGTTTTGTGTAGGACCTGGGATAGTAATTTTTCTTTCCCTCAGCTCAGTTTCTCTCTCTAAATGAGGGAAACAAGAGGCTGCTTTGGTCACACAAGTTGATATCTGCCAGTGCATTCTAGAAGAGTTAAACATAATTACAGCCATTCTGGCTCCATTGATGATTGTATACAACTTTTGGTGAACATCTAACAACCAAAGGTAAAACAGGATCAGGGACTGGAAAGTGAAACACTTTCAGTTTAGCCTGACTGTATGAAGCATGTTTTCAGGACAAATGATGAACCACTGCAACAGCTTCCTAGCAGCCATGGTGGAGTCTCCATGCAGAGTATTTACAGGCTGCCTAGCTTTTTTTTCTGACATTAAAGATAGAGGATCTAGAGGACTAGAAATGTGTTTTAACATTTAGCTTTCCTGTATCCAACAGCTGTTGTCCTCACTACTATAAATTAAAGATACTACTATCACGTGAGGGAAGCCCAGGTCTCGGCGGGGCTCAGAGGCACGATCCAGTTCCTGTGAGTGAACAAGCTCCCTCATGTCAGCTGAGATGTGGTAACTCTGTGGGTGCTTGCTCCTACAAGCAACAACAATAGCTCCCTACAGCAACTGTAATGTGCTATCTCACCCCTGCTTTCCCCACCACAAGCAGTGCCATTCTGCTGCTTTTACAGGAGGCAAAGCGGGCCCATGCTTACAATAGTCACCCCACTCAGCTGGGCTGACAAGCAGTAGCTTGTCAGATGGCAGCATCTCAATTGAATGTCTGAGTTCTAATATTCCAGCTCCCCTGAGAAGACCTCTCTGGAGTTGTAGTCATTCTTCAGATGCCGTAAAAGTGGATTGTGGCTGTGCAGTGGCAAAGATCAAACAGGGAGCCCACAATCTTCTCCCCAGGTCTACGTGAAGTTCTCCAGCTTAATAAGCAGTCACTGCTGCTGCTATCCAAAGTAACTGCTTAAAATACTTTCTGCTGTTGGAATACGCCAGAACAGCCCTCATCCCACATCCAGCCCCCATATGGAACAATCTAAATGCAAAAGAAATTACTAAAAGGGTGTTTTTGGAAATAATTAGGTCAATTAGAATGTAACAAGGAGAGTGGTCTAGACATAGAGAGCATTTAAATTAGCAACAAACTGCTCCATTTGGGTTCTTCAGTTCAATCAGCTATTTAATCATCAATTCATCTATGTGAATTCCTAGCAAATTAGGGAATTTGCTAATTTAACGTACCCTCAAGGTGGTGACTAAATTATGTATCAATGTCACTGATGCCTGCTCTCTTTAAAGCATGAGAAACACAGTCAAGCTCTTCAGAGCAGGGCTTTGGTGTCATGCTCTCTCCAGGGATCACAAGAACTGAGGCATTTTAGAAAGGTCTGTAAGGTTAAAAAAGAGACTTTGGTTCTGCATTGGCCAATCTGAATTTTGTTCAACATTCCCTTGCCCAAACCTGAAGCCCAAGCTCAAAGTTGCTAATAAACGAGAGGGAACTGAAAAGAATTTGTTTCCCAGCATGTCCTGTACTCTGAAGTGGCGGGTGACCGTTTTTGAAGCCAAAGGTAATGAACAATAATCACTTTTATAACTGATACAATATAAGCAGATCTAAAAGTAGGAGATGATATAGGAACCCATAGCATCCTCTTACATGATTTGTTAAGAAACTAGTCCTGTGGCATGTACAGCATGTCTCCCAGGCAATATAAAATGCCATCAGTCTCTCCTAGTGGAGCTAACCCTTACCTGGGTGAACCTGGCCCCTGCAGAAAGCCGCACAAGAGTTATCCATCACTCAGGTCATTCCTCTAATTGTAACTGACACATTAAAAAAAATCTGTTCTGACTCTATAATTGATGCCCTGCCAGAAGCCAAAGTGTCCCTCCTCTGGGGCTCAGATGTGATCATCTCACATCCTTCTTCAGGACTGACACAGACTTTGGTGAGACTGAAATCAAGCTCTGAAGAAAACAAGTGTGTGGTGTGTCTCTGAAAAGGACCTTTGCAGAAAACATGGGTGGGGAGGAAATGGAAGATGAGAAAGTTGGGTGGGAAAGAAAACAAAACTGGAATTTTTGAAAAATTTAATTTTGTGCTGCACAACCTGTATATTTTACCCTCTTTACCATTCCCTTTCATTTAGACTTAGCAATCTGAGGAAGCCCCCACTGTGTAGTCAATAACAGACTCTGGATTCAATCTTGGGTCCTGCCTAGAGCAAAATGGATGCTATTATTTGTCACACAGTAGCTCTGCTTAAACACCCCGCAGGAAAGGGCGTGCTCTTGTCTGGTGAGAGCAGGCTGACAGCCCCAGAGATCCTTTCTGGCTGGAGTGGTACCTCTACAGGCAAGAGG
Source organism: Pachycephala philippinensis (assembly GCA_013397055.1). Classification (NCBI taxonomy): domain Eukaryota; kingdom Metazoa; phylum Chordata; class Aves; order Passeriformes; genus Pachycephala; species Pachycephala philippinensis. Next base: position 150,159 of record VWZT01012005.1, read on the forward strand.
CAGCATCATTCCAGCACGAGGTGCTCTTTGTCAGACACTGTCATCTGCAGGGGTTCCTGAGAGGTTACACGGTGACGGGAAAACAGGCCGAACGTCACAGAGTTCAGATGTTTCTTGAGTGGTATTCAAATGCCTGGAGATAGAGGATGGGTGCAGCCTTGGCAAGATCTTAAAGGCAAGATAAGGAGAAAGGAATAATTAGGCATCTGACTGGAGCTGAAAATTCACATCTCTCCTCAGGATTGGTGAACAGCTTTGGCTAAAATAAGATGCAATTTGAATCTCTGCCAGTTGCCTGTATTAAACTGAACCCTTCTTTTCTTTTTTTTTTTTTCTCCGTAAGATCAGAGATTGCTTTGTTCAATGTTGGAGCACGTCAGAAATTCTTCTGTGTTCCTTGGAAGTCTAAGTGGAGGGGGAGTGGAGAAGAAGGAGTTACCATATTGCTGCATTTGGCACCGGCTGCAACCAAGTGAATGCTGCCTCCAGGTCTGGGTCTGGGATTCAGCAAGGATTTTGAGAAATTAAAGAAGCTGCATAGATGCAGTTACCCACTTTGCTACCTCTCCATGCCTGTTTTTAGGACATTTGTCTTGGTTAAATACAGACTCCAAAAAGAGGGACCCTCTGCTCATGCTGGGGCTGGCTGTTTCCAGAGAAGTTTGCCCTTCACCCCAGGAGCTTGCACAGAGATCAGCTTCCTTCCATTGCCGTTTGCTGGCTTTAAAATGATTTTCAGCCTTCCCAGATGGGCCTGAGATGGCATGGAGCTGGCCTCCCCAGGTCCTTGGGATTCTGAAAGTTTGCAAGCACCATCACTGAAGCCCAGAGCAGACCCAGGAGAGGGGTTTCAAGAAAAATACCCTTTGACTTCAGCAGAAAGTGAGATTATTTGGGCAATAAATGAATACAACAAGTATAGACTAAGGTGACCAGATCTGAAATGAAAATAAAGAGAATTTCAGCATTCCTTTACAGTGCCTGATTGAAGAATTTGGTCACATGGCAGGAAAGAAGGTCACTGAAGAGAGCTCTTTTAACAGAAGCTCATTCGTATTTCAAACTGGTCACATGCCTTCTCTGATGTGAGTCCCCTCTCCCTTCATCTTATTTACACTAATCTGTTTTCATAATTTGCTTTGAATTGCAAGCAGACGTTTCTCTATCAGCCAGTTTGAAGGGGCAGCAGAGGCATCCCCCTCAACTCCTGTTTGCCCTGTGTCCAAGAGGAATCGCTTCTCCTAACGAAAGAGCATCATGGCAATTGCTTTGACATGATGCATTTCATGCTGACTGGTCAAGATCAATTTTAGAAACAAACTGTAGCACGGGAGTGTTGCTACTCTTCCATTTGTCTCTGCAGTCAGGCTCACATCAAACACATTCCATGTCACATCGCACACCAGAAAGAAAGGTTTGCAGCTGAAACAGTGGGACTCTAGCTGACACTATCAGAAGCGTTCCATAGTGATGCCACTGTGGCAAAACAGAGATTTCTATCGGGGAAACATATATCATGCTCAGGAGGACAGCAGTGTTTGTAAAAGCGTGCAGTACATAATGAGGAGAATTTCACCACGCACAGCGAGGAGATGTGTCGGCGGCTACAAAGCAATAGATTTAATTCATACCTGCGAATAATTTGATCTTCAATTTTCCTCCACATTACTTGCTACACCCAAACAGCTTGTACAAGCTATCAACGGGCAGAAATTGTCAAGGAGTTATGGCTTTTTAAGATCTGACTTTCTCAGCAGTTGCAAATGCAAGAGCAGAATGCTGATTAGCCCTAAGATGACATATGCATAAAAAAAAGGACCCCAGGAATATAATAATTCAGGGCTACTTAAAATGAAATGTGTTTTTGTAAACACTACGCAAACAGTGATTTGGGGAATCTGAGCCCCAAGCTGAAAGCCAGGCTGAATGCATTTCCAAGGAATATGCAGTTAGTACCACGACTGTAGTAAGATTACAATAAGCATTTTTGACTATTGCTAACTATACCTTTGAGCTGTGTGGGTCAACGTGGTGACTCAGCAATCAAAGTTATTTCATCCTGCTGCAGAGCACTGCAGTTTGGTTTCCAGCACCACATTTAGGATTTCCAGGGGGAGCAGGAGATGAGTCAGGGAATTAGAGCAACCTTGCATTACTTAACTAGTGCTTGTGGCTTGATCAATGGCACTGGGAAGGCTCTGCTGTAGGGAACCCCTGCAACAGTGTCGCAGTGTGCTCGCTGCTACAGAGCGCTGTGGAGGCTGCCAGTGCGCTCAGAAATGGGAGGGAAATAGAAGAGAGAAGACAAAAAATATACATACGGTCAGCAAATAATGTTAAAAATTACTGTAGCATCACATGGCAGGTATTATTTACTTTACTGTGCACGAACTGATGCACACTGTATCCCATCTGCGATGCAGGCAGACACAAAACTTCATATTGCATGGCTGAAAAATACTGCTATTTTCTAGGTATACCCAATCCCTGGTAAACTGGAATGTACACAAATTCCACAATATTCCTTAGAGCAGAACTGTGTTCCCGCTGGTCAGCTGCAACATCAGGCAGGTAATTAACAAATGCCTGGATAAAATGAGCAAGGTCTTGTTTATCAATCAGCATCCTATTAATTAGCTCACATGTCAATTTTAATTGAAGTGATTTGTATTAATAATGGTCGTCTGTGCAAGTTGTGTGGCATACCTGCAGGGATCTGTGCTTGCTCCCGGGCTTAAATTTTGGCAAATATTCCAGCCTAGGAAATACCTTCACAATTTCAGAACACTGATTTTTGAGAGCTAAATAGCTGTATAACTGATAGCTATTTATTAATAGAACCTTAACATGGGAAACCATCACCTGATAGCTACATCTGAAGTGAAAACAGAATAACAGTGTTATGTAAGAAACTCTCTAGCTGAATCCATGTCATAAAAAAGCTCCAATGACACACATAAGGGGGTAACATTATTTGCAAATTATAATAATGGCTTTCCACATCTGTTCTCACGAAGAGGGAAAGCTGCGTGGCTGCTGGTATTTTATTTAAGGTTTGAATCCATTCCATATTGCTTTACATTTTGCAAAAAACCCACAAAACTCTATTACTCTTCTTCATTTTACCTTTTCTTATTTTGTTAAAGGCAATATTGTAGCTCAGGTTACTCGGAGGTTGTCATCATCCCAGGATCAGGTCGAGCCTCTTCTGGTACTGAATTATCCCAGGTGTGCTTTCAATTTAAAAATGACTCTGTGAGGACAAATATTAAGACAATCACAGCTGCTTCTGTGCTACTGCACATGATTGTTATTTTATCATTTATAGGCTTGCCAGAGCTCCCTGGTGTTGTGTGCTCTCCTCGCACTTCACAAGAGGCAATGCCTGCCCCAAGGAACTTATGATCAAAAACCACAGAATGGGCTGGGAGAAGGGAATTAATCAATGATTGACTTTCTCTGCATTAAATACAGGAGTGTCTGAGGTATGGAGATTCAATGACTTGGCTGGGTTATGCAGAGAGTCTATAAAAGAATTGGGAATTGAAAGTAGCCCTCTTCCATCTAAATCCAGACATGTTGAGTCATCAGTCAATAACAAGACTGATTTCCATGGCAGTAGTGTTTGGAGGCTTTAATCAGGTTTCATGTGCTATTATGCTGGGTACTGTGTAAATATAGAATAACAGACACTCTCTGCAGGCATGTCCTTAAACAGATCCCTGCTGATTTCAGTGGAACTCTACACGTCCAGAAGGATACCCTGGGGTAGATCTGATTTTCTAAATAGGGATGAGGCACAGTAGGTGGGAGTAAAACCTGCAGGATTTATGGGGAACATACCATTATAGGCAATGGGTAGCAACTTCTTTGATCCCTTGTTTTATTTTGTAAGAGGGTAAATGAATAAAGGAAAATCTTAAACTTTTTCAGTGATAGTCTGGTATCTATATGCTTTGAAGCATCTCAGTAGTGGTGTTTTACTGAAATGCAAAGTTTTTCTGCCCAAGAATAAATCAAAAACATTTAAAACAACTTTGGCAAAGCTCCTCTCCAGTTTTTACCACAGTCTTTAGAGAGGAGTAACCTCTTCGCTAGCTTAAAAGGTGGGACTGTGAAAGGTAGATGGAAAATAAAGATGCTATAATGGGAGAACTGTGAGCACGTTTGGAGGACATCTGCTAAGATGTTATCGGTGGCAAACAAGCCCTGCCCATTCGGTGACATCATTCCCTACAACTGCCAGCTTGTCCTGGCAGGCTCCGGGGCTGCAGCGGGAACGCTGTGTGAGAGCCAGGCTGGATGCGGCAGAGGAACACAGTGGGCTTGATTCCCTCTGGGCTGGCAGGGAATAAATGGCTGAGGAGCAGTCGCTCCTCCGGCTGAATGCAGATGACAAGGCTGAGGGCAGTGAAGACCGCAAGGCCAGTCAACAGATTGATTTCTTTCATGGTTGCCTTTATTATTTTAAAAGTTCGTGTGTTAGATGAGCACCAAGAAGCTCCTGCAGCGACGGTGCTCAGCACCGGACATGAATATGCCAAGAGGTGGGTTCTGTCCCACACAGCCCTGGAGGGATAGTCCTGTCCTGACTTACACAGGCGCCTCTTGGACCCAGCTAATGCATGAGCTCTTCTGTTCAAGGTTGGTAAGCGAAGCTCAGCAGACAGGCAGTGTCTGATGACTCGAGGTCCAAGAAAACTGATGCTACGTGCCAAGTATGGTGAGGGGTGGGGTGGGCAACCAAATAGGTATTTGTTACACCAGCACACGTGCAGGGGTTTTGAGCCTGAATTTTGCAGCGCATGTGTCTGATTCTTACTCCTAATATCTTCTTAAACTTCTCCCTAATATCTACTTAACTTCTGGTTTCAATGCCTTACTCTCTACTCTCACAGTGCTTGAATCAGAACTGTGTTGTTAAGGCAGATCTCCAGATCACACTGATTTACTGTAGTTAGGTTTGTATCACAACCAGTCTGGGAGGGCATGAACTGAGCTCCCTTCCAGTGAACCTAAAGGAGTGTTGATCCTCCAGAGCAGTTCACATGAACTCTGGCCATCACTGGGTGTACAGTCCATGGGACTCCAAATAAAGCTAGCCTGAAGCACCCCCACTTCACTGAAACACTTTTGGTTTGGAGATGGGGTCCTCAACATCCGCAGAATCACTCCAGAAAACCACTCCTCCAGGGCCACTACTGCTCACACAGGCTGAGTGCACTGCAGCTTGTTGCTCTCAGGGAACTCAGGCTGAGGGCAGAGGAAGAGGGTTTGGGCTTGGAGAGGAGCCCAGCCCCCGCAGAGTAGGATGGACATAACTGACTCTGGCCACAGTGCACAGTAGCCACAAGCCTATCTGTAGGCACAGGTAACAAAACCAGTATAGAAGTAGGCAAAGGCTAGAAAAAGCACTCAGAAGTTTTGTGACAATAAGACATCAGGCAGAAAAGGAGAACTCAGTGATTTCACTGAGGGCAAGTGGTAGCATAAGCATAGGATGGCGAAGAAACACAGGACAGAGATGATCAAACAGAAAAAAAAATAAATTATAATATATAAACTATTACTGCGTCTCTCCTTCACAGAACTGCTTCCTGTATTACAAATAAAGCAGAATCTGAATATAAATGAAGACATCCGTAGGCACAATTTTGTGGCTGCAGTGGCCAGACTGTCAGAGCAGAACGATGCTGAAACGGTCACTTCTGCCCTTAAGTGTCCAAACTATATAATTCTGAGTAGGTGATTCAAAGCATAGCAGAGCGTTGCATGCATGCAGATGCCACTAAAAACACACTGAAGAAATTACAAGCAATCCCCTCTCTTCTAGCATTATTATGCAAATAATAAAAACACTTGCCAGTCCACTGGGTAAATGTCACATGTATGTACACATTAAAGGATATGGGAAGCCCCTGTGACTATAATGCTTAAAATACTAAAAACTTGATTGCAACTCTTGCTCTTTAGGAAACCGCAAAAGTCATGAGGAAGACTGAGCTGCTCAGCGCTGGCTGTCACCTGGAGATCAACGTAGCCAGAACCAGTGCTCCAAGAACCCACTGCTGTGACTGTGCCCTCATTCAGCAGCGTGGCTGCTGCTCCCTTCACAGAGATCTGCATGTGGGGATCTGCAGGGGTAATCAACCACTGAAACAGCCCCCAAGTTAATATGTTCACACCTTGCTTAGCTCTGTAATTTTAGGTGAAGAACATAATTAGCATTGGATGTGTGAGGCTTGGGAATGCAACAGAAACCTTTTTTACTTTTCTTTTAATATGTGTCTATAATGTCAGTATTTTAGTCTCAGTGGATTTGCCTATCTGACTATAGTTAAGATCGTGATGTTCCCTCACACAGATTATCAGAATTTTAGCTTTTTTTGGGTATCTTTCCTGATCTAAGAACTCATGATGTGTTACTTTACAAGGAAGGGGGAAAAGCAGCAGTTTGAAGCAGACTTCAGTCCCTTCAGATCAAAGCCCATGTCTTCTGATGTGCATCTACAGCTCCTAACGGTGCCTAGTCCAGACTGGGACTTGTGGTTATTATTGGAACAACAAAAGCGACTGCAGTGGGGTATGGCACAGAACTGATATATTTGCTATTTTTGTATGTTTAATTTAGTGCATTTTCTATGCAAACCAACTCGGTTCCTGTTTATGTACCAAACTTCCCATAGCATGTTTGCCCCTTGCCATGGCTGTCATTATTCCTGGTGAAGAGGACTGTACTGCTCTCACTTTGGAGTTAACAGCATTGACACCCTGCCATCCCAGGGCTGTCCAGCTTTAGCACCCAGGCGACCAGGAACAGAAACAGGAATCCAAAGCTCAGTGTCCTGTCCAGCCTATTCCAGGACTTCTAGCAAGCCATAAGGAAGAGCAGCAAGGCCTCATTCAGTTCTGCTCTCCACGTTACCAGTTCAGCTGATACTCAGTTTTGTAGGAAATTCATCAGAGAAGTACAAACGAACTCATATATCTATTTAGTCTCAAGATGAATTTCTAAAAAGCAAACCCACAATGTTTTAGTATGACTATATTTATTATTTTTTCCAGAGAGCCTGCTATTGTTTTGCTATTGAGAAATATACCTTCAAACATTGGATTAGTTCAGTTTTAGAAGCACAACTATGTTTATTATATTTGGTGCTGTGAAAAGCACTTCTAATTTCTATTTTTATTGAGCTAGATTTTTCTCTGAGTCCAAAATTGAGTTGTTTGTTTAAAAGATATTAATGCCTAGACTGAGATACCAGCTCTGTAATTCTAATAAGATGTCATATAGTTTTTTCCTCTGAGTATGTCCAAGTACAGCCGACCTTTTAAAAAGGAACAAATTCACTGTTGGCCCACAGAGGTGCTGTCATTACTTGAAATCATGGAACAGAGCTTGTTCTACTGGGGGTTAATTCAGTAATTCCACTTCATCTTACCATGCTAGTCTTTCTTCTTATGCCTGGATAATTTTATCCAAAGCTTCACAATTTAAACATTTAGAAATAACTTTTAAAAGTGACACTGAATTAATTGTTACCTATATATATGTTAAAAATGGATGGGAACAGGAGTGCCTGCTCTTCTGGCATGGTATCAATACACTGTCTGGAAATCATCCATTCTTTGCCACTAACTCCCCCATTCAGTATTTTCGGGTAATGTAATATCAAGGCACAGTTGATGCACCTTATCCTGAAGCACTTAATAAACTAGAGTTAACAGATGTGAAATCTGAGGAAGCGCTCAGGGAAATCCAGGGACTTCCCTGAAAATTAGGGTTTATAGACTATAATCCCACTGATGATAGCTGAGTGATAAAACCCACATTGTTTGTATTTATAACAATTCTTGAGTGATTTCATTGTTCTCAAAGAAAAAAAAAAGCTGCTTTGTTCATTGTTGATACAAAGTCACTCTTGTTGTTGCAGACCAGGCACTTCCTACTTTACCTGGGTATTTTTATCCACAGTACTTTGCTGTGTTTGAGAGATAAGCCCTTACTCCAGACTCTGAATCACACTTCCCCCTCAGATTTGGGGAATGTCAGATCCAGATCGGGATCCAAACTTTCTAGTTTGGGCCTGTCTTTCATCATGGTAAATCAACAGTCGGCAAATCTAAACAATATGTTCATGTTGAAATCTGGAGGGTTTTTTTTAATTGTACTTCCTTTCTAGCAAACAACGGACGTTTATTTTCTTCTCTTCAGGACAGAAAACTGTTTAATCTATGATCTTATTTTTTAAACTGCTGCTTCATTTGCAGGGGGAAGTCCTAATGACCTTGCTCACCACGCAGCCTGGGAGCTTATCAATCAGGAGTGGGTTTGTCAGGAAGGCAAGAAAGGTCTCCTGAAATCAGATCTATTACCATAGATCCCCCCGACTGGACAGAAGTGTCTCACAGCCAGTGAACACCTATACTTACATGCATTCTTTACTTTTAGATGTAACCACAGTCTGAAAGCTCAAAATTAGTTGATAAATGAATTTTCTCCTTGTTTTTGTTAAGTAAAATACATGTCCTCTGAGCTGCCTGCAAGCTTTGCTCGCTGATGATTATTTAAATATAGTTTAAATATATCTTTAAGGGCTACCTACATTTTAATACACACTAAGTATTTTGTAAGTAATGCATGGTAGGTCAAAATGTGATCACAAACCCAGATTTTTCCTTTCCATTACCTACATCTTAGAGAGTTCCCACAGCCATTCCATTCTGCCCTGGGTAACTGGGCCAGTACCATGGGGCCTGCTTACTCTGCTAAAATGCCTGAATGGTACATTTTTAAAACTGTGCTGAAATATGCCCCAGTAAACCTAAAGGTGATGCACAGAAAATCCCACGCTGGTGTAGCTGCTCAGCCAGCAGGAACTGCTCTGTACATTGGTGGGAAAGGAAGCATTACTCTTTTTTTCACCCTCCATGAAGAAGAGTGAAGCATTTTCTCCTCTGCCTCGTTGTTGGCTCCTCTAGCACACTAGTGTACCCAAAATCCAGGAATCCATTTGATGCTTAGGAACCCTGATAACAGATATGATCAGTCAGACCTAGCTGATCAAAACAGAAGAAGAAAGTGAATTTCAGTAAACGTTTACAATCATCAAAATGATGTGGTAAAAAAAGGCTCTTATTATATCCAATAGGTTTGTAAAGGCAGAGCTGTATTCCCCAGCTTTACTGCTGTAAATGCGTTTTATGCACTTTTATGTTGCCAACAGTGCAAAGCTGTGGGAAGATGTGCTGTTTCCTAAATTCCAGCCAGCTTCCGATTGCAGAAATGTGATCATCAGTGATCGTATGTTTCTGAAGAAATCCAATCAGTTCTTACAGCCCAGTTAACGTTTATGGCACTGTCAATTTGAGAATAAGCAAAATCCCTTAATGACCGAAGAAGACAAATTTTGATAGTGGAAGGGCGGAGAAATGTTAATCTGTCATAGGTGTTTCCACAACATTGTTTTTTAGAGCAGAACGGCTCTCAAAAACCTTACCAAATATAGTGCCATGCTGTAAGCAATAGTTGAAGCAATTTGTGATGTTTTGAGCCATTCCTGCTGTGAGAGCAGGATGGCCTCGAGTGCAACACCCAGAATTACTACCCCGGCCCCTCCATGGGCAATTCCTTAATGCAGCCTGTCCGCTGTGGAAAGGGATATTGGTGTATCCTCCAAGGTACTGTGGTACCTCATTATTTAATCATCTGGTATTTTACAGGAGTGTGAAGGAAAGCCCTGAGCGCAGAGAAGCAGGACTGGCACCCCATGCTTTTGGGGGAGCTTGCTGGAAGCACCCCAAGAGGTTTAAAGGAGCCTGGCCCTCCCTAGAGTCTGAAGTGCTGGGGCTGCCTGGACCTCTTGCCTATGGTGGGATTGGGTCCCTCTTTTTTGGGGTTGCCCTTTGTCCAGAGAAGGGCAACTAATCTGGTGTAGGGTCTGGAGCACAAGTCTTATGAGGAACGGCTGAAGGAGCTGAGGGTGTTTAGCCTGGAAAAAACGAGGCTCAAGGGGAACCTTATCACTCTCTAGAATTCCCTGACGGGAGGGTGTAGCCAGGTGGGGCTCCGTCTCTTTTCCCAAGCAGTCAGTGACACGACGAGAGAACATAGTCTTATGCTGCACCGGGAAAGGTTTAGGTTGGACATTAGCAAGAAATTCTTCACAGGAAGGGTGATTTGACATTGGAAGGGGCTGCCCAGGGTGGTGGTGGAGTCACTGTCCCTGGAGGTGCTTAAGGAAAGACTGGATGTGGCACTTAGTGCCATAGTCTAGTTGTCATGGTGGTGTTCGGTCATAGGTTGGACTCGATGACCTGTCTTTCCCAACCTAATTGATTCTGTGATTCTGTGAAATTGTCCATGCTCCAGGCAGCCGGTCCATAGGCCGAGTCAGAGGAGGCCACATCCCTCGCCGCGTCCCCAGCGCCCCGGTCCTGGGCCGGGACGGTGCCGGGGGAAGGGGAAACACCGGGCCGCCCGGGGCCAGGAAACGCCGCCCCCGGGGCCTG
>VWZT01012005.1:171352-185721 GCA_013397055.1 Pachycephala philippinensis
TTTTAAAGTCTTTCTGCATGGCTAACAAAGAGGGGATTGTGCGTTTTGATACTCTGTCATCTCAGTCCTCCCTAGTATGTCCGGTTTTCTTATTAGGGCATAAACTTCTATGAAAAAAAGGAGTCTTTTGGAGGCAGGGAAGGAGGGGGAGGGAAAAACATACACTGACATTTGAAAAAGGAAGTAGAAAAATCTCGATTTCTCAGTCTGAGAAATTTGAAGCAATTATAAGGAGCTGGAGAGACCTGTGTATTCATCCATTAATATTTACCAGGAAATGCAGAGCTATTTTGTTTTTAAATAGTATATTAACACCACATAGTAATTTTAACTATGAAAACCAGAACATGTCCTCTAAATGCCAGTTTTTGTGGACTTCAGGCAGGTAAAAATATATGACTGATAATACTGATAAAATCTCTGGCTTACAAGCTGATCAAAACTAATAGAGGCCCTTAAATGAGAAATAATATGTAAGATGCTTACTCCACTTCTGGATCTAATACTTTATTTTCTTTTGGTTAAAGAATTATTTCTGTAATGAATGAAGTGATACAGACAACCTAATAAATAACAAGTGGCCTGTTGTGATTTGTCTTCCTATAACTTCACTGCATAAAATGGATGCAAGATCCATATGTAAAATATAAACCAGGACTAAAATGCTGATTGTTGCTCTTTTAACTTTCTCTAGCAGAATAGCACAGATGGTGAACTTTAGCTTTGTTATTTTGAGCACAGGTTCATACTTTCAGTATTTTGTTAGTGTGAATCAAAAGATGATTTTACAAGATATGACCAGATGTATTTTTAAGTCAGGGGGTCTCTGGTGTTGCTGTTTTTCTTCACCTCTTCTATCTTCTCTCTTTTCTGTTCTCACCATGTTCCCTGCCTCTTTTTCTGTGTGTGTGTGTGTGTGTGTGTGTGTGTGTGTGTTTTATTTTGGGGTGTTTTTTTGTTCTTACCTTGGCTTCTGTCTGTCACTGGGATGTAGTGGTGCGCTGTCTTGATGACCTGTGTAGTCAGAACCTTTGAGGTTCAGATTAGTTCAAGGATCGTCTGGCTTTCATGGTGTTTCAAAGAATGGCTGTGGCACTTGATGCAAAGGATCCTAAGAGCCATCTGAACTCTGAAGATGCCAGCTATAGAGGGCACAGCTGCTTCAGAGGAAAAGCTGGGGGGAATGGAAAGGTAAGAAACAAGATAGGGCTGAACAAAAAAAGGAGTGGGGAAATTTGTGACAGAGGGAAAAAAGCTGATGTTTCTAGAGCTGAAGGGTTGGGTTTATAGGGAAATCTGTTGCTCTTCTTGTTGGAAACAAAAGATAAGCTGTGTCAGTTTGTGGTTTTCCTTGTGTGTCTCTTTTTCAACACAAGGGGCAATAGTTTTGCAATTCTAGCTCTTGGTTGCTTTCATTTTGCTTGTCCTGTTCTGGGAAAAGGGGACTGGGGAGGAACCAGGAAATTGTCAACCAATAAATCTGACCTTGGTGGTAGGCAAGATGCTAGAGACATTAAGAAAGGATGAGATCACAAAACATCTGGAGAAATATGAGCTGATTATGGCTAGTCAGCTAGACTTTTGGAGGGTAATCTCATCTGATGGAATTATTTGTGGAGAGATCATAGGAAACAGGCTGGATCCAGTGTACTGTAAAAAGTTTGCTCTGGATGACAGGGTAAGTCAGAAGCTGAGAATCAGCTGGTACAGTGTAACTGTACTGTACTTCATCTTTGAAAGAGCTGATGTAGCCTAGAAGTGGCTCATCTTCCTTTCACAGAGCAGACTACTTGTCTTTGACGGTCTCTCTTACTTTCCAGCATCCTTTCAGAAAACTTTCTTCCAGAACGTTTCTGCATTAAACCCATTCTTTAATCCACAACTTCACATTTTTGAAGGGTGATGTCCAAATGTTTCTTTCTTCAGTAAAAATTACTCCCAAAAATTCCAACATTTTCACAAAATGCTTCCAGTTTTTTATAGAAGTGATGCTGGGTTAGATGTGTTTCTCATTGTAAACTGACTGGAACTTACATGCAAGTGACACTAAATGCTCTTGCTTTGAATGGCAAAGAGGAAGAGCTCGAATGTTGATGCCCACGTTATTTGTGTCAGTCCTGGAAGTTTACTTTCATATTCTGTTTTATTGCACATCAGAAGGGAAATAAACTAGGTCTCAATTTTATCTCTGAAAGTGGGATAGCGTCATAAATTAATGTTACTTGTTGTTAAAAGGGATTTGAGAATGAGGGATCTAGGACGTTGCAAGCCCTGTAAAAGTGAGCCTGGGAACGCTTGATACAGTGGATCATGCAGAAAGTGCCTGTATTGGCTTTGATTTTCTTTTTCATGGTTCCTTCCTTTTCAAAAAGGGAAAGGTAGGCCTCTGCCAAAAAAAAAAAAAGCTGTCCATGTTTTCTGTTCTTTTTTTCTCTCAGTAGGCATATTGAGAAGTCATCAGGTTTGGGTGTAGGAAGAACAAAGTACTGAGTGAGTATGCTATTTTGAGTTAAAGAGAGAGCAAGAGAATGAAGCTTGCTCGTTGTTCTTGCAGGAGTGGTTTTAGGCAAGGTGCAGTGCCATGCATTTTAAATTTGGCGCCTTGTCCTCGCTTGGAAGTGTCTTCCCCTTCAGCCCCTGTGTGGATGCCAGAAGGTTCCTTCCCTTCCAACTGGTGGTGCTGCCACTGCGGAAGCACCATCAGTTCCACTCCTTGTCTGTGCCTGTGGCTTCCCCTGCCCAAACCTGCTCCTGGTTAGCACTCCTTGCCTGAGACTTTGCCATCTGAAAAACCTGGTCAGGACCTTGATGCTCTTAGAGCAGTACGTGGTGACATGTGGTGTCTCTCCTTTCATGCACTTTATATGTTACTAATAATTATTTTAAAATTGGGGTGGTGGTTGGTGTCAAATTCATTTAGGAAACAGACCTTGATATCTATTGGAAAAAAATTTGCTTAGTATTTCAGCGCTTAATTTTCATGTATTTTAAAACAGAGAGCCTTGTAGAAACCAAATGCCTGTCAGCTGTTTGGGGTTTTTCCCCTTTTACATATTGGAGTAGCTGGTTTACTAAGAAAAAAATTAGTTAAGTCTTATTTAAAAAGTCATCTCTCATGGGGGGAAAGACAGAGGAGGGATTATTATTTTCAGATGCATTATATTGTAGGTACAATGTGCTTCTTAAAGGGGGAACAAAAACCAGGAAACTATGTGAGGAAAGAGGAAGAAAAAGAATGGAGAAAGAATAGCACCATATTAGGTGTAAAGTAGTGTGTTTTTGTGAGAAATACTTACTGCAACTGAAAGGGGGAAATAATGAAGACCGACTTTGAGTGCAGTTGGAAAACATGTTACAGACCTCTGGGATTATTCTCCGACCTCTTCAAGTTGAGCCAAAAATGTGAAAAAGATAGCTGGTCAAATAACATTGTGAAATTTGTCAATTTATTCAGAAGTGCATGGTCATATTTGAGGACAGCTGAGGTAAACAATCATCACAGACTGTGGGCAAGTCAGTTACTGTTTCCCCAAGTCTCTTGGGTAAGTTGGGGGAGCATGTTTTGAAGTGCTGTCCAAAACCCAGGCCTTCGGTGAACTGTGTGTAGAAATACACTTCAGAGTCAGTGGTTCTGTGCAGGGCTGCAGTGGTATTTCATGCTCATATTGAGACTGAGTGCAGCATCTGAGTCATTTATGGGGCTATTAAATCAGTCTCTGCCCACGCTTTACTAATGGACTCTTAATGAGAACCACAGGGTGAGCATGCCAGAGAAGTGGGCTTTGTGCTGGTGGTGAACCACAGCCTTTGCAGGAGATACCTGTTTTGGGAGGGAGCTCCAGCCTTAGGATGGTTGGGGACCTTTAAAGATCATGTAGCCCAACCCCTGTGTCATAGGCAGGGACACCTTGCACTAGACCATGTTGCTCAAAGCCCTATCCAGCCTGGTCTTGGACAGTTCTAGGGGTGGGACATCCACAACTTCACTGGGCCACCTGTTCCAGTGCCTCACCACCTTCAGAGTGAAGAATTTCTTCCTTAGATATTGTGTAGTCTAAATCTGCTCTCCTATAGTTTAAAACCATAACCTGTCAATAGTCCCTGATAAAAAGCCTCTCTCAGTCTTTCTTAAAAGCCCTCATTATGTATAAAAAGTGAGCAATAAGGTCTTTCCAGAGCCTCCTCTTTTCAGGCTGAATAGCCCCAACTCTCTCAGCCTGTCTTGGTAGGAGAGGTCTCCAAGACCAGCATTTTTGCTGATAGAAAGTCAGGAGGTTGACACTGGTGTTCTTTGAAGTGAACTTCAGGTGCTGATGAAGGTCAGGGCTGCTTCCAGCAATTGCTACCCATTCTCAAATTTTAAGTGCAGCCTTCACGTTTATGGTGGCTTTATAGATCAGTTCCCCCCTGCAGGAGTCACAAGATTTTGAAAGTTTTGCCTTTTTTTCTTCCTGAAGCAGAGAAGCTTGCTAGTCCTCATGATGTTGAGAAAAATTGGAAAAGGTAACCTGAGTGCCTGCTTCACAGTTTAGCCTAAGCAGAACAAAAAGGGCTGTTTAATTACTTATCACAAAAAAGCTCAAAAAATAGAGGATTTGGAATAATTTGAAGTGTGTGTTTTTCTGGCCTCTTAGCCTTAGCAGTATTAGCACCCTGCTATTTCTGCGGTTGTGTCAAAGGGTCTGGGGATCACAAAACACATCGTGATTACACTTCAGAAAGCAAGCAGTATGAAAAAATAAATTTCTCAGTATCTGCAAGATGTTTGACAGGTCTAATTGTTAACAGAACCATAGAAATGAAACTGTATTTGAACTGCTTTTTTGTTTATCAGACTCAAATTAAATCTTAAGATTTAAGAGAAAAAATACTTAATTAAAATTTTTGCCATGTCTTCCCATACAATCCTCTGTATGTGCCAGATTACTAGTGACAACATTGCTGCTTTGTGCAGAATGATGTAGTTAAACTGGTGTGGAAAATATATGCACTAACTAGGGTTTTTTTGCCAGAATTACAAGGCTACACACAATTCTGTATGGTTTTGGTTTTATGCCTACATTGGGGCTTCTCAGTTTGAGTATTAGTAAAAAGTTACACCCTTGAACAACCTGTTAAGCAGCTCAAAATCCATTGCCAGGCCTCTGCAGAGTGGGAATACAACCTTTTATTTGCTGGTTGCTTTTCAGGGACTTCCAGGCATGGATTGTCTGGACTGGTGTTTTTACACATGTCATATGTATCCCTGTGCCTGTCTGTGATCAATAAACCATCTATAAATAGCAATCATTTAACTAAGTGAAAGTGTTTTCTTTGTAATGTTGTTTTTATTTTTAACTTTTGATCATGCAGTCTCCTTGCCTTCCTTTGCTCATTAAGTAGAATGAAATTTTGGGAACGCCAAGGAATAACTCAAGACTTGACTTAAATGTGTAGTTGCATAGATTTAGCTGTATTAAGTGTCTGTTATTCTACTGGAAGTTTATGCATGGAGCAGTCTGGAATCCAGTTGTGATTATCTGTGGTGACAGTACTGGTTGTGGGATTTGGAAGTAGTTTTCTAGGTGGACATTGATTTCTGGGCACAGGATATGAGTCGTATGCCACTATAAATTCACTAATCCAGTCGTTGGTAAGTGCTCTTCATGCTGATGGGGCAGTGTGTTGAGAAGACCATGCTTTAGATCATCATGGGGTTTTTTCCATAATTTTTTTTGAAAAGAAATCCTGTCTTTTTACATGGTTGTTAATAGAAAAATAGTTTATCTGCATTAATCATAGAACGGATTGCATTGGAATGGACCTTAAAGATCATCTAGTTCAACCCCCCTGCCATGGACAGGGACACCTTCCACTAGACCAGGCTGCTCAAAGCCCCATCCAAGTTGGTCGTGAACACTTCTAGGGATGGGATATTCACAGCTTCTCCGGGCAGTTTATTCTAGTGCCTCACCACCCTCAGCCTAAGGAATTTCTTCCTACCATCTAATCTAAATCTGTTCTCTTAGTTTGAAACCATTCTCTGTTGTCCTGTTACTGTCTGCCTGTGTAAGAAGTCACTCTCTCTCTTTAGTCCCTCTTAAAGAATGAAATTGGTGACTTTCATACTGCCTTTGGTGGTATTTTACAGACAGTGAAAGAGTAGGATACTATTTGATTTTTTCAATTTGAAATTTTCTTTACATCCGGGATGATTGTTAAGTCTGGTCTTCTTTTCTGATGTAGGTGTGTTTTTACTAGAGCGGAGCATTTGAGAGGTGTGTAACTGATGTATCTCCTGATGTGGAAGTCAAAGTTGCCTTATTACTTGCGTGATAAGAAGTGTATTCATTTTAAATAAGAATTAGGGGAAAATTGCGTTTTCATTTTTGGAAAACCACTGCAAACTTGCTGGCAACAGCCTGCAGCTGACTTGCACTATCTCCATACTGCCTATTGAACACTTGTGACAGCTTGTTTCTGTCGTTTCTGCTGAAGTTCAGCCTGTAAAGTCAAGATATCTTGATCTGAGAGATGGGGAGATGGTTAAATTACATCATCATGGAAGAATAGCAGCATACTTAGCTTTAAAGCCATTCACGACTACATTGGCACCCCTTTGTTATACAGTGTAGCTGAAAACGAACTGCAGCAATAATGAACCAATCCATCTAAATCACAGCAGCTGAACAACTGACTGTTCTATCTCAAAATGCAAATGCTTTGTGCAGAATGGATTTAATTGTAAATGTTTGCTTAGTAGGGAATATGAGTCTTTTAGTTTGCGACAATAATTGTGAATACAAAGACCCACAGAATTTTAGGGTTTATATAGCTTGTCCCTGTTCTCATAAAAATATTTCAAAGTCAGTTTTTTAAAATGTACCATTTGGCTTTTTTCTAGCCGGTGAATAGAACTCTAAATGCCCAATCTCCAAGTGGTGTTTTGGAAACTGAAGGATAAATTTAGCTCTATGTACTTAGATCAGACAGAATTTTCTGTTATATTTCTTCCAAATCTATGTTAGGGCTTTTATGTAGCTTCAGATAATAAGAGGAAAAAGTGCTGACTTTCAGAGCTTGGATTTGTTTTGCTGTGCAGAATGCTGAGTGTAACTTAGAGTATTAGCATTTTCTTTGAGGTTCTAGTAAGGTGCCTCTCATACAATTAAAAGGTTACTGTGAGGAATTTCTTTTCCAGTCAAACGAACAGGCAAAATCTCTCTGTATTAAAATCTTCATTCTTTGTTAAATTCCTGAAACCTGACCTCTCAAGAGGGTGAATCTCTGTCACTGATTTGAATGAATTAAAATAAAGCAGCATTGTCATTTTTGGGGGAAAGGAAAAACTTCACCAAGCTTCATGAAAAAAAGTGAGAAAGCAGGAATACCTGCCACCAGGCTGTTCTTAGGTGTCTGTGTAAGGAAAAACAGATACAGCTTGGAAAAGAGACACACACATAAAATGTGCATGTTTATGCTTCTGTTGGCATTTTGTGTATTCTTTAATAGCCTTCACATGTGGATTAGTCCTTCTGAAAAAAAAGGCAACCAAGCCCCCTGAAGAATAGGCCTTTGTGACACTGGAGAAGTTTACTGTGCCAAAGTTATGGTAAGAATTTGTAAATTTTGGCTGCTGAAGTACTTCCTTCCCCTGCTATGTTTTTATGTTGGAAACTTGTAAGTGTGGAATAGAGGGTGTTTTTTTGGTTTGGGTTTTTGTTTTTTTCTTAATGACAATGCAAACATTCATTTCACAAACTAAACCGTCCGTTCACATGACACTGCTGCTGTATATAAACACCCTGTTGATCTTGTTCTGCAGAAGTGTTTGTTGGACTTCCTGAGTCATACAGAAATGCTCCACTGCTCTTCTTGGGAACTTGTGCTGTGGACTTAGGCTGTATCTGGTCAGATTTAATTTCCAAATTAATGTCCATGAAAGACATGTTTTTACTTGGAACAGGGCCCTCAAAGTGGGGATGTTTTTCTGTGCCTCATTTTCTCTCTGTGTTTAAAATTTTTCATTCTGCTATCGTGGGAATAGGTTTTGTCTCAGTTAAAGCTGAGCATGTTGGGAAGATGTTCCGTGCTTCACAGTTGCAAACCTCTCTTCCTCTTCCATATGATGTTGTTTCTTCACAGGGATCTTAGTTTGTGGCAGACAATAAGTCAGGCTGAGAGAGCCGTGCAGAGCTCACAGGCCCAAGAGGACGCTGGTGGCTGCACTGCCAGGTGAGCCTTCCCGGCAGCCTGGGATGCAGTGACGAGCTGTACAACACAGTTGACTTCACAGGGGTTTTCTGAAGTAACCAAGGGCAGAATTAGAGTCCAAGGCTAGACTGTCATGGTGACAAAATATTTAGAAAACATTTTCTTTCTTGAAACAAAAGCTTGGATTGTGCAACACAAAGTACTGTCCCAGTGTAATAAATGATGCTGTGTATTTTTAAAGGGTTCTGTGTGTTCCCTGACTGTCAGCTCTTGCCAGATTCAGCATGTTCAGGTAAAATGAGGCATTTTTCCTCCAGACTGCTGCTTTTACAAGCTGGGTTAATTCTACCCATTTATGCAGTGGGATTGCAAAGATGACCTTGCATTTTGAACACAGTGGGACAGCCCTGTTAAAGACAGATGCAATGGAGCAGTGTCTTCTCTTCAGCTATGGTGGCTCAGCTGCATTAAGAGCAGTTGCTTAAAACTTGCACCTTGTAATTGGCATAGACTGATCTGATTTCTAGTGTGCTCTGTGACTAGGCTTGGTGATTGCTTTTATTGGGTTAGAATGTGCTGTTCTTGCTGCAGTAGGAACTTTTTGTTCTGTAGGTGTTTCATCCTTCCGTAATAACTCATGTTACTTTTTTTTTGTTAATGCCTGAGGTTTTGTGATGACCCAGCCTTACCAATATCCACCCTCTGACTTAAACAGAAGCCACAGGTCTAAAGTGTCTGTAGGAGATTGTTCGTTGGGAATAATATAAAATGATTTTAAGATTAGCAAACCTATGAGAACAGAATGAAGACTGCCAGCCAGCCATGTTCAGCTCAGCACGTTGCACCATTTGGAATGAACACATATTTTTCCCAGTCTAGTCTGTGTTTCCTGGGTAATATCAGTTGTAATTTCAGAGAAAGCATGATTTTACATGTATCCCGCCTTCTCTGCTTAGAGCAGCAGGTGGCCAGATTTCTTTCCGAAAAATAGTGACTTGTCTCAGCTCTACAGCAGCTGTAAGCAGATCGGCTGCAGAGACTTTTTTAATCTTCAAAGTTGATTTTTTTTCAAAGTTTCTGTAGTTGTTGGACTGTACTGTTATTCTTGAAAATGGAAAACAAAAGCAAAACATGGAGGGGGGGAATATACTTTTCTAAGGTTTGCATCATCTTGCATCTTTGTATGCTTGGCATGTAACCATGTCCCATTCAGAGTGCTGCTCTGAACAGGGCAGAGCTCATTCTTTGGGCTGCTGCTTTGTCCCTACCACTAGTTCCTCTGCTGCATTGAGCTACAAAACCAGCTGCTTTTGCTTTTCATACCTATTTTTACCATCTCTAATTTGCTATTAAGATGTTAACTTCTGCCTCCCGTTAACCTAGCATGTGTCTATACTGTGACTACAACGTAGAGGCAAGCAAGCACTTATGTGCTTTCTCTTGTGCTACCCTTTCACACTTGGGAAATGGTCCCTGTAAACAGCTGCAGTGCTGCTTTATTATCCTCTTCAAAAGCTCTGGCTCCTTGTGTTGCTTATAAAAGACCCCAATGAACTTGTAATGTGTGTTTACTGAGACTGCTGTTCCCGGCGATGCCCAGTATTGGTCCCCCTTTTTGTGTGTGTCTGTGTCTGGCTTTCCATTGTCCCTGTCCTGTGACAGTCAACTCCGCAGAACAGGGACTGTCTCATTGTTCCATGTGTGCAGCAGGTGGCTCAGATCCAGATGTGTATCTGAAGTTGCTGTACTGCAGTAACACAAATCATTGTTAGAGAAAACTGTATCTAAAATAGGGGGAAAAATTCAGATACACTGTAATAAGTTTTATGCATTTTTAAGAGTTGGGGTTTGTCTTTTTATTAATCCTCTGGCATGTTACTGGTAGGATTATGCAAAAAATGGATATATATATATATGAAGTTCTCTTCACATTTTAGGAAACCTTCCCTATGGCCAGAGGAAAGCTTTGTTCTCGGGAACTGCTCAAGGCTACTAGGAATAGGCAATGGGCTACTTCACAACAGCTCTTGTTGGTTTCTTGGAGAGGTTTGTTTATTCCTGTGACTAGACTGGGTGTGCTTATGGCAAAACCTCATGTTTCTGGAGACTTTCCTCTTTTCAGGCATTATTTTAGAAACGGAGTGACACACAACAGGATGTGTGGTTGTAGATACATGTTCACGCTTCAGGGGCTGTGCATACCTTTGTGACCATGCACAATCCTATGCTTTTTCTCTCATCATTCATGTGGTGAAATAAACCATGGAGGAACAGTGAATTCGTTTCTCCTTTTTACGCCCAGAACACACAGAGAATGTATTGATACTCATTTTTCTGTTGACTCTTAGAATGCTCAGACCAGTTACTGGAGGTAAGGAGATTAAATGAAGGCCAAGCAGGCTTGAGATTTTGCTCCTCAAATTTGATTTGAAAATTGCAGTTTGATAAAGTTGCATTTGTTCTCTTTCTTGTGTTTGTATTTTTTTAATTCTGAATTACCTACATGCTCTGTTAGTGTTAGGATTTCTCTTGCAGAGTTCTGAGTGGCCCCACTTTGGGAAGGGTGATCAGACCAGATAACCTCAAATGGCTCCTTTTAACATAAAGTATTCTGTGATTCTTGACCAGTTTAATATTGGGATATTGGGAATCTCATGCAAATCCCACCTTGATTTTGAAGGAGAATAACAACCTCATTTGTAGAGGTGGTTTTATTTTTCATATTCCTTGTGATGGCCATCAAACAGAAAATAAATAGGAGTTCCTCACTTGTCAACAGGCCTTCTCATTTCTCAGTGTTGGCTGGTCTGTTCAAATACAGAAGTTGGGATTTTTCAAGGGAAGAGTTCAAAACTTGGAATAATAAACAAACTTTGCTTATTTACTACTTTTTTAAGTGTTCTGGGTCTGTGCTCTGAACCCAAAAGTTGCTTTTTGCTTTAATTGCTAGAATGTGTAGTTTACTAAGATTGCTATGTAACTGTGAAGCTGCTGGAAGTTTTGCTTTCATTTGTTTGTTTATTTGGCTGTTGTTGCTGTGAGGCTCGCTGTCAGAAAGTAGAAATGTTTCTAACCTAATCCCAGCCTTTCTCCTTCACTTTTTTATAGTCCTGATTTAAAAGAAGGGGGAGAAATTTGGGGGTAGCAGGATATGTGGTGGAACTAGGTCTGTTCTTTCTGGTCACCTTCAAGCACGTTCTATTTTGTCCCTGGTAGAAGTTGAATTAGGAGCCTGATGGTGCTGCCTTCAGAAGAAGCTGGTTGGCTACAGCTCCTTCGGACTCTGGCAGAGGAGGTGTGCTTTAGATGCACGTTGTATTGCTGGTGGCTGAAGTTTACAGCAACAGCCTGTTGTGAAAGTCAAGGCCTGGGCCATGAGCTCCAGCTTATCAGCAGCGATTGACAGAACAGTCCATGGACAGCAGAGGTGACCTGGAAGTTCATAATGGCTGATTAGGCGCCCTCAGCTACCACCAACTCACAAATTTCTTCCTTTGTCCCAGTCCTTGTGTCGTTCATCAAGGCCTGTTCGTGGTGGTTTAGTAGCCGTCTTGTCATTTTTTGACCATTAAGGTGAGCAGTCACCTTTTGGAGTCAGATTCGATAAACCCGGTGATCCATAGTGTGATGGATCTCTGCTGTTTGTTCCTGGGTAATAGTCACCTCAAACAGTTGACATTAAATGCTGCTTTAGGAATGCCCTGAAGTTGTAGATTATTTCATAACAGGTTCTCTGGATGGCTGCAACTAGAGTCCCAAAGGACAGAGTAAGTTTTGGATCTGATGTGCTGTTTCACTTAGAAAAGAGAGCCTTTGAGGGCAGGGTTGAAGCCTGGCTCAGCCAGGAATGGGAAACCTTGAGCAGTGTGTAGCCTCTGGAATTTGTTTTATCTGAGACAGTATTGTTGTGTGAAGTCTGGAGCCAAGGTCTCCATATGAAACTACATTAGACCTGTGTTTGGATCTGTGTCTGAAATGAGATAACTGTGGTATCAAAGGGACTTTTTTTTATTTCTTACTGTTCTATAACCTAAAATCTCTAGAACAGGGAGGATGAAGGATGCATGTCTAATACCAGTTTCCTGTTAAACTTTCACTAATTATTTTAAAATTATACTTAGGATCTGCCATGGATGTTTTTAATTTTCTGCTTTGAAAACTTGATACGTCTTCCTTCCTTTTCCCACAATACCAGGATAGTGGTGGTTATTTTGGAAATTGTTTTCCTTGTTCAGGCTTGGACTTCTGAATGCAAACAGCCCTTACATCTGATACCCTCTTCCATTTTTCTTGGGCTGGAAATGCTGTTGCTAAAAGCCACATGCATTCCCCATTCCTTGTGGCCCAGGGGAGCTTGGTAGGGCAGTCAAACTGAAGGCAGAGCATCTAGGAGCTGAAGAGGTGTCTGGTGTATGAGGGTACTGTCCTGGAACTGAGAATCGAAGCCAGTCTTCCCCTGCTCTGCCACAAACTTCCTCCTTATACAATCACCTCGGATAGGGTTATTTTTCTCTCTCTCTGCCCCAGTTCCCTATCTGTAAAGTGGTGATAACAGCACTTCCTTACTTCACGGGGATGTTGTGAGGACAAATGCAGCTCAAGCTGTGGGGCTCTTGGATACTGTGGTAACTGGGAGCACAGATGGAAGAAG
The DNA here is from genome assembly GCA_013397055.1 of Pachycephala philippinensis. Taxonomy (NCBI): domain Eukaryota; kingdom Metazoa; phylum Chordata; class Aves; order Passeriformes; genus Pachycephala; species Pachycephala philippinensis. The sequence continues at coordinate 184,197 of VWZT01012005.1, forward strand.
GGAAATGTTCCACATAAAAGCTTTCTGTTCTTTGAGCCCAGTGGTAGATTATGGCACTGATGTGAATGTGGCTTCCACTGAAGTCGTGGCTTGACTGGTGCCATGTCTTTCCTCCAGAGGTTTCCTTGCTCACTCCTATGTGCCTACAGGGAAAGCACTTAACGTCCGTCTGAATGTGGTTGGTTGGGTCCTTGGCTGCAGGCTCTGTGAGCCCAAGGGCCTGGGTAAGTCTTGCTGTCTGTTTTTCGGCCTGGCCTGCTCACAGTTACTGAATGGAGTATGTGCTGCTGGCACCTGCCACCCAGGACATTTCACAGACTAACTCACACACTGGAAGGAGTTAAAAATATGTAAGAATGGATTTTCACTTGTGAAATCCAAACTACTGTAGCAGTTACTCTGAGCAAGCCCTGGACTACAGTGTGACCAGAAGAAAGCAATTGTCCCTATAACTGGTTAAATTTCATAGAAACCACATCCTTTGTGTTGCCACTGACAACATAACATTCCTTAATGTTTGATTTCAAGCGAAGCTTTATTACCCAGCTGTACGTGCAGGCATACTTTCTTCTGAAGAATTTCTGTCCAGAGTCACCATAGAGTGAAGCTCTTTCCATTTTAAAGTGGACTTTATAATCTTGTTTATATACAGTACAGTACAGTATAAGCGGGTAAGAGACAGGAAACCTGTCTGCTTAACATGTACATTGTCACATATCTGAAGGGAAGAAGGCGGTGAATTGAGTGAGTATTTGTTCAGTTGAATCTTGCTCATGCAAATGAGTTTGGTTTTGGGAGCTTTTTGGGCCAGGAGGTGAAAATATACTCCATTTATTGCTTGCTCCTTGGAACGTGGGGCTCATGTCATATTTCTTGTTCACCTGCTTTGATAAATTCTATATTTAGTTGTCTCTGCCCATCCACTTAAACAGGACAAAAATAACTTCAATGTAATCCATCCTCTCTGTCCTTTCCTCTCCACCCCTTCCCTCCCCTTTCCTTTCCTGCTGTTAGGTTTAGGGCATTCAGTTGTTTAGGAAGTGGTGTTTGTTTTGCTTTGTTTCCTTACAAGTAGGGTTGGAGGGCAGGAGAAAACATTTATACTGTGGCATAAAATTGTTGTGAAGAGTATGCAAACTGTCAGAAACACTTCCTCCTCTCTTACAACATTTGCTGAGGGGTCAGAGTGTGTGCAGAGTGTGTGGAGGGAGGTGGAGCAGAGAGGTTGGGAAATGACTTGCATGTGGCATACATCTGTCTGACAAAAAGCCAACCGTGCCAGGGGATAAATGGACAAACAAATAGTGTTTCAGTTCTGAACTCAGAGGTTGAACTTAAAGTTTACACAGGAGCAACTCTACAGATAAGTTTCCAATTGGACCTTGACTTGTGTTGTGCAAACACGTAGTAGCTAGCACAGAGGAGTCTGTCCTCTAAACCCCTGCCTGGGAGAGGATCTGTGCACAGGCTGTGCTTTGGACGACTTCTCCCATGTCCCACAATGGGCATATATGTATAAATATAT
>VWZT01012005.1:185736-256926 GCA_013397055.1 Pachycephala philippinensis
TATATATATATATATTTGTGTGTGTGTGTGTGTGCGCGTATATACATGGTCTAACACAGATCAACACTGGCCAAAATCCCCAGAAGTATTTGAGCCTTAACCCCTTCCCTTTAGCATGAATTAAGGTGAAGTAGCATTTCTGTTAATCTGGCTGTGGACATTGGCTATTTTTGGATTGGATAAAGAATGTCCACTGAACTTACCAAAACGCTTGCTGTCTATGTTATCTGAAATATTATTGTCTTCCACTATTAAGCTGATAGGGATTTTAGGGAAACAGTATTGTTTTGGTGAAACTGCTTTGACATACAGCCTGCCAAGTGCTCGTATCTTGAGCTGAGTGTTGGGTATGTTGTTGTTCCTGACAGACACGTTGTCTGGAGATGGTAGGGGTACTGATTGTTCCAAGAAAAAATGTTGCTTTTTGTAACTCAAGCATTTTTTTGATTAAAGATGTTAAAGAAGGTGATGAGGAACAGAAAAATTGAAGGGAAACCCTTTAATTGATGCATAAGAAAATTCAAGTTGTTTTTTCATTAAATTTTTTATTTCAGTATCTGCTTTTCAAAAGAAAGTGAGGTTGGTTTTTTTTCCGATTTTTGCATTCATAGACAGAAGGAACAAAGAGTTGGTTTCGAAAATTGGTCATGATTTTAAAGATTAAAATTCTTTGTTCTTCCTCCTCTTTTGCCTGTGTGCCAATAAAAGCCCGAGCCGTGTGGCAGTGTCAGGGTGGCACTGCAGCCCCATTCTGACTTGCACCCTGACTGATGCAGGTGTGAGCTAATTGGGACACTGATCATGTAGGGTCTTCTGTGGTGTGAATTGTGTTGGGCGGTACAATGGAACCACTCACCAGCCTTGGCTTGCACTTAGGAGCCAAAATCCTGGTTTGAACCCCCACACTGTAGATTTTTGACAGGGTTCACTACTAGAGCCCACCTCCCCTCTGTGTGGTGGTGTTCAATTGCCTTGGCCCCCGTGCTCAGTCCTGCTTTTAAAGCAAAGGGCACTTGAGTTTCTAGGAATGTTAATTCCTTACTTTGCAAGCACAAATACGCACTCTGGGTATTTGGAAAGGAGTGGGCCCCGAATTTAGAGCTTATGCTTCCAGGCACGGTGTAATCCTGTTAGGAGTCTGGGCTGCTGCGATGGTCCCGGGCAAGCCATGCTGCCTCGCAGGCATCTGCTTCTCTGCCGATTGAGTCAAGTCAATATCCTCAAAACTGTAATTTACACTGTAATGATGGATTACACTTGTCATGGTTTACAGAATTTTGTGTCGTGTGTTTAATAAAAGAAAACACTTTCTAATGCTTATTATTGCTGAAGTTCAATACGTCTGAGCTAAAGCTCACTGTATGCAAGGCAAACTATGCTTTAATTTTACAATTGTCTGATGGGACTTTGCGATTTATTTGTTGTTACTTCCTTAATGATGTTGCAGTCAGAGGCACTGTTTTGCTAAATGTTGTGTAAAAAGTAAATTGTAGCACAGCAGATGTTGGTATTTGGATGGATGTCGGTGCAATGGGGGGACAGCAACAGTCATCTCTGTCAGCTGTCTTCAGGCTCGGCAGGCCTGCTGCGTGGTTACTTTGGTGTGTAAAAACAGCTCGTTTTGCAACTGGGAAGTTTGGCATTACATTTGGCACTGAGCCATGTAGCTGGGTTAACACAAGTGTTTATCCAGTGATTTTCTCAAAATTGGTAACTTGGAGAGAATGTTATTAAACTTCAGTACAAAGGAAGGGGGAATATGGCTGGATCTCTTCTTTCATTGATGTTTATAATCCTAAACTTCATTTTTTAAAAATTCCTTTTATTTCCCTCACCCCTCTCTTTTTTGCTTTTTCATCACCATCCTTTTTCCAGTTTACTGTTTACAGTTTGCTTTTTGAAGATTAAGACATGGAAGCATACCTGATGAAATGCCATAACCACCTTTCTCTCCATCCTGTGTGCTGTCATGAATTAGGTGCAAAGAGTAGAGGACTGCAAATGAAACTGTTTAATTACCACCACGCAGAATTTGGTAGAAATTCCAACTGTGGCATGAAACAAGAGCCTGCTTGTATGCTTATCTGCAGAGCAGTTGATTTCTGTATGATCGATTACTGTAAATTTTACCTTTGGGTTAAATACAAGAATCCTTGCAGGCTATCAAGAATTTTTCATAGAAGTCCTGTTAATATTGGATATATTTCTTTATGGAAGTAGCAATTTAGGCTGCCTTTTCAGTAAGGACAGCCAGGAGGATATGGTAAGTTTTGCAGAGCAGCAGTTTCAATCAGGTTTTATACCTGAAATATGGAACCTGTTGATTTAATGTTCATTGGGAAACTTTATCATAAAGGATTAATTTTTCAAAACCATTTTAATCTTTACTGTACCTGTGATTAAATAGCTAGGTGTTTTCATTGCTTAAAAAGGCTTCCATTTCTTTTGGAAATGGGAAAATGATTAAACTATGAAATTTGGGTTCTCTGATGAGGGGAAGAAAAGTGTATAGAAAAACATTTTCTCAAACCATAGGTAGGCACCCAGTTAGTGGACTTGTGCTTGGTTAATCTTGTAGTTGAGCTGCAATTTTACCACCAAATAAAATACCAGAACAGTCATTTTCATTTGGGTCCTTTGTTCTCTCTTTTTTCTTTTTTTTCTTTTTTTTAAAGAAGAGGGTGTTACCTGTACTGTCCAATTTCTATAGCCAAATGTGTCTTCATTTAGAAAACCATAATTTGCAATAAGTCTGCCCACAACCAAGGTTCATTTAGTGTGCGGTGGATAAATGAAAATTGCAAGTGTTCAGTGACTGCTTTTTGGAAACATTTTTGCCTCTTAGTTTGACACTCAGGCTGTAATCCTGAAGTTAAAAAGGTTTTCTCACATGGGATGGGGAAATAAATGTGCAAAAGCATTAATATGGGAATAATCTAAACCTTATAGCTTCCCCAGACCAGAGGATGGTACAGTCTTTGTGGCCAGTGTGACATTGGAAGATTTTCCTGCGAGTGTTGGCTGCGTGTGTGAAGGAGCAGGGTCAGTGCAGTGACACTGCTCACAGCCAGGCTCCACGTTAGCTCTGTGTAACATACCTACGTGTCTGTGTGTATCTGAAGGATATAGCTTGGATATTTAAACTTGCGGGGTTTGGCTGTGTGTCAAGAACGAGGTCCTGAGTGAGGAGCATACTCTCCCCATGGACCGGGCACAACCTGCACTTCTAGCTGCCTGCGTTGGTGCTGGGACAGGAGCAGGAGAGGACTGGTGATGGCCACAGGCACAGCTGGCATGGCCTGGGGTGAGGGTCAGGCTGCTGCCTCTTGCTGCCTGCCTATGCGCTCAGCTCCATCAGTGCCTTCCCTTCTGCCCATCAGAGACCCAGCTTGTCCCTTTGTCAACACTGCTCTGATGCAGCAGACTTCAGCCAGAATTGTAACCACATCTTAACTCATGTCTAGCATGCTTTTCTGCCTCCCAAAGGTGCCTCTATTCTCCCTCTTTCTCCTCCTGCTCCCACCTTACTGGCAGTAGCAGGTTTTGCAGAGTGGCCTTGCTTGGCTCGACCCCTGGAGCGGCAGAGGAGCCCCCAGCAGCTGCCACCCGAGCTGGAAGTGTCAGCTCAGGGACCAGTGGCAGGAAATGCTGTAAAACAGTGTGTGCTAAGCATCAAGCAGGGCTTGCATGCAGCCTTTTCTGTACCTGTGTCTGTACCTTCCTTGCCAGAAGTCCCTGAGGCACAAGTGTAGCCCCAGATGGCCTTCAGGAACGTTACCGCAGGTGACCTGAAGGGCTTTTTCTCTTGTGTTTTTGGTTTGGCTTTTTTGTTTTTTGGGGTTTTTTTTTTTGTTTTGTTTTGGTTTTTTTTTGGTTTGGTTTGGTTTTTTTTGGTTGTTGTTTTTTTTTGTTTTGTTTTTTTGTGTGGGTTTTTTTGGGTTTTTTTTTTCTTTTTTTGAATTATAAACAAGAAAAAGCAAAAAGCTGTCATATGAGTTTAAAGCTTTATTTGTGGCTTTCTGGTGTTCTCAGACTTTAAGCGTGGCAATCTGACTTTCCTGGACAGTTGTAGTTGTTGCAAGGTCTACACCTGAAGGGTAGCTGCATTGTGGTTAGTCAGTACAGGGATGTGTTTTGGAGTTTGCGTTGCTTCTGTTCTTTTGGGACATCCTAGTGAGAGTGGGAAGATGGAACTGCAGGGAGTGGACTGTGCTCAGTTATGGGATGGGGCTTTCAGGATTTGGGTGGATGAAGGAATGTGAGTGGTGAGGAGCAGCTGTGTGGTGTGCTGTGCTTGGAAAACCAGGTGTGGAGGAAAGGCGGGGCTGATGCAGCAGTCCCTGACCTCAGAAGATCCAGTGAGGCAAGTGCCGGATTTGATGCCCACAGAAACTAGTGTGAGTTTAGGGCAGGCTGGGGGTAGGAGATGATGTTTGTTTTTCCCCTGCTTATAGGAGCAGTTTGAATAGAGAAGATTGGAATTTTTGCCGTGTCTTCCCAAAACAAAAGTATGAGGCAGTGCAATTAGGAAGTGTAATTCAAGCTCCCATCTTCTGTGTCCATCTGCTTCCCACTTCTGTGTGGGGTATACTGTTCATTTTTTATGCTATTTTCAGAATGAAAAGTGAATTTAGTGTAGCAAGATGCTGTTGGCAACAAGGAAATTAATTTATGGTAGCAGTGTCAAGGTAGGTGGGTCTTTATTGTGTCTTTTTTCAGGTTGGTCTTTATTTCATTCCTTCTTGTGTAAGAAACAGATCTTCATGTGACTGACTGAAATACATCTCTCCTTGAGCTTGGAACTGTTAGGGAGAAGTATAATAAGCTTAATATAATAGATAACTTCGGGGTTCAAAAAATAGTAGTGATTATATGTATGTCTTTTTAGTTGCATTTTAGACATATTTCAATGTTACAGGGCTAAATTGTGGTACCACTGAAATCCAGCAGGAATTCTGCTGTTTGATTATGTTAAGACTCAACATGTTTCCTGTCTGTTATAAAAATAAATGAATTGTAATAGTGTGTCTGACTGAGTTTGTGACCCTGTTGAGGCAGCAGTGTGGATTGTGCTCTGCTTTTCGGTGAGGACACACCTCAGTCCAAGGCACAGAAATCCTTGGCAGAGTTTCTTACGCCTGTGTTACTCGGCTGAGCTTAGCGCCAGAGCTGCGGTGGCTGTTCTGCTCTTACACTACTCAGTGGTGAAGTTGCTTTAATAAATTCTCAGCATGCAATTAAGTTACTTTGCAAAATTCCTCCGAAGTGAGGCAGCACTCCTGTTATCTGGAGGAGATTTTTGTTGCTGAGTTTGGGGTAGTGACTCAGTAAAACTTATCTGTGGAATACTAAATTTGGAGGCGTAACCAGGAGGTTGCCATGATAACAAATATTAGAACTTGCTTTCTGGGAAGTGCTTCTAATTTTTCCATTGATGGCCATTAAATGCCTCAAGATAAATGAAACATTTTGTTAGAACTAATATGGTCTCCTTGTGCTCCTCCAGGATTTTGTAGACTTGCTAGTAACAAAATGAAGAAGGGAACTCCAAATTAGCCCCAGCCCTGTAAAGACACCGCCTCTTTTTTAACGTTACTTCTTATTTTTTCCATTGAAATGTTTGCTTAACTTAGCTTTCATTCATCTTTCTACAAAATATTTACCCAGTAACTGTTTGTATAAACATGTTTAAAATTCTACATTGATTTTATTTTCTTGGCACTTTTAAGAAATTTCCTGATGCACAGCATGATCACACAATTACTGGTAGAGCTTTTATTGTAAGTGGCCGAAAACAACTCTGTGCATTTATGTTGGAAAATGGACTCAAACCCAGAAGCTAAAGGATAACAATACAATGTGTTAATTTCTTACTCTCCATAAATTGCTAATTTATTAAAGTCGTGTTCTGCAGCTTAGTTTTTACAAAGAGAGCTTTTCTCCCCTTTTCAAGCTGCCTCTGAAGTTGGTCCATATCATCTGTTTTAGAAATGCTGCTGTTTCCATAAATCTCCCCTAATGTCCTTTAGCCTTTTTTTTCTCCACTTCTTTACAATTCCCTGAGGTTTTGATTTGCTTTGTGAATGACACAATGACGTGGTAATGGGAGCCTGGAAGAGCGAGCCAGGGACTCAAGGAGTGGTGGATGAAAACATCCTCGATGTGGATGTTTTCTGTTTTTTTCGTGGCTGTGTCCTGATTTTTCCCTCCCCTGCTCTTGCTTTCCCATGGGCACCCACCCCCCAAGCTGCCAGGTCCTCCCTCAGCCTCACCAACTTCGGGATTTTAATGAGGAACCTCTGCTGAATACTTTTCAGGTTTAATGTTCATAAGCAAATAAATGCATCATAAAAATCACTCTTGCCTGAGTCTTTGACTCACTTAATCTTTTTTTAATGGAGCAGAGTGAGGGAAGGGACCTAAAATAGTTTTTAATTAATTAATGATGCTTTTCCTGAACATCCCCTATGTTTAAGCCACTTGAGGCATACAAGTTAAAAAAATGTGATTTCAATCTTAGTTTGTTCTGGAAAACCTTTGGTTTGTATGTGTTTTTTTGCTTTTCCCCTCAGACACTCTGCCAGTCTCTAGATGGAATTTACTGAAGAACATAACTGGGTTTGTGATACTCAAATCAGGCATGTGTTCAGATAAGCACAAGAGTCATGGCTAAGGATTCTTAGGCGAAGAGGTAAAAGAATTGAATCAGCTTTCAGATGCTGTCTAGAAAAGCCCATCCTTGTTCAAATACACCAGGGTGTGGTGTGTTTGGTGTTTTTGGTTTAGTTTTTATTTTTATTTGTATTTGTAGTAGACATAAAATCTTTGGAGGACTAAGTCACACTGTTTTTGTAAGTACATGGGGTGTATTTAGGAGCCTGATTTGCAGAAATATTGACTGTATTCAGATTGAGCTTGAGGAATAGTTGTAGCTACCTCCTTCCTCTAAGGGAAGATATTTAAAAACTTGCAGAGGCTTATTAGCTTAAGTGCCTTGTTAGCTGCTTGTGCTATTTTCCATCATAGTCAAGGTAAAAATTGCTTGGAGAGAAATAATTGTTCTAAGTATGCTTAATTCAGTTCAGTGAATCTGACACCTCCTCTGTCATTTTTATTTATTTATAAAAATGGGGGAGAGTTGGGCACCTGTCAGAAGCAGAGAAATACATGATGGTGCTTTCTGTTACAGGAATGTTTTATTTTGTTAAAATGCTGTAGCTGCTTGCAAGTTTATTGCAGAAAAGATTTCTCTAATCGTGTTGGGACACCTCATGGTAGTTTTATGTCTTTTTGTTCACACCATGAGGTAGTGAAGATGCAATTCACTCTGAGATTGTTTTCAGTATAGCTTAAGAAATCACTTTATATTTTCCTGTAATTTATGTAGCTATCCTTAAAACTGCTGTTTTTAATGAAATTTCATTTACATCTTCTCCCACTGGAGACAGCTGTAGGTTAGGACTAGCCTGACTAAGCTGTGCCAAAGGTAGGAGTAAGGAGTTTTTTACATGCTGATTAATTCTCTTTTGCTCCTTTGGGAATATCTGGTATTGCTTAAATTGATTGCTGTAAGCAATATGGCAACATTTTTGACCTTCTAAACTGAAACTCAGCAAAAAAAAAAAAAAAAGAAAAATATAAACCTCCATGTTTCAGTTTTACATAACTATATAGTTGAAGTATAGTGGTAAAAAGTACAGAGGTGTCATCTTCTGCAGTGGTGGTGTTGGCTGGTGATCTCAAACCCTTTGGCAGAGATGGAACCTGAGAACGTGGTAGTTGTCCATTCCCTGCATAGAGAAAGTATTGGGTGAGAATCTGTTTTTCTTTCTCCATAATCTGACTTCTCATCTCTCCCATGGCTAGCTTTGTGAATCAGAGCACCCGTTGCCTTCGTTAGGTGTTTCCCACCTGCGCTGTTGTGTAACTAAAGACAGGGGCAGCTTCCAGTACGTTTACTTTTCTACACAGCCTTGTGGGAAGCCCTAAGCCGAGGCTGTGTGCTGCTTTCTGAAGTTAATTTACAGATGTGGGGGGTCAGGTGACCAGAAGTTGTCCTCCCGTGGCTCCCTTTGTTGCTGGAAGGCCAGACGGCTCATCCATCACCCTTCGCCCCACCTCCAGTGCCCCTCTCCCTCCCTCCCCATATTCCCCCAAGATATGATAATGAAGCAGGTGCCCTGGATTGCAACTCTCCCTGAGCGTGAGAAACGGCAGGAGGTTTAGAAAAGCTGAAACCAAGGAGGAGGAGGAGGCGGCACTTGTCCCGAACCTGTTGGCAGTCACATCAGTCACGGCCGTGCACCCCACAGCTGTCCCACTGCCCGCGGGGGAAGAAAGCGGGGAACCGATTTGTTGTGCCCCAAATCAGCCCATTGGGACTGAGACCCCGCGTTAGGGCCGTGCCAGGCACAGAGGAGCCGAGCTGTGCAGTGTTGGCCTGGCGTGGTGGCCAAGCTGTGCAGTGTTGGCCATGAACAGAGGAGCTGGAAGAGCCAAGCTGTGCCGTGTTGGCCATGCAGAGGAACTGAGCTGTTGCTGCAGCGCTGGCCTGGCGCCGTGGCCGTGGGCTGCGGGTGACCTCCCCACCAGGGAGCAGCCCCGGCGGCAGGCCCGGCCACCTCATTGAGATTCCAGGCACAGGGAGCGCCTCTGCAGCTGTACGCTGGAGGCGGTGGCTGAGGAGGCATCCAGAGAGGGGCCCAAAAAAAATCATCAAAGAACCGGCCCCTTCGCTGCGCCTCTGAATAGGCAGACAAACCAGAGGTCCTCCTCTCTCCGCCAGCATGTTGGGAAAGACATTAACATAACCTCTTTTTTTTCTCCTTTCTTTTTGATTTCCACAAGCTACCGAAAATCTACTGTATTTAAATATCTTGTTCTGACAGTTTGCTAAGGGGAGCGAAGAGTGTGCACCAGCCTGGTGGGTGTCTGTGCAGCTATTTTTATAAAAAACAAAACCTATTTGAGCTGAGAGTTTTCATTCGGGTCACCCTAGACTTAATTGTTTGGTGTCAGGTCGTTAAGATCCAGAATTAGCTCCCTGCACTTGGAAAGGGTTTGCTTCCGAGTGCTTTAGAAATGCAAAGGCAAGTTTTCAAGCCCTGCTTTCTTTTTCCAAATCTGTTTTGATTTCAGCTGTTTTTGAAGCGAGTGGACACTTACCCAATTTACTCAAGCAGTAAAAACTAACTGTAAGTCTCCATCCCACTCCTCAGCATGAACGAGATGGCAGCTCCTGAAAGCTTCACGTCTTTAAGGAAATTGGCATCTGTTTTCTGAGTCCTTATTAGGCCGACAGGATGCAGACCACTTCTCATGGCCATTGAGGCTCAGAAATGAGTCACTCCCTTTGACGGGTGGCACATTAGCGCTGCGATTGGCATAACTTTCATGCTCCCTCGGACAGGAACTGGGGCTGTGCAAGCAGGGAGTGTCGTACATCATCAGAGTGTGTGGGAATGTAGAGAAGGCTTGCATAACTCAAAAGCTCTAATTTTTTGAGTGTTAAATGCAATTAAAGATGCTACTTCTGATGCTCAGAGCAGAAAGTGTAATGCATTATTTATCCGTAGATTTGTGGTAGCCACTTGACTGCATTTCTTATAACCTAGACCTTGTTTTCAGTCAGTGCTCCTGAGCTTGTTACTTGGTTACTTTGGGCCGTAAGAAAGTGAATAGTTGGTCTGGTGCTTTTGTAAATATCAAGGGTAGCACTGGATGCTGACTTGGTTAACCTAATGATTTTTTTTTTTCAAACCATTGGTATGTATGAGTTGATTAAAAAAAAAAAAGCAGAGGCTTCTTAAATATAGTCTGTTCTGAATTAAAGGGTGTGGTGTTGGCTTTGAATGAGCTTGATGCAGCAACAAGCATGCAGCAGTTGGTAAATAAAGATGGATTTTCTTTTGTTCTGCTGGTGCTTGCTGCTCATTATTCTCCACTTACCCCGTGAGCTTCCCAGGGAGTGGCAGCTGTTTCTGATGTTAGACACTCTATCAGTGGTAGACAGCTCCAGATTCGGTGAGATACTGTTGTGGGGAGAAGAGGAAAATAATCTAACCCTGCATTATTGTAAATCCTCAGTAGAATTAACTTTTCATGAACCAAAGGAGTTTTGTGTTTAACTTTTTCTGAAATATTCAGGCATAAGTGTGCTTTGCAGTATGTGTTACAGCGAAAAAGCTTTTCTGGCATGAGATGGATTTACATTCTAAGTGTATGTTAAGTATTTTAATGTGCAGTGTGTGGGGGCAGACACAAGGCAATAAAGGGAAATCAGTCTATAACAATCTTTGTGTATGTTTCCAGATATATACAGTTTGGGAATCTTTGCAATTTGGAAATTGCTTGGAGTAAACAGAATGGTACATAAAGATTTTAAATAATAAAGCTAGCAAGCTACAGAGGAGTCTGCTTGGTTCCAGGATTTTATATGTAGGATTTATAACCCATGCTTTTGCTTTCCTGTCTCTGCAGTGTTAGCATTCTGTTACTGAAAACAAAGAAGGCTCTGCCAGGGCATTACACAAGCAATGAATCACAGAGGAAAAAATGTTTTGCTTTGTAAATTGTTCACTTTTCCATGGTGGATCATTATTTTTTTTTTAGTGTTGTCTGATAGAATTTGCCACACATGCTTGCATTTACTGTACTCGGTACAATTCTTTCTAGTGTGACTACATAACTGCTAATATTAGTGACTTCAAGTAACTTCTTCTTGTGATTCTTAAAAACAAAACCGCAACAGGAACAAAGAGCACGGGGCAAAAATTGAAACAGCTCCGTTCACTCTTGAGGCATGACAGATTGCTGAGTATATCGGAGGAAGGAAAAGGTGTTGATGTTTTTCAGACAGCTTTATCCCAGCAATTCCACATAATTATTTTTTGTCTGTATTGACAAACTCCTTTTCTGCCTCTAGTACTCAGATTGGCTGTCACCTTTTGATGTGGTCCTCATGGGCTGTAGGCCATTTATAGTCTTTTGGCTAATCATAAAAACATAAACTTGTTTCTTAAGAATACGCACTTTGTACATCTTTTTGATGACTGTTGGTGAATCTGTGTGTCCGAGCTTCTGCAGAGGAATGATAGCTTGCTCAAGCTTGAATGTAAAATTATAGTTGGAGATCATCTGTTCGGGAAGTCACACACCACTTTTTTGCAGGACGCAGAAGTACAACCTCAGTCTGTTATATAATAAAAATTTATACCACAGATGCTGCACTGTGCCTCATACTCTCCTTGGCAAGAACAATAATCAATAATATGTCAGATTGCCATATTACAGTATTCATTAAGCTCCAGACATGTGGAAAAAAATTTAAATAAAATCATATTACTTATTTGCAAGTTAAAAGGGTGGATCAGGAACCATAACCAAGGAAGAACCAAGGAATGATCCCTGCAGAAAGACCGGTGCTAATGAAATCCTTGATTTTTCACACAGAAAGAGTGAGTGTGGAGGAGGATGCTATATATGTATGGAATGCACCATTTTAAAGACTGTGTGATTAATCCTGTTAGAGGATGTGTTTCTAACAGAGAAGCAGATTGGTGGGATAAAGCTGTAAGAAAGTATAAGAGCCAAACATAAGCATCTAATCTAAGAGAACGTCTCCTGTGACAGTGCAGTGTAATTCTGTTTAAAATTATGTATACTTCACTGAAAATAACCAGATAATAATTCCAGAATCTGCAAAAAATTGGAGATTCTGAAATTGAGTCCCCTCTGTAAATGCCAATGGGGAAGACATGTAGCATAAATTAGAGAGTAAGGGAAGTGGGCGCTCTCTCTCTTGTCCCTGTTCAGATATTTTTTGTCCCATCCAATCTGGATTTAGTCCGAAGTGCAGGTATGATAAGGGGTATGTGGTGGTTCTTAGATCTCCTGGGTGTGCTCTATGCAAGAGAAGAAGATACCAACGAGTCAGGTATGTAACAACATGTTCCAAAATCCTGATAGTCTGGGCAGCCACCTCCCCAACCTGCTTACCTGGCAAACCTCTAGTCAAGAGCTGGGCTGAGTCTGCCACGTATCTTCTTGTCCCTGTAAGTCACATCTGTGGTGTAATAGTAATGAGATTGGAGTAATCTCACTGATCTGGGCCGAGTTGGACTGATGATTTAAATGTGAAAGGCTTCATAATCTCCTGCTGATCCCAGAAAGTTTTCAGCATTTAATTAAGGTCAGAATTAAAAAGATGATGACAACAAAACCTTCTACATTTACCTCCTTGCTTATAAATGTTAAACCATGACAGGTGAGTTCTTCTGAAATTCCTGGACTGATGATGACACTTTCGTAAACCCCTTATAGGTTGGTGTAACACTTGGAGCAGTAACAGCTGTCTCTAAAAAAACACTGAGAAGGTTTGTGCTCCTTTTCCTCTCCGCTTTCTTGCTCCATACCTGTTTCATCAGTTCAAATGGACGTTTTGTGCAGACATGGCCACTGCAAAGGTGGCTCTGTGTGACTCTAACAGTTCAGTGGCTCTTAGTTTTTTGCTTTAGACTACAAAATTGAAAGCCCAACAAGGACTAAAGAGGTGAAAGCAGCTGGTGGGGGCTGTGCACACCCGTGGCTGTGTGGTGTGGGCATTGGAGTTGCTTCTGCTTCTGTGTGCAGGAGGGAGAAGGATGAGTGTGAACGGAGAAGTGACACAGCTGTTGCCCGAAGCAGGTTGAAACTGCACCACAGACGGAGAGGAGGTCTGTGGGGAGAGGAAGGAGGCAGAGCAGCTGCAAGGGAGTTCCTGGGGCAGGGTGCACTTCACTGGGAGAGAAATCATCAGCAGAGGAAAGCTGAGCAGCAGGAAAGGAGGACAGTGTGAGAGGAGCCTGGGAGAACAGGAGAGCAGCAGAAGGTTGCCAGAGCCAATAAACCTGGTGAGCCTTCTCCTCTCACTCTTCTTGGTTGTTTGAAGAGCTTGCCAGCGGGTGAACCTGTGGGCACTGGGCACCAGCCGCTGCAGGGCAGCATCACGGGGTGCAGAGGCATGGTCCTGCTGTGTCAGGCTGGAAGGGAGTTCAGCTCCTAGTGTGCTCCCTCATCTTCTCCCCAGTGTTAAACAAACAAGTGAGAAACCATACAGAAGGGAGGAGGGTATGGTTGATGCACAGCTGTGGGTGCTTTGTAGTTGACCATTTGCTTTTAAAGTTTTTAAATCAGTTGTTGGGGTGAGCAGAATTGGGAAAGTGTGGCCAGTACTGTGTTTAGAATAACACCTTGAATGAGACTTTTTTGACTCAGTTGAGTAAAACATTAACTGCAGGACCTTGTAGGACCTAGAAGGGCAGCTTGGCACCATGAAAAGCTATTTGAAGTTCTCAAGAGACTGCCTCAGAAAACAATGATCTGGTCAGTAAGCAAAACACTGAAGCATACTGACAGTCATCCAGAAGAGCCATAGGTGGGACCTCTGTCTTCCTTCCCTGAAGACCAGCTTAATAAATCCAGTAAATAACTGAGGTTTTGATTAAGTCTTTAAGCTTATTCTTCTGCTGGACATTTTGAATGTGGCTGTAACAGAGTCACGCAAGTGTCACCTGTGCAGGTTACTCAGATGAGCCGTAGGGTGGTGTGAGCAATGGGTGTTTCCTCAGACAAAGAAAAGTGGCCTATCTTTCAGAGTAGATGTTTGTTTTCTACTTCGTGGTGGCTATACATCATCCAGTGTTTTCCCCTTCATATTGTGATATATCATCTTGTGTTTCATGCTTGAGATGTTGTGAGAGAAGTGAGTGATGTTATGTAACATAAGCAGAGAATTATCTTCTTATGGTCTGAAAGTGACTGTTGGTTTGATAAAGCAGTTGACTAATTAGTAAATTACCCATTGTTGTTTAAAATACTTGCGCTGCAAAATGTAAATGAAAAAAATTTCTCCACTTGTCAGTATGAAAAATGACAATAGCAAAAATAATACATAGGACATCTGCTCTGATTTTTTTAAAATTTAAAATGCATTTAAGGCAGATGTTGCAGAATTTGAATAGAAATCGGAGTAGATGGAAGAACAAAGCATAGCTGTTTACCTTTTATGAAGTCCCATTTTCATGGCTAACATCACTATCAGTATGTGACTCTGTGTGTGTATTTTTCCACTGTTTGTATCAGACTGAACTGAATGTTCTTAAAACTGCTGCTGTCAGGATGACATATAGTTTCAATATTAACAGAAATTATTGGTGTGTCAGTATTTTGGGGTGTTTTCTGATGTTATCTCCCTTTGCCCATCCTCTCTTTCCAGGAGAATACATCAAAACATGGAGGCCGCGGTATTTTCTGTTGAAGAACGATGGCACCTTCATTGGCTACAAGGAACGACCGCAGGATGTTGACCAGCGGGAATCACCTTTAAATAACTTCTCAGTAGCTCGTAAGTGTTTTTAGCTGCTCCCTTGTCCGATTTGGGGGTTGGTGTTTTCTTGTAACATAGGTGGTAAGCTGCATCAGTGACATACAGATCTGCCCAGAGCGATGTATCTAAACACTAAGCCTGTTTATTTGAGCTGATAAATCCCGCTGTGTTTCTCAGGTATGATTTGTGATGTAGAGGTTTGATGCTGTGCTGGTTTTTTTGGGTTTTTTTTAAGTTTTCTAGAAATTTACCATTTCTGGTTATTGAATAAAACGGGTTTATTTTTTAATATTTTGTATGTATGTTACTCAGCAAATCGCTTTAAAGTGAAAATTCACCGAGGTGCGTGTACTTGGCAGG
The DNA here is from genome assembly GCA_013397055.1 of Pachycephala philippinensis. NCBI lineage: Eukaryota > Metazoa > Chordata > Aves > Passeriformes > Pachycephala > Pachycephala philippinensis. The sequence continues at coordinate 200,462 of VWZT01012005.1, forward strand.
CAGGCACAGCCGTAGTATTTCTGCCACCAGATCTGGGTTCCAGTGGCATTGACATAGGTCAGAGTTATTCAGTTGTTAGCATAAGAGAATGCAGAGCGAGTACAGGTTTTAATGAAACACTCTTGGTTTTTCTTAATTTTGAACACAAACCCACAGTTCTTCTATCAATGCCAACAAAAGGGTTTGGAAATAATAACATCTCCTAACCTCTGAACTCTCTCCTATGCAAACATTTCCGACTTTGCTCAGGTGCTGCAGCCCAGGATGTGATAGAAGACACTGAAGATAATTTCCTTTTCTTGCTCATGTTTTGAACCTTTTGCTGTATACTTCCAGCTTTTATTTTCTCCTGTTCTTAATCTTTCCTGTCTCATGATTTGCCTGTGTCTCGTTCCACCACTTAAAAATAGATCATTGTGGCACCTGTTATTAACAATGATCTGTTCTGTGTTCCTGGTGACTACTGAAAGCAAAGCTCTGCAGACAGAAGGGTAGGGGCTTTCCCTCTTCATTACAGGGAAGCTCGAAATACAGGGGGTTCATCTTTGTAGCTGATCATTAAGCAGGTATTTATTTTGGAACACCCTGCTCCTGGAAGAGGGCTGGGCAGCAGTAGGAGTTAATGGAAATGTTCATTATTTTTCCTCCAGTAGCAGCATATACCTGTTCTGGGTGATGATGGGAATAAATAATGGATATGCTGTTGCCTGGTGCCTCTGCGCAGGATGCCAAGAGTGCTTTGGGGCTTTTCGTCTCGTTTTAGAGAGAGAATTGTCACAGTGTTTTCATTTCAGTAATGACATGGTACTTTCCTCTTTAGACTGGTATCTTACAGATCAAGAAGGTAAAGCAAAGCAGCAGAAAGCCATTAATTCATAAATGAATTCAGTACTTGGTCTAGAGCCAGAGGCTTTTAACGAATGTACTTTCTGGAGGACACTTCCATCCTGTTGCTGCTAACTGCATTACTTGGGCAGCTCAGTGCTAAGGAGTAAATATGTGTCCATTGCCTTTTCTTTGTCCAAGTTGCCTTTAAAATGGGTTAACTTAAATCAGTTTTCACAACAGGAATATGGTGCTTTTTTGGCAGATTGAACCCATCAGTCTCAGCATTTATAGATAAACAGGTTTGTTACCATGGCATCGGAGCATTGTCGGAGAAGACGCAGCACATGCCTGTAGATGAGCTGTAGTCCCTGTAAGAGGCATCGTGGGCTGGGTGGTGGGTGGGAGGATGTTCCTAGCACTGGCTCTTGCCTGGTGAACCAGTGGCAGGTCAGGAAGGCCTTGATGATTGGAGTGGGGCCTCCTTGCTAGAAGTCATTATTGTGGATTTGGGCCCACAGAAGGAGCTGTTTCCCCACCAGGATTTAATTTCTCATGTAGGCAGTAGCAGGCAGTGCTGCCAGCACTTCTGTCCCTTCTGGGTGCCCTCCACACTTTCACAGATTCACAGAATATTCTGAGTTGGATGGGACCCACAAGGATCATCGAGTCCAACTCTTCCAAGTAAATGGCCCATATGGGGATGGAGCCCACAAACCTGGTGTTACTAGCACCAGGCTCTAACCAGCTGAGCTAATCTCAGGGATCGTTATTTGGATGTATTTTACACCACGGGCTTTCCTTTTGAACCTGCTTGCCTGATCCTTTCGTTTAGGTTAATGTGTCGAGTTAGTGTGAATGAATTTGAGCTGCCTCTGGAGGAAGGCTTAGGCCAGAGCACAGGCCTGTAGAAGCCTCCTGCCAGTGCAAGGTGAGGGGAATGTAGATTAAATATTTTGTAAAAATTAATCCTTCTGTTTTCTTTTCCTCCAAGAGACCATGATAGCCCTGACTCTTTTTGTTAATTAGTGAACCAGATTTTTTTTTAATGAGATGGCAGGCTGTCTCTCTGTCAGTCTGTTCTTTGGAAGTGGTCCCATGTTTCTGATTAAAATCTTTACCCTCTTCTGCTGTAAAATTATGTAGGCTTTTTTATCTTTTCAAGTAAAAGGAGGACTTTTTTTAAAAGGGAATTTTATTATTCATAGTGCAAAATTCATATTGAGTGATTTTGTCAGCCCATGAGAAGTAGAAAGTACTCAATTAGTAAGAAAACAGTGACAAGATAACAACTGATGGTGACCTGTCTTTTCCCTTAATAGGTATGAAGAAAGTATTAGCAATAAATAGTGTGCGGTTTCCTTGTGCTTGAAAGTCTGTTCTCATGCACTAGCCTTTTCCTTTTGGTCTGTGAGGGGTTTGATCATACATTTTTAAAAACTTGTTTCTAAGTCCCTCTAGCTAAAGAGAGGCTCACAATTTATTTTAAATAACTTCTTCTCCACGTAATTTTCCTTTAAAAATAGCTATATATCAATGTTTGCTGTGTTTAAGGACATTATTTTCTCTGGAATTTACCTATTGGTGATTTATTTAAAAAAAACCCCAAAAACAAAAAACAAATCCAAAAGAACCCAAATTAACACTCCCGAAAGATGGTGCCTGAGTGTTTAACAGATTTTTGAGTCTAATTTGTGTTTGTGTTCTGTACTTTACCACTAATAAGGTAGAAGGAATAAAAAAGTCTGTACCTAAAAGTTCTGCTTCAGCGCCCCTCAGATGAATAACCAATAGAGGCTGAGTTGTAAATCTGTGAGATAAGTAGCCTTCATACCGATTGTAATCTCGGATTATCATGTATGTCTCCCTATTAGGTTATAAACCTTTAAAACCATATAACTGAGAAAAGCAGTATATTGTGAAAAACCACATGGAGAGAGAGGCTGTTCCTGTTAGAAAGGGATTATTTCTCCCGGCTGTCAAAAAGGAAGATGAACTGTGGTGGTTTTGTTGTACTGCTGAAAACATAATTGCTCAACAATACGAGAGCTCCTTTTGGGACAGGATTGTGTGTCTGCAGTCAAGCATTTATCAGAGGGCACAGGATGGCCAGATTAGTGGTTGGATTTTTTGTCTGCTGTTACTAAGAGCCACCTTTGTGCAGGTCTGAAACTTGGTGCTCCTGGCCCCTCACTTTTGCCATGCTGAACAGTTCAGACTTGAATCTATCCAGTGGTGCTAGCAGAAAACAAACACTTCAACATAATATTCCTGTTTGTCTTCCAAAAGTTTTATTTCTTCGTCATTCTTTTTTCCTCATTTACCTTTTTCCTTTTTTTTTTTCTGTTTTCTTTTTTCTTTTTCTCCATACACTTCCTTAAATAAGCCAAAGCAGGAATAGGAAGGATTCTTCTTTGACATTATTGTTTTAAGTGTGATGTCATTATATAGGGAGCAGAGTTTGACACTTTCATCGAAAGTAATCTGCCTTTTAGCTTAAGTGCTGGGAAAGCAAATATTGTGACATTTTAGAAAGTCACTGGGATAATACTAAGTGTCTTTCAAATACAAAATGGTAATTTCCATTTGAATGCCTTGGTGTCTATTCCTGTTAGGAACAATTTCTCTGTCCTACTTACTTTAAAAGACCAAACGCCAGGAAAGAATCAAGAGGTTCTTTAGAGCAATTTAAATAATTTTTAACAGGCTGCTGTTTATAGTACTTACTGTGTTGCAAATGGGGAATACTTACGTTGGCCTGTTTCACAGGAAAAACTTGTTCGAAGTGGGTAAACGACCCTTTGCCCCTATTGGAAATGTGAATGTTTTTATAGCAGAACCCCCAAACATGCTGTAAATCAGACGTAATACTACACAGCATCTGTATCTGTGCTCTGCTGGAGTGGTGTATGTTGCACTACACGATTAGGGAAGGTGAATTTGGTGCTTCTCTAACTTCTCAACTACAGTGAAGAGCACACAATTGGGTTTAAAAGTAAGAAAAGAACTACTGTTCATTTGTTTCATTGATAAAATCCATGTGATTGTCATATATGGTGAGAAATAAGTGGTAGTTTCGAACTTTGTAGAACCTATGTGGTACAGCACTTTGGTAAAGCAGTTTAAAAGTAAAGCCTTCTGTATTTCTTGATATGTGCTGTTATGATTGAGCAGGGTAATTAGACAGCATATTGTTCACTAAACAAAACAATTCTGGGTGACATTCTTGAATTATAGTGGTTATTAACTGACAAATCTCTATTATTCATCTTGCTGTATGCCTTAAAGATTGCTGGATCAGCAAGCTTAACAAATATCAATGGACAGTGCTGGTTTAGGGGAAGAGTGACATTTAATTGGTCCCCTTCTATGACAGGAAAAGCCTTGTGTAGTTTATCATGCTGAAATTAAATGGTTAAATCTAGTGTTCATGGCTGGTTTAAATATCTGTGCAGCTACTTCAGAATGTGAATCTAAAGTGTTTTTAAAATCTAAGCAAAACCTCTCTGTTTATTTCTTCATAGCGTTGTACTTCAGGATAAGCATGGGAGAACAGCTCTGGATTAGCACAAGGTTAGGAAATAGCCTGATGTTGTTCTTCAAGTCTTCAGCCAGATTCAGTGTCTTAGGGCTGCATTGTGCAGGCTCCTGGAGGACAACCCCAGCCTTAATCTAATCACGTTAAGCAGATAAAAATGGGAGGCAGAACAAACAAACAACAAATAAAGAAGGGCAGCTAAACTGAAGTGGGCGGTCTGGGCGCAGGCGTGAGATCTTTTGAGAGGAATTTATCAGCACCGAGCTCACGGGGCTGCGCCAGCCCGGGCAGTTGTGTTTGGCTTTCGTTGCCATTCTGTGAGAGCACAGAGGTGGCTGGGAGGCCGAACCCAGCGTGGCTGCGTCGCTGCGCGGAAGTTGTTTAATCTGGGTGAATGAAGGAGTGCCGTTTATCGCGCTAAAGCCTTTGCATGACTCATTAATAAACTTTCTGTTATCTAATTGGAGTGCTTTAGTAGGATGCAGTATAACCTCAGCGTGCTATTAAAGAAAAATTATATTTTCTTGTCATGAAAAATGCAGTTACTAATTGAAAAGCTTATAATTCCAGCAGCAAATGAGGCATGAAATATATTGCCAAAAATACGTCGCCCAAAAACACTGGTGGTAAATATTTTGTCTTGGTGCTAATTAAGAGCTTGAACTTAAAACTGAGCATTCTAAATTTACACAATAATGAAATTAACCTAATGGTACCAGTGTAGCCTTAGTAATGTGTACTGTTATTCTGGTGGATTCTGTCCTCGACTTGCACTTTGCTGATGGTAGAAGAGGTTCATAGCTCTAGCAGTAAAGAGCAATTTCTTCTTGTCTTCACAGTGCCTTTTTATTTACTTGGAAGTCGATTTAGAAACTGAAGAGCAAATAACAGCAAGCTTGTGGTTTCATTAACTGCAAGGAAGAGAGTTTAATGCAAGAAAAAACTCCCAGAATTATATTTTGTTTTTTTTCCCCCTGCTCCCTTGGTTTCTTAGTTTGACTTTCCTCTAGCAGGAGCTGTTTAATTAATTAGCTTTTCTATTAATGTTTATCTAAAAAATGTGGTGGTTTGGCTCCTGTTGTTATTTCATTGATCGTCTTTTGTTTTTCAGATCTCTGTTAGTACAGCTAATGTGTACCCTTTATCAGGTGCATTTTCTGGCCCAAATTTGAAGGATAAACACTTGTAACATCCTAAGAAGCTTAAAGCAGTAGATGTGATTTAAAAATTTAGAAAAATTACACTCAGCTCTCGACAGAACATTTTGGTGAAGGAAGTGGTGGCTTTGCATGTAGCTGTACTTCTGTAGCCTTTTTAGGTTGTGCTTAAACCCCAGCAGTGGTGGAAACTGCTCACTGTGTGTCCGTGCAGCATCCGACTGCGGCAGCTCTCCCGAAGGTTTTTGGAACAGGGTCTTCTCAGGGGGTGCCTTTGCAGTTTGATGTTCCCTCTAGTGTTTGAGGACTGGAAATGCTGAGTCTGATCTTCATCAGGTCGCTGCAAAATGATCAAATGCTCTCTCACAACTCCCTGGAAGCCATGGACAGGGTTTTATGTGGGGAAGTCAATCGGAGGGAATGTGGGGGCTCGACTTTAGTTTCAGTGTATGTAATTGCTGCATTATCAAATGACTTTGGCCATGTGCTGTGCACTGGATGACCTTTAGAGTATGGGACCTAAGTCTGAATGGCTTCTGTGTTATCACATCACATTTCTGCTTACCTCTATGGGCAGACCAAATGTGGAGCCTTTCAAAGCAGAATTTGATTTCGGAGCTGCTTAGATGGCTATCTCCCAAGCTATTTATTGGTTTCATCAACACAGTAAATTGTCTCAAGTCTCCTAAAGAAGTACTTACAGAGATTTCTATGGCTGATTAATTGCAACAGTTTGCTAGATAAGAATAAAGACAAATGATTATTTAAACCTGCTTATGTACCATGACTCTTTCTTCCTTGATTGTGGTAGAGTGCCAGCTGATGAAGACAGAGCGACCTAAACCAAACACATTTATCATTAGATGCCTCCAGTGGACAACAGTAATTGAAAGAACATTTCATGTGGAGACTCCAGAGGAGCGGTATGTTTCATTCATATTTAATGCATAAACTCCTTGCAAAAGCAGATGCAAGTGTTCAGCATTAATAGCGAGTCCTTTGCTGAAGCTCTTATTTATCAGATTATGTACATCTGGACTGAAAAGTGACAATTTTTGAGTGCCTCAGTTTTAGTGCGTTTTCCAGTATAAAAGGTATTCTAAAGCGGGGTTTAGAGAGTGGATTTTGAGCAGTGTTTGTAAATGAAGTGTTGCTAAGTTGGGTATCCAAAATGGACAGGTGCAGGTGTGTACCAGCACACAGGTAGTTATTTCTGGAAACATAAGGTTCATTTCTCACTGGAAATGTTATGGTAGTAAAATAAAGAGTTTCTGACCTGGGAGTTTCTGGAAGGATGAGCACAAGTGAAGTAGAGATTCAGGCAGAGTTGAGTTGTATCAAAATAGTGACCTTTTAAAATCTATTTAGACACCATATTTCTAAAGGAAAAGTTAGTTGTATCATTGCTGATTGCTAATGTTTTATGCAAATTAGATAATAAAGGTGATAGTTATCTGCTGCAGGTGCAGATTTCTGTTTCATCTTTTAGGAAACAAAGCTAAGAGCTACATCCTGTGCTCTCATCATTGGAGAATTGATCTCTTACCTCCAGAGAGAACAGTTTTCCAGCACAGCTATTACACAACTAGAGAGTATTTAAATATTTACTTGCTCTTCAGAAACTGAACTTAAATTATTCCACTACCATTGTCCTAAGGGAGTGGGTATTTTAAAACCCTGGTCCTCCATAGATATGATACTGGCACATGTTTATTTTGAAGACCAGTAAATTCTACCCTGTATTACTTCTTTCTTTCATAGCCTTTGCATGCACTGATTTATTGCTTTTGATTCTGTTACAATGATCAGAAGAAGGTTAAGTCAAATTAAAAGCAAAGAAAAATAAACTGGTCCTTGTTTCTTTTAGGAACTTCGTGGTCAGTGACCCTAAAGGGAGTGAATAGCAGTTTCCACTTGGGGGAAGATTGTATTTCAGTCTTGTTTTGTTCCCTCCTAGCCAATTAAGTCAGCTTTGTGACACTTCAGGGCTCGGAGTGTTAGTCACCTCTGTTGTGTACTCTTGAGACATAAAAGCTGAGGGTGAAATTCTGTTCTCCCAGAAATCAAAGATACTCACTTTAGGAGGTCCGAGATCTCAACCAAGTCAGTAACAAAAGAGATATGAAGGTCAATATGCCTTTAGCTTTCTCTGTGCCTTTAAAACCAATGTTTGCTTGTTTGAAAGAGATGGAGAGAGAAAAGTACAGAAGAAGTTCTTTTTGTAAACATTCTGAATATAAAAATATGACTAGTAAATAAGGGGATGCATTTGTGATGGTGAATGGAGTAGTCTGTGCTGGGAGTATAGGGAGAATGTTCAGAATGTTTGGCATTACCTTGCTGCCCCAGACAGGGCTGGATGAATAGGGCACAATTCAGGCAAAATCCAAAATAAAAAATCCACAAGGCAGGAAGAACCTTAGGTGGTGCAGTTTTTATTAGAAACTTGTGTTGGATACTTTTTCCCATGGACTTCGCTTCCACTGGGGAATGATCTGCCTCTTCCATCCATCACAAACTGAAACTCACATGTTCAGATATGATTTTAGAAAAAAAAAACCTACTTCATAGGACCAGTGAAAAATTGGACATTGATAAGGATGGCATGGGTGCCCTGCAGATTGTGCACAGAGTTGTTCAGCATTGGATGCTGCTGATCCTGCTGTAGTAGCAAAATATTTTACCTGGGATGTCCTTAGGAGAAGAGTTTAACCAGTGCCTAGAAAACACCAACTAAACCACCACATCCTGTTGCCTACATATACAAAAGACAGTAAACATGTTAAGTTCAGATAGTCCACTGGATGTGTCTTCAGCCCTGGTGTGTGTCTTAAAGGCTGTCCTGAGACCCTGGAAGCCCTTATGAGTTGTATTCTTTATGTTCAATAAATTTGCAGTGAAATCGAGTGAAGGCCAAGAACTTTCACTTCAGTAGCTTCCAAAGGTGTGAAATCTCCCAAAGGACACTGGAGTGGAAGTGGTCTCCATGGGAGTTGAAGGGGTCACTGTCAGAGCAGCCATTGCTGAAACAGCTGGGGAAACTGTATCGTAACCAAGACCTGTGCCTAAGATGAAATGTCACTGCTTTTGCTGACATTCTGCTAAAGTTTACACAGCAATTGCTGTACTGCTGTCATCATCTTTACAACAGAAGAATAACCTAAGTATCCTGTGCTTTAATACCTTCTCCAAGAACATCTCTTGCCACTAAAGCCACTAGCATTCAGGATACGTGTGCGAAGAGGTGCCCGTGTCCCCAGGAGCTGGATTTGTGTTTCAGTACACCATAGAAATGTAGAAATCGTATTTAATTGCTTTGTGCTTCATGTAAGCCTTTTGCTTTTTGGTTTTGGCGAGTCTATTTCAGTTATGTAAATCTCTGTATCACCAGGTCATATCTTGAGCTGTTGACTGAATGCCCATTAGAAATTCTGTTATCTGAAAAGCCTTGTATTATTTCCAGACTGGGTTTCCAGTACGATTAATAAAGATATGTGATTAAAAACACATTTTTACAGTGCTTGAAAATGCACATAATTCATTGTGTCTTCCATTAATTCATCGGAGAGCATTAGTGACTCTGTATTCCATGGTGATCTTTGCCATGGCAGATGGTAATCTAAAGCCACAAATAATGAATGTCTTTGCCTATATTTTGCCAGGGAAGAATGGACAAAAGCCATCCAAACAGTAGCAGACAGCCTCAAGAAACAAGAGGAAGAGATGATGGATTTTAGATCTGGCTCTCCCAGTGATAATTCAGGTGCTGAAGAAATGGAAGTTTCTATGACAAAGCCAAAACACAAAGTGGTAAGTGGGCATAGCAGGAATCACTGGTTTTTAGGTCTTCTCAAATATAGACAAGAAATAGCCATCAAGCATGTCTGTTCCCCTGACAGTTACATGATTGGCTGTAGATGCAGCTTCTGGACAAAACAATTGTCTGAGCTGAGCAGAGCCTGTCTGGGTCTGCCGGAGTTCTGAGTTCACATGTCTTTACTGGATGGCTTTCAAGGCCAGCTCAGGTCTGGGTTTGGTTTGCCTGTTTTCGTGTGGTACAGAGCCTGAAACCAAAGCTCCTGCTGGACCATGTGACTCTCTAAACTCCTTGCAGGCTGGTGCAGAGGTATTCCGATGGATTTGCAGGATTTAGGGTGGGTCCAGTGGATTTAATTGTTCTGGATTAAGGGTTTAGGCTAACTCCAGCCAGCCACTGCAGTGTCTGTCCGTAGTGCTCCTACAACTTGGGGTTTTTTTTTGCATTAGGCACTACATAGTCTGAATGCGCAGGGCCAAGTCAGCAATGGCCTTCCATGACATAAGTATGTGCCAGAGGAGATATTTGCCCTGTTGAGCCTTTTTAGGCATCTGCCTTCAACTTCCCTTCATTTATTTCTACCCCCTTGTATTCTTCTGTTTGTATTTGTTTTCCAAAGTGTTCCCACCTGTTCCTGCAACAGGGAATTGATGGAACCTTTTCCCATGCAAATACATTGTGGATTTTAGGTGGGCACTTCCTTGTGTCCTCATCTCACCATTGTCATCCTCACCTGCTTTCATAGGTTTGTTTCAGTTTTGGGAAAACTATAAAGTTTTTCTATAAAACACCAGCTATCCACCAGTGTCTTCACTAAGCTTGTGTGTTACCCTTGTGTAATGTCAGTGCTTTCAGAGTGATGTCGGTGGCTACTTTCATACCACTCTGAGTCAGAGCTGCCAGTAGGCTTCTGGGTCTCTGGCTGAACACATCCTGCTCTTGCTGAGCACTCCTTCATAGAAATGCAAGAACCACCTCTTTCATCAACTGGATACATTCTTCTGAAACAGTGACTGTCTCTTCCCGGACATGTTAGTGAGGATAACCAAAATGATTACTGGGGTCATGGCATCAACTGCGTTGAGTAATTTAGCAGAAAATCGCCTCAGACAGCTCTAGGGAAGAATATGGAGAAGTTTGCTCTAGGGGGTGTCTTAAAATTTTTCTCCAGATGAGGCTGCAGCAGCCTTTGGTTGTGTAAGTCCTATTGTTGCCGTGTTGGCCATGGTCACTGATCTGATGGTACAGAGGCTCTGCTCAGCCTCCAACACATTCTGATTCCTCCAATGCTTTTCCTCATGGTGAAACGAATAAGAGCGAATGGCTGATCTGTGAGGCAGCGTCAGGGAATGGAAAGATTTGATGTCTTGGGACATTTGGGATGCATGTGTGTAGGGGAAGGGGCAGGTCAGGCCTTGCCCTGGTGAGGCAGTGAACTGTCCCACATCCCCCTAGAGCCTGTATCCCAGCCTGGCAGAGCTACCAACCACTGGCACACCAGAGGCAGTGCTCCACTCTCCCCTAACCCAGCTCCTGAGTGGCCAAATGACCACAAGTCCCACCTGGGGGAAAGGCCCATGAAGGCCAAGGGGTGTTTAAGGCCGAACACGATGCTTGTCTGGACCCTACCTCTTCTTGGAGTTTCCATCTGAACATGGCTGGAACCCAGGAGTTGATAGCTGTGTATGTGCTTTTCTATATCTTTTCTGTCTTCCTTTCTTTTTCTTCTAATTCCCTCTTGTTGGAATATTTCGAGTAACTTACCGTCGAATGAGTTTAAAGTTTGCTAAGTTGAATGGTCCAAGTTAATACTGTGAGAAGTGTTTTATGTTGATTGGATGTTGTAGTAAACCTTTAGCCAAAGTTGCCTGGTTTTCTAAATTTTGCCAGCAGACTTTCTGTGTTGTTTTGACCTCATGAGGCTGTCTGGTCAGCATTTCTCCCGTGCATCCAACTCAGAATAAGGAGAATAAGAAGGAGAAGGTAGTTTTCTGATGTTCTCCAGCAAAAATGTTATGGAATCCTGGATATAGACGCCTAACCTGAATTTGCTCTCCACTTGTGGAGTTGTTGGAAGTTTATAAAGCTTGATCAGACCCAGACGGAGAGATATGGTCTGAGAAAAACTGGCATAAACCGCAGGTATTTGCAGAGAATATTGGAACTTTGTCAAAAGAAGGGAAAAAAAACCTGGTAAGGGTTCCACATCGGAGTCTTTAATGGCTGCCCAGAAAGAGAAGCACAAGTCCCTGTCCGGAGAAAACTGAGAAAGAGCTGATGAAGTTGCAAATTGCCTTGGAGGCTGAAACAATAGCTCGCCTCAGGGCGGAGTGAGAATTAACAGCCCAAAAGCAACTAGCAGCAAACCTGAGAAACCTGTTAGACGACTTTGTGGGGAGCCAAAGAGCTTTAGAGTTGCAAATTAACACCGTTTAGGGAGGTGTGGAGGATGAACCAATGTCTTCCAGCCTAGGGGAGGAGTTGGGCCTCCCGGAACATGAGGTCAACCCTCTCAGCTCTTGGGAGGAGTTTGATGCATCAAAGCCAAACCCTTCTGCAAAGCATAAACTCCGCCCGTCGGTAATAAATCACAAAGTGGGACTCCCTGAGCATGATGTCACTGATGTCACCTCCCTCCACTCCTTGGAGGAGGGGTTTGACTCGGCAAAGCCAACCCCCACTGCCCCCCACTCCAAGCCCTGCTATCATGAAGCAGAGCCAGTTGTGATATCACACTCTGCAACAGATTTGGTTAATTTGCAAGGGAAAATTAGCAATTGTCCTAAAGAAAATGATACTGAAAATGTTTTTGAAAATTTCAGTAACAGGGAGTGAAATAAAGCCTTCTGAGGAGGGACCAACCTATTGTGTGAAAAGTTCAAACCTGTTGGAGGGGGAGAATCTCATCCCTTTCCCCCTCCAACACGTGATAAAATTACTGGGAGAGTGTGGGAGCCAGTGGGCTTCCAACAAATACACGGGAAACAGCTGGTGCCCTGTCGGCCTTCTCCCATGTTGTTGTTATGTATTGCAAAATTTAAGGATTGAGACCGAGACAAAAAACACTCTGTGCCAACTCCAAAAAGTGAGCTGGGAGAGGGTGGTGAATTCAAATACTTGCAAAAGTTCAGTGGAAATAAATGGAAATTCAGTTTCCCGGTATTTGCAGTGAAGCTTTGCAAACTCCTCCTACACTGCCTCCTCCTGGCAGCAGTGGGTATTGAGCCTTGCCTGCCACTAGAGGCCAGAGGCGGAACTGCTGCAGAATTCATAACCTTTTGGGAAAAAATACTTCTGTCATTGTGCAAGTTTGTTGTTTTAGTCTTGGTAATAACGCTGAATGTTCAAGTATATCCTGACCAGCCAGAAGACTGAGTGTATGTCTGGAAGTGGAATAAAGAGCTGCTTTATCAGAAGTGGAAAGGACTTTTAAGTGTACATGCAGCTGTGAGATCTGCAGTTGGAGACATCTAAATTATGTGAATAAAGTCAGCTCTAGACAAAGAGAAACACAGGGGGAACCGCATTGGACAATATAGTAAACAATTAATCCATTGAAGATAAAGCTGCAATGAAATCTGAAATCTAAAATGAAACACATGAAATGGTTTATCATTTTGTATTTTCAGAAGTGTCCCTAGTATGCCAGCACAGTTGTTTGCTTCAGGATTAGTCAACCATCCTAGCAGGACCTGGTACCTAAAAATTATAGTAGCAAGTATGGTTTCAAAGGGGTAAGTGAGCAAGAAAGAAAAGACAGCAGTGTTCTTTTCCCTAAGGACCACTCTAACATCACACGCATAGAACAAATTTACATTATTGGTTGGCTTATGGACTGGAGTCCAAATTTGCAAAATTGGATGTAACAGAATATGTAGATCCAATGAAAACCATTTTGTCTGAAGTGAAAAGGTCTCAAAAGGTTGACTGGCTACACTAACTCAGGTTTGCCTGCATGGTGCTAAGGATCCTCATCAGTATTTTTAAGGTACTAGATAACTTAAGTTTCACTAGTGATGGTTGCATTTTTGATGTCCTCTAAGTTTATTTTCACAGACTGTTAATTGTTCAGTGAAACTTTCTGTGGCAGAGAACACAAAAGATTGCCAAGTGGATGCTTCCTCTTTTTTAACTAGGTCTGAGTGGGACCGAGTTTTCTCCTAGAAATGTTCCATGAGAGGATGAAGTGGCGACAGGACAGAGGAGTTGCTGTCCTTTGCTGCACCAAGTGTTTACATGTTTTTATCTTAAAAGGTTTTAAGATATTTATGTTCATATATGTTTATATAAGTTCGTTGCCTGCAATATTTTGAGATACTCATATTTTCTCCTGTTGCCAGAGTGAGTGGAAAAGATCCCTCCCTCTAATTTAGTTTTGGGAGCTCACAAGTAGGATTTCATATGATGATGGAAACAAATGTGTGTACCTCTTCCTGTCTTGTCAGTGCAGAGTATAAAATTACTGTATTGAGGGAAGCACGTGTAGTAATGGTAAGCAATGTGTGAAGCATGGTTGTGCAGAAGTAGGGGAAGTTGAACTGTTGGCGGCCCTGAAAGGAAGGAGAAAAGGGGCTGACAATGGAGCTGAAGTGGAGCTGGAAAGTTCGAGTTGTAGATGGAGGCATAAGTGATTAAGAGAAAGAAGATTTGGAGTTTGAGAACTGCTGAAGGGTTTGATAAAGTTGGAAAGTATTTGGTCCAACCTTAGGACCCTGACTAAAATGATGTGCTGAGGAGGTTGGAATGACTGAGTGTTGTTAAATATTTGACCCCACTCATGAGGCAATTCAGACTGTTAAATAGTAGAATTACACTGAATGTTGTTTCTGATGGTGCCCACGGACCTCTTCCTCTTTCCGTGGGTACAGGTTCTGGTAATCCCCTTGAAACCTGCTTGGTGGGAGGAAAAAGGGTGGCAGTCTGGGACATGTATATTTGTTTAGGGTGTGCTGATACCTGGACCTGTAAGAGAATGGACTCCAAAAGGCAAAGCAGCCTAACTGTTGATCCATGCAGAGTTTGACAAGGAGTGCAATGTATTGCACTACCAATAAGCCATAAAGAATCCTAAATTGAACTCGCCAAGCTGTTTCGGAGCCCAGCTTACCAGTCCAACAAGTATCAAACATAATTGTATAAAATTGTCTAATGTTCAAGAATGCCAAACCTCACAGAAGAGGAATGCTGTCTGAAGGAACACATAGGAAATCATGGACCAAATTGCTGGACTCTTCAGGCACTGCAGCTGAAAGATGGGTTCATGAACTCTTCCCCCGGATCCTCATTTGAATCACACCTCGCCTGCGGTTCTAGAGACTCAGGGAGTGGGGAGTGATGAACTGCACAGGAGGATATTAACTAGATTTATGCTTTGGTTATTGGAATAGCAATTGCCAGTTATATGAGTTCCAGTGTACTTTCCTGTTCTTTCCTTTCTGCTCTACTAGATTAGACCGTGAGAGGAAAGGTACCATTGCTGTGGTCATGGTCAGTATCTTGAGCCACAGGGTGGTTGTCAGAGACTGGAAAGATTTGATGTCTTGCAACATTTTGGGATGCGTGTGTGTGGGGGAAGGGGCAGGTCAGGCATTGCCCTGGTGAGGCAGTGAACTGTCCCATACCCTCTTAGAGCCTGTATCCCAGCCTGGCAGAGCTGCCAGTCACTGGCACACCAGAGGCAGTGCTCCACTCTCCCCTAACCCAGCTCCTGAGTGGCCAAATGACCACAAGTCCCACCTGGGGGAAAGGCCCATGAAGGCCAAGGGGTGTTTAAGGCCAAACACGAGGCCATCATCTTGTCTGGACCCTACCTCTTCTTGGAGTTTCCATCTGAACATGGCTGGAACCCAGGAGATGGTAGCTGTGTGTGTGCTTTTCTGTATCTTTTCTGTCTTCCCTTCTTCTAATTCCCTCTTGTTGGAATATTTCGAGTAACTTGCCATCAAATGAGTTTAAAGTTTGCTAAGTTGAATGGTCCAAGTTAATGCTGTGAGAAGTGTTTTATGTTGACTGGATGTTGTAGTAAACCTTTAGCCAAAGTTGCCTGATTTTCTAAATTTTGCCAGTAAACTTTGTGTGTTGTTTTGACCTCATGAGAGTATCTGATTGGTATTTCTCCCATGTGTCCAACTCAGAGTATATGAACCACTGTAAAGCCCTTTCAAAAGTCCCATTGAGTGAGTAGATAGAGGCCTTACAGGTGGTCATTTTGTCTCTGGTTTTTGGTGCTGTTCAATGAAGCACAAGAAAACTGGTCTCCTATAGAGGTGGGGAACATCAGAAAAAAGATGTGGGTTTAATCCCTGGAATCAGAGCAATGTGTGCTTTTTAATGTCTGCACTGACAAAGAGGTCAGAATGGCTATGAATTGATATGTTGAGTGTTACTTGCACAGTTGAGTGTTGAGTCATGCAAAAGAGCGTTCATTTAATTGAAAGCTTACGGTTTTCTGTAAGTAGTTTGATTGATTATCTTTGGGAGTGTACTGGAATTCATTTTTGTGGAAGAATCATTTCTGCTTCTGAATTCTGCTAAACAAAAGGATTAAAAAAACCACATGTGTGACATATGCAATGCATTCTCATGTGAATGAGAAATTCTGAGAATAATATACTTCTTGTTAGATCATGTAATTCAGTTCTTCTTTATCTGTATCGTTAACAGACCATGAATGAGTTTGAATACCTTAAACTACTGGGAAAAGGCACTTTTGGAAAGGTCATTTTAGTTAAAGAAAAAGCAACTGGACGGTATTACGCTATGAAAATTCTGAAGAAGGAAGTTATTGTAGCAAAGGTGAGTAGATGGGAAACTTGGGGACGTGGTTCACCCTTGATACAGCCTTCAGCAAAGTCATGGGAAGGATTCTCAGAGTACTTGTAAATAATTGCTCTGTTAGTGTTTGAAATGTACCCCTGATCTGGGGAGTCACTTTGCTGATTTCCTTCTGCTTGTGTTTCAGGATGAAGTAGCGCACACGCTGACAGAAAACCGGGTTTTACAGAACTCTCGGCACCCGTTCCTAACAGTAAGCATTTCTGCCTCTGCTCGGTGTAGCTTGACATTGCAACCACCAAAGCTTTCCTTATTTTTTGTTACTTACATAACGCATCTGAGATCTGTGTTTTCAGATACGCACTGGCTCTGTATTTTTGTACCCTTCCGTTTTTGGGATGCAAAAATTAAAATACTTTTTAAAGTTTTCTGATTGTTGCAGAGCAGGTCCTCAGCACCTCTTGAAGACACTGTTTCAGGGTGTGGTTTGACTTTAGGGCTCACCCATTTAATGAGTTGCTATCTGTGAGAGAAGTATCTGCTTTCCTTGTCCTGCAAATGTTTGGTCTCGTCTTTGTAACAGAGATCAGGGTGACCCTGATCTTGTGACAAACAAATTCAGGAAGATATAGTGGGGGGAAAACCCTTTAATTTTGTCTTTGTTGTTTTTTTAAGCTCCCAGAAACAGCTCAGTGTGGAATCAGAGCACTGGTAATGCCAGCCAAAGGATAGTGGTGTGAGCATGTGGAATGGGGAAGGGAAGAGCAGGACTGTGCTTTATCTGCTGCTTTCTTTTTGGATTGTAAAGTAAAACAATACTCTCATTTTTAGACCTCCAGAGACATGCCAGCAGTCTCTTGGGGCTGAGTTCAGATACCCAAGTTCCATCTCAAATTTCGTTTCTAATATTTATTACAAGTTGTCTCTGAATTGTTTACGACTGCTTAAAGCCTCTTAAGAGACTGTGTAGGATCCTGGTTGTTTCCTTTGGCCAGGTACAAGGGCTTAGCTGGAACTCAGACCTTTTAAGCATGACCTCTGGAAGTAAATATTGCCTGTATTGAGTATAATCAATAATGTTGACATGTCTAAAACCTGGTCCTTCATTTTTCTGGAAAATACGTGACTGGTTTAAAATTGTCACCCCTTGTAATGAAGACAACAATATCATATGCAGTATTTTCTTTTTAATGCTTTTATAAACCCAAATATCCAGAACAAGGGCTGTCCTGAGGAGTTAGCTACAAGACTGGGTTTAGCTTGGATACTAGGAAAAGGTTCTTACCCAGAGGATGGTTGGGCCCTGGAATAGGCTCCCCAGGGAAGTGGTCACAGCACCAGCCTGACATAGTTCAAGAAGAATTTGGACAAAGTTCTGAGGCCTGTGGTGGGATTCCTGGGGTGGTCCTGTGTAGGGCCAGGAGTTGAACTTGATTATCCTCGTGGGTCCCTTCAGCTCAGCCTATTCCGTGATGAAAAATCTTAATGGCAAGCAAGTGGATGTAACTCCTGTCATGGGAATACATGTGACAGGACTATACACAGGCACCTTGTGACTCTCCATCACAGCCTCCATCCGGTCTGTTTTTGTGAATTGCTCACAAATTGGTATTGACAGTGTTGGCCAATGCCCTGACAGGCTGTCAGCAGGGAGCAGTTGCAGCCAGCAGGGCAGAGACCAGGGGGCTGGTGTGTGAAAATACGTACGTGTTTCATATAAGAGGTCTTGTAGCCAGTGTGGTGAAACCTTGTGCTCCAGGGTTTGGTTGTGGCCTCTTATCTGTGAGTTGAACCTGTGGCCTGAGGAGGAAACTTCACAGTCACCGTTGGTACATTTTGAGTCCGTGTTAATGGGGCAGGACTTTTTTTCGCAGCATTTTAGATGATAATGGCTTCTGCAAGGCATTTGTTTAATGTTTTATTAAATTTATTTAATGAAGTAGGTCCTCAGCTGCAACAGGAAAGTATCAGTAGTATATAAGATTTATAAGGACAGAAAGTTCACTAAAATAGCAAATTTCATGTCTGCTTCTGAAAATCTATTAAAAATGCTTTTCTGACTGTCACTATGATCTGTCTTCTAAGTTTTGGTTTAAATCTGTTTCAGGCTTTAAAGTATTCCTTTCAGACACATGATCGCTTGTGTTTTGTTATGGAGTATGCTAATGGAGGGGAGGTAAGGGAAATACAATAATGTTTAATACTTTAGGATTTTCCTGTTCTACTACTAATTCTGCTTGACATTTTTTAGCTAAAGTCCATTTTTGCAATTCTAATTAATCCGAGTTGTCCCAGTTAAACAGAGCTGTTTGCAGGTTTAACTAACATTAAGAAGTAAGACTCTTAATTTTTTCAACTCCATTTTTAGAACATAGAGGTTTTGGGCATAGGTTCATATTTTACATGACAGCAATATATTGTAATCTGACATTTAGAAGTTCAAGAAGGCAAGGTTGCTTTCTAGTTGCTCTCCAGACAAGTTTTAACACTTTTAGATTAATATTGTGAGTATACTTGGAGGGAGAACTAGAAACTGCTAACTACTATTGCAGTCAAGAAGGAAAAGTTGGAATAATAACATTTCTCTAAACCATGCATTAGGCTTTAGTTTTAATATGTAATTGTAGTTCAGTCAAAAATAATTTTATAATTTTATAAACCTATAAGAGTGTAGTACGTGAATTGGCTATCAGTGTGCATCTGTGAATATAAGACATAATTATCTAATAATTTAATTTATGATGCTTTTTAACACATTTGGGAACACAGCTGGGTGAGGATGGGAAGGGGTTTTCTCATAGGTAATAGCACCTTCCAAGCAGGATGGTCTGTGAAGTGCAAGACGTAATTCAGAAACATCTAAAGTTAACAAATGGTTGTTCTTGTAGTTGTTTTTCCATCTGTCAAGAGAGCGTGTCTTCTCTGAAGACCGAGCTCGGTTTTATGGGGCTGAGATTGTTTCAGCGCTGGATTACCTGCATTCAGAGAAGAATGTGGTTTATAGAGATTTGAAGGTACGTAGAAAAATCATTTTACAGGCTTTTGGGGTTTGGCTTTTTGTTTCTTGTTTAAAAAAGCAAATGATCCTGAACTATTAAGAAATCCTTTCCTGACTGAACTTTATCCAAACTGTTGTTGCAGCTGTTGGGCTGGACTTTACAGGATGTCTAAACCCTTTGATAGTCCAAGAGGCTGCGTAAGGCATTTATTGTGACTCTGGCAGCATTTCAGAACATGAAGGGTTACTGGGCTACAGGGGTTTCATTTTCACTTGCCTGCTTATGTTCTGAGAGAAGCCTTGCTGTTGCTTCTGCATGGTGGAACATAATCCTGGTTTTACCAGATAGATGCAAATTCACACTGCGTGGATGTTGCACTTCCTTGCAGTGTGCTCACATCATCTTCAAAGTACCTGTTTGCAGTTAGAAAATTGCCTCAGCTTCAAGTTACTCAGTTGTTTGGTGAGGACAGAAGGGGGAAAACCCCCGACCAAACAAGATATCTCAGGGCAAACGAACTTGAGAAATTCTTGAGGACAATGCAACAATAACATTTTCTTTCTTCCTGAGAAGAGTTTTCAGGACAGGATGAAGGGATCCTGGTAGTTTATTTAGGGGCAGTCTAAGGTGAAGCACGTTCTGTAATGTTTTCAGACTACGTCAAAGTAATTTTGGGATCTCTGCTGGGATTTTGTCTCCCACGTCACTGTGATCTCCTCTGTAACACACTTCATTGATGCACTGAGGGAACTGTCCTTATGCCTGGGTGGCTTTCTCAAAAATTAGAGGCTCGGGGTGGGATGAATACCATGTGCTCAGTAAATGTATCTAGAGATTCTCATTTAAAGGGTCTCTCTGGAAGTGGTTCCTTGGCCTTGCGTATGATTTCTGTTTTATTTGCTATTACTTACTGGTACAGATTATTTAATAAAATCAGAGTAAAAGCTGGGATGAAGTTGTGTGAGGGGGAATACTTAATATACTTTCAAAAGAACTGGTGTTCTATTTATGATAATATTGTGGAAGCATAAATACAGCGTTTATGCTCTGTGTTCTTTCTGTATATATGGTCAGTTACCCCAAGACTACAAATTAGTTACTTAATGTTCCCTAAAGAACTGAGGAAAGTGTTACAAATGTATATTTATATTTGTGCTCTGGCAGCTGCTGTGGGTCTGACCCTAGTGAGAATGAGGTTGAAAACTGATCTGCAAAATTCATGTCTTTGATTATCCTGCTCCGGACCAGTGTATGTTACAGGTAATCATGTCTTTTAATTTGGCTTTTCTTCCCAGCTGGAAAATCTTATGCTGGATAAAGATGGACACATAAAAATAACAGACTTTGGACTATGTAAAGAAGGCATCAAGGATGGAGCAACAATGAAGACTTTCTGTGGCACTCCAGAGTATCTTGCACCAGAGGTATGTTTATGTTGGCTGTTGTGTTAAATTGCCTTCTTACGTGCTTTCCATGGTAGCAGTAGGAGTACAGAATAATTCCTGTGCCATGATGTGCTCATGCACTAACTGCTGTTACATAATTACACATACTGAGACTCCTTTATTCATCATGATCTGGAACACATCTTTAGCATAATGATATGTGATAATTTTTTGGCGGGGTAGTATCTTCCAGTTGAGGGAATATGTACGTTTTACTGGAACAGTGCTTGTTTCTTGTATCGGATAGATAATTTTTAAAATAAACCCTTTTAATCACTTCAAATATTGCATTATAGATTACTTGATTACCTGTTTTGCAGCTTGCTGTGTGTTGTGCTGTTTAAAAGCTATCAATAGGACTTCACTTAAAAAGTAAAAGTACTGTCCAATTCTTTCAATATTTGAGAACAGTAAAAGGTGACATGTTTTCAGAAACAGGACAGACCAAGCTTTTTTTGCAGTATTTAGCATGGCATGCCTTAAAAGTGCTGACTGTTTTATGACTATAAAAGCACAAGATACTTCTCAGTGTTGATTTGAATGCTCCAGTTTCAGAGGAAATAAATCCAGGCAGGGGATCTCAGTCCCCAAACAGTATGTTTTGGGGAGATATCTTTTTTTGTGCAAATATCTTTTTTTTCTTTTCAAGTGCAAAATGCAAATGTGCCTTTGCAGGTTTGCTCCTGGAAACACTGAGTTGTGCAACATGGGTGGTGTTACATCTGGGAGTGAGTTAGGGGCAGATCAGAAGTGAGGTTAGGTTGTAGGGGATACGTGTACGCTTGGTGCTCCGCAGGCAGACGCTGCTTTCTCTGCCCACGCTGTGATCTGTCTGGAAGCAGACTCCTGGATTTGTAGGGCATGGAGCCCGAGCTAACGTGGTGTGCCTTGCATAAGGGCTGCTTCCCTTGCAGTGGGGCTTTGCTTCCCGTGGCGTTTACATTTCCATCCCGCTTGGAGCACAGGCAGAAGCGGGTCTTGGGCTGCCGGCAGGTTATAGATCGTTGGCACAGCTTTCCTCTGAGTCGGAGCTATGCAGAAATACAAAGTATGGAAAACCAGCGTGGAGGAGGAATATTTCTTCTGAGAGCTGATGTCTTTGCTGATCAGTTCTTTTGTGCTCCCTGCTTGTATAGTGGTGGCAGCATGCTCTTGGGTTTTGTTTGGTTTTTGGGTTTTTTTTATAACTCCCAGCTGCTTTCAAGGGCTTCCAGTCCTTTGTAATAATGAAGAACATGGGCACCTGTCGAAGTAGCTTGCAGCAAAGAGGCGGAGCCAGTCTCATGATGACTGCCAGCTTTTCCATGGATCACCAGAAGTCTTCAGTGAATCTAAATTGGGGTCCGTGCACCACAATTTGAGATTTACTGATGCGGAGAGTAATTAGCAGCATGACGGAGTGTTTATTATTCATAAACATGGCTTTTATTTTAGCTTCCCTCTTAAAATCAATTGCTGAACTTCAGTTTCTCATCAAGGATTTTATGAGGAGGCTAAAAATATTTATTGTTTTGGTTTTTCCTAACTTGGAATGTGGGGATTCCCTGTGCAGGCAGTTGTGTTGTTCTTTCTGTTCTGTTATTTGCTATTATTTTTTCTTTTTAATATTTATGATGAGTTGGCTCATCCAAAAACCCTGAAGGACAAATCCTTTTGATTAACTCAGTTCTCTCTCTTACTTGCAAATCCCATCTGTGAGTTGGAGTGTTAAATTCTGGAGGCTTTTGTCATCTGGTTGATAGCATGCAAAAAATCTGGGAATTGTGTGCGAGCAATATTCCATGTGTTTAAGGTCATACATCCTTAAAAGCAGGGGTGTCGATGCTCCTGTCTGCATTTGTAACTTGAGTCAGGCACAGCAGCGTGTCTGTACAGTTGTTGCATCGTTGTTTTTAGGTTCATACTGGAATCTCATGCATGGATGACAGTGACTGAACCATGTCAACTTTGATGTGTCAGATGCATCAATGGCTGTGATGTTTACAGCTGTTCTGCCTTCTCTTTCAAATTCCATTGCACAACAGTCTAGAGCTGCTTGTTAGGAAATGATGATCCCTTAATTTAAGTGAAATGACCTTGTTACTTTACTGCTCCCCAGCTATCCAGTGTGTTGCAATAAATCATGGATGAGTGCAATATCTCTTTTTTTTTACGGTGTATTTTTGATACTCACAACATTGCTCTCTTCTATGCAATCACTAAAATGAGGGTATGCTCTTTGTGCTGAAGAACTTTGAAGAAATAAGCATTTTATATTCTGTTTAAAATTAATGGAGGTGAAGGAAATCGTTTTAGTTAGTGGTCTAGCTTATAATACAGGGTCTTAATACACTTTTTAAAGTAACATCTAAAGTGTTTACTGCATTTTGAAAGCACCTGTAGCATTAACTACGTGCACAACAAAGGCCTCTGTGGTTTTCTTTCGGTCTCTCCTGTTGCATCTCTTGCAGCAGTTTAAAAAATAAAAATACAAATTGGAGGCCGTGTGAGTGTTTTATTTTAGGTAAGCCAAGCGTAGGGGAGTGCGAACAGGAAGCGCTTGTTGAGCGGGGTGACTCAGAGCGGGAACTGCATTGTCACACAATCTCCGTGAGCCGCGGTGCCTCGGGAAGGACGGGCCGCTCCTGGAATGCAGTCCGGCCGGCAGCTGTGCCGGCCGTGTACATGGAGGGGGCAGCTGCACAGCCAGCTGTCGTTTGGTGTGAATCATACGGCCGGGGATGCTGTAAATAGACCGACGTGGGGTAATCTAATACCTGGCAGCCTTTTGATTTTTACTGCGGGCCCTCTCCCTCGTTCAGATAATTAAGGGGAATAATTAGTGAATAAAGAGAGGCAGAGTGCAAACAGTTGATATGTGAAGTGTCTCGATGCTTCTTTTTTATGTGCAGAAAACCTTTATATCAAGATTCGTAAGAGGTTAAGATCTTGCTTTTGTTAAACTTGCACCGACTTTGGCTCTTTTCACCTTTTTAATTTTGAGTGTTAAGTATTCTGAATCACAGGAATGTAAAGCTCACACAGACACCTGCAGCAAGAAAACAGGATGGTGGTTTGCACTCTTAAGCAAGAGTAAGCAGCTCAGTGCAGACCCGTGCAAGGAGTAAAGATGACAACTAAAACCTGAGGACAGGATCTGGAACATGAGATGTTGGTGTCAGCTACAGACAACTGCATAGGAGACACAAAGTCTAGAGGAGTCCTTGTACCATCCACTGCCCAAGCCACAAAACTCTCCCTGCTCCCTTCAGCAACCCCATGTGCAGATGATCAGAAATGCACTGTGGCAGGGCTTCTCTGAAGCAAGCTGAGAGGTGGAGAGCACTGCTAGGGTCTTGAGTCCCTCCACCAGCTGCTGCTTTGCTAGGTAGAAGTGCTGGGGGAAGGGAAGAATGAACTGTGCTGGGCTCCTTTTGCTCTGAGACCTGGCAGAAATCCACCCCACTGACTGTTCCTGTGTTTGCAGCCCTCTAAGCAGAGGCAGGAGTGCCTTTGGAGCGGGGCAAAGTGTTGGAGGGGAAACATTTCCAGACAATTTGGCTGCCGTTTTACAGCCTTACAGCCGGTCAAATTTTAGGAGTGGTGTTCTGGCTCTTAGTGTTTAATGTAGATTGGTCACTGAGTACTTGTGGGTGGTCTTTTAGGATGTGCAGAGCACCCCTTTGGTGTGCAGGTTGATAAGAAGATGGTGGAAATGTTTGGCTTTTCACTTGTGAAGGAACAGGTCGATGGTCTTTTCTCCCTATACTGGCTCCTTGGTGGGTTGGGGTTTTTCTAAAAACTTGGATCCTGTTTGGAACAGTTCGTGATGAATAAGTGAGAGTTTAACAGGTGGTACTGTAATGTGAGAACAGTTCTTGGCCTTTGGACTTTCAAAGGTTGTGCTTATCACGTCCATAATGCAAAGGAGGGTGGGAGAAGGAAGACAAGAGGCTGCTGTAACATACCTGCTGCCTCCTTTTCCCCCCACTGCTCACCTGGGATGGTGAGCATGGCTGCCAGTTCTTCTCACACGGTTCTGCAAGTACTCTGCTGGTAGATTTGTCTGTGTTGTGAAAGATGGACTGGCTGGGGTAAATTCTGCTTCTTGAGTTCTGTGGGTCATGCCTGGTTTGGGAGTATCTTCTAAAACCTTTTCCTTACATTCTGCAGGTTCTGGAGGATAATGACTACGGCCGTGCAGTGGACTGGTGGGGTTTAGGAGTTGTGATGTATGAAATGATGTGTGGCCGCCTCCCTTTCTACAATCAGGACCATGAAAAGCTTTTTGAACTCATCCTTATGGAGGAGATCAGATTTCCACGCACATTGTCACCTGAAGCAAAATCTCTCTTGTCAGGTTTGCTGAAGAAAGATCCTAAGCAAAGGTGAGGCTGTTGCTTAATAGTTGCACTTTTTTTAAGGTATTTGAGACAAAATTGTAATTTAATTTGTAGTCCATTCAAAATGATTATCCAACAAGCTGCAGCAAGTGGATCTACTAATTTATTTTTAACTTTTTGTATGAAGTGACAGTGTAAATAGTGATATGAAGCAGCTTTGCTGCTGAATTTCAGAGTATGATGGCTGCCATTAAAGCAGAACTATAGCCTGGGAAAAAGCAAGTTAACCCTGCCTTTGGCCATAATGAATCCAGTGGCTGCTGTGAGTTATAAAGTGCTCTGCACCAAATGCTTTTACCTTCTGTCGCAGTTGAGACTGCTGTCCCTTTCCTGAATTTTTGTCTAAATCTGTGCCAGTGATTTAGCATCCTGCTTTGGACAGTAGGTGGTGATGTTTGTACCATGTTTGTGGTGGAGTTTATACCATGCTCAATTGACTTTTCCTATTTCCTCCTTTTGTTTTTGTTTTTCTTTTATTGTTGTGTTATTTAAAAAATAACACTTGATTTAAAAAGAGAAAAAACACGAAACAAAAAAAAACCCCAAGCCCTTAATGGCTAACAAACAGAAAATATAACAAGATCCAAAAGGATGTTGACCTTCACACAAAGATAAACATCAGTTTAAAAACCTGCCATCTTGTCAACCCAGACATTTTTAAAACAAATAATATTGTGACTCTGCCCCTGATCTCCTGTCCTGAACCTTCCACTGTTAATGGGCCCCAAATAGGAAGCCTTTCATGTGAGGTGCTAGCAGAGAATTCCGGTTTGCTTTCTGGTGTTTGTTTAGTCTCCATGCATTTGTGTGCACATAGCAGGAAAATGGGGTTTACCACTACCTGGATACTTGTAGCAAGGATTTTTGTCATCACTGTAGGCTATTTCCATCATTATTTTTGATGGAAAATGCTGTTGGGAGGTCTCGTAATGCAAATCCACAGTTTATAATATTGGAGGATTCATCTCAGTGGTGACGTGGGGAGTGGGGCACGGCTGCAGCCCGGAACGTGGCCAGCCCTGTACAAGGTGGCAACAGCTGCAGCCCTCCCTGAAGCCGCTGCCTGCAGGGGGACCTCCAGGAGAAGGTTGTGTAATTGATGAGCAGCCCCCAGGCTCTGTGCTCTGCAGGCCTGGCTGCAGCCCCTGCCAGCAGCATTCCTGTCCAGTAAAGCGCTGGGTTAAATGCCATTGTGACCCTTTCGTAGCTTATTCAGGTGGGGCCTTTCAATCACTGGGAACACAAGCAGCATCTGCTGCAGTTTGTTCTTAAAGGAGCATCTCAGATGAACCAAAATGCGGTTTGTTTACCAACAAAGAACACCCACTCGTTTCTAATTACGAGATTTTCCCAATGCCAATAATTACTCCACAATATGGTCACTTTATACAAATAGCCACTTCTTCACGTGTATCTTCTGCAGGCTTGGAAGCAGCGCTGCTCTGATCTGGTGGACAGATGATTTTCGTGCTGCTGTTAGAAATAACTATTGACTAGACAAGCCTGCACACATGCCTTATTGTGATTATGCCTAATTACACTGGTGCTTCCCAAGCTTTTTTGGATCATGGACTGTTCTTAAATACTGGTTTCTCCCCAGTCACTGTTCACACAACCTTTTAACTGAAGTTGTGGTTCAGCAAACCCCCTGCACTTTTTGCCATTTCAGGCAGCACGGAGAACTGATCTGGAAGCACTAGAGGTAGAAGTCCTGGATCCTGCTCTTGTAGTGTTATGTTCCTTTTTCTGGGTGGTCTAGGTGCTGGGGTGGGTGCTTGGCATACTTGGTAGTTGACTCACACTGAGCTCATGGAGACATATGGACAAAAAACAAGCCAGAGAACTACTGAAATACATTCACTGAAAAGTTATAAAATGTGTGATAGTCTGGTGCTTTGGGGAGCCACTGTGTAATTCAACAGAAATCCCCTCTTCCATAAAGCCCAGTGCTGGACAGAAGTTGGTGTCATTGTAATGTTTGTGGCAGAAAGCATCAGGATTGGCAACGTAACTGTGGATGAACTTCAGAGTGAGATGGAGGAGGCAGCCAAAACCATGAGAAAAAGGAAACTGGGAAATGTTGTCACTTCCCCTAAAATCATCCAAAAAACCAACCAACCCAACAATAAAGGTTGATATAATGAAGCTCAGTGCCAAGGATAGTTTAGGTTAAAATATCAAGGAGCTAGGGAATTGTGATCTGTGTCAGTGAATTAAATCTTAAAAATGACCTGTTGTACCTGGGCTGGATTTATAGAAGCAGCGTTAGCACTCTGTGTTCGGAAATACCAGTTCAGTCTCAAACTCCTAGGCATATGGAGAAAATGTGAAGAACAATAAATTGCATTCTGCATTTAATCATGCCTGTTTTCTAAATTTGGTCATATGAAATCCATTTTGTAAGAGAAAAGGAATTTTGAAGTTTCTTTTGGGATTGATAGAAGTTTATTAATCTTGTAATGTGAGCCCTAATTTTCCTAAGAAGGAAAAAATCTATTCTGTAAATATTTCCTGTTAATGTGACCTGAAATTCCCCTTCACTGCTTTGTGGCATGGATCAAATGAAAGGAGATAATCAGAGCATTTTTTCACACATGAAACAGCAAAGTTTTTACCTTTTATTGTTCTTCCTCTGGCTGTGGAGACTGCAGCCTGTGGAAGTGGGCATGGATCAGAGCACCCCATGTAAGCAGGCTAAGTTTAGACGGGTGGGTGGGTTTATAATCAGTGTCTTGCAAGCTCTGAATCTTGGCAGGCTTTTAACTTGAGAGAACTTCAGGATGGTTTAATCTGAGTTTTGATTGTCGGGTTTCACTACATGCCGTAGTCCCTGTCATAGGTCAGGGTTGTTCAGCCTCTCTCCTATGGGGTTTGTCACAGGCTGCTTCACCTGCCTCTGTGGTGCTGTTGGACGTTGCTGTTCAGCAGGAACGAGAGGAAGATGATGCAGCATTTCACAAACACCTGGTCAAAGATTTAATGACTTCACAGAGTTGTGGTTGTGGCTTTGGAGAGCTGAAGATACTGCCTGGGACCTCATGGTCAGTTCTTGGAGCCACACAGAGATCTGGTACTTCATTCTTCCCTAGCCATGGTGGTTCTTTCCACATCCAGAGTGCAGCTTTGGCCACAGACGTTCAGGAATATCTGAGTCAGTCAAACCCTTACTTCTGTATGAAAACCAAACTCCTTGGTTTTTCCCCTTGTGAAAGGAGGTTTGTAGTTAAGCTGTCAGTCTCTGTCCTCCGTGGTGCTCTGCTACAGGAAGGTTAGATGGCTCTGGAGCACCCTTGTTCTTAGGCACAGGGAGGTCTGCAGCCCTCACAGCCACTGCTGGAGCTGGAGGAGTTAGAGGTGACTTGTGGGGACTTCAGGGGCCTGGAGGTGGTCCCAGCTAGCTGGTGGCCAGCAGGAGGAGGTAACCTTGAGGAGCTGGTCCTGGACAGCACGCTTGGATGCCTTGTGGACATGCAGAGTTTTGGAACCACACATGACAGGTGACTTGTGTTTGCTCTGAAATTGTGTACCTTGAGTAGGAAAGTGCTTCTGTCTCCAGACAGCTCCAGTGTTCTGTGTATCAGCTGAACTGCAGAATGCTCAAGTCTTCATGTTTCACCAGGTGCTTTGAGGCAGGCTGAGATTTAGCTGTTGTGTATGATAATTTTAGTCTAAATCCATTCTGTCCACAGCGATTTAGACAAACTCAAACAGTTCACCTACAGAGATCTAAATTGAAGCTGAGAAAAACATAAAAGGCAAGTTTAAAGAATTTTTTCTCCCAGCTTTATAGAAACCACTACTTTAGAGACTTCCCAAGCTTCACCAACCTAAACATGACTCCTCTTGATTGCTAATGTTGGGAAGTGGGAGCTTTTTCAGTGCTTTTTGGATCTACCATGTTCGTGTCACATGCATGTGGTTAACGAGGAAGTGGGGAAGTAAAGCTCAGCAAAGAGCTGGGAGTTAGCTGCATTAGGCTTTCCACAGGTTTTAATCTCTGAGCAGGAAAGCACCCAAAGACTCTGTGTACAGGGCTTTGGGAAGAATGTGGCCTTTTCCTTCCAAATCTGGAGTCATCAAATCATGCTGTTCTCAAAGCCGCATAGAGCTTCTCTGTGCTAATAGTGCCAGTCACAGGAAACTGACGTGGATACAGCTCCCAAATCCTCCCCTGTGGCCATTAGAAGCCTCTGAAGGTAAGGGTCATAGTAAAATAAGTTTCTAGTTTCCACCTTGACTGTATCAGAGGAGAAATGGGTGTCTGTGCTCAGAGTTGGTGAACACCATCAGCGTTTGCTGGGCTGCTGTTCTCGAGCCTGGTGGGGATGTTTGTGCTGTTGTATAACCAGGTTTGGGGGCAGGGGTGGCTCAGAGAAATCATGTGAAGACAGGGCTGGAAAATTAGAAGTGTGCGGGTTTCCTTTTAAAGAGTTGGGAATGGAGCTGGGAGCTGAGCACTGTTTTCTTTTACATGGGCAAGTAGAGATACATTATTTTTCATGTGATCCACTAATTGCAATCTTCCTGTGTGTTTATACACTATATTTAGGTACCTATATTAAAAAATACAGTATAGTAAGTTTTTTAAATATTTCTACATGATATATCTGTGGAATGACGGCTGATTGCCCTTGATTTGTGGAGCACAGACATTTGTTATTAAATGGTTAAAGGGACTTGAAAGCAATATGCAGTTTCATAAAAATTTAAAATGTGAAAGTCATTTCAGTTTAATATTGATGTTGCACTTTATTAATAACTTTCACTTTTGGATTTACCTAAAAAAAGAAAGTCTCTCAAGTAGATAGAAGTTGAATGAATAACCAGAATTGTTTGTTGGTTAGGTTTTGAGGGATGTTTTCTCTTGTTTTTCTTTAGATTGCTTTTTGGCCTCTACACTTTCTATTATATTTCTTTGCATACTGTAAATTTCTGTAGCTTTTGCTTTGCAAGTCCTATATATACTATTTTTGGTTCTGTCTGAACACATAAATGTGCATAATTTAACTTTATTATCCAGGAATATCCTCAGAGCTCTTATTTCTGCTGTATTTTTATTTATTGCATGTCCCTATGAAAGACAAACCTGCTGCTCTTTACATTCTCACTGGTGCTTAACCATGATTTTTGTGTTAGTTGCCAATTTAATATTGTTCTCCTTGAGAGGGACCTTTCCTACTAATTCTGGAAAACAAAACTGTATTTTGGAATAAATCCATACCCAAAATATTAGGTTTCTATCGTTTCGCCATTCGCTTTGACTGGATTTGTGTAATTTTTAAAAGGTAAGTAAAACATCTGGAGTCTTTCTTGGCATTTCTCTGAGTATGTGTTTGCCCTTCATGGAACAAAGGCTCGTATTAGATGGCGTATTCTGCAAAGCACTTGGCGCGTGGCTGCAGCCAGCCAGCCTTCCTGCCTGCTTCTGCAAAACACCATTCAGGTGCTTCTTAGCTCAGAGTCACTCCTGAACTCCTGTGCAGTCTGTTGACATCTGTGGATAGAGAGGATTGACTCCACCCTCTCCATTGGCCATCATCATCATCTGTGCTGTGGAAGCAACAAGGAGTCTGGTAGAGACTTGGCAAAGCCACTAGACCTGGGGGGAACCAGCCGAGAAATGATTACTCACAGAGTTTGTTTCTGTTCCCAGGCTGCCCTGGAGTTTGTCTCTGTTCCAGGCTGCTCTGCAGCTGTAGAAAGTGCTGCCAGGCAGATGGGAGAGCTGTTGTCCAGCTTGGTTTGGCCCCTGGGGGCTCTTGGGTGGACTTGGGTTAGTCTTAGAGCTTACCTGGGAGGAGAGAGTCACTCAGGTACTGGAAGGCTGGGGAGCTGTTCCAGTGCACATTTTCTAAAGGATGGTAAGGAGCAAACCCCTTAGGTTGCTGTGGAGCAAACCCCTTAGGTTGCTGTGGCACTGAATGGAAGAGGGCAAGGAAGCACAGCCTCTGGACTGTCAGGCACCTCTGCTGCTGGATGTCTCTGGTACAGCTGTGGCCTCTGCCAGTGAGCCTTCTCTGCAGATGGTGCTTGGGCATGGCCGAGGGGTTGCATGCATCAGGATCCATTCCCAGGCGGCACTGTGAGCAAAGTGTTGCAGTATTTGACTTTTCCATGCTGAGCTGTCATCCAGTGCTGTCCCAACAGCGCTGTGCCTTCACTCCAGAGCATGCGGTCTCAGGCTGTAAAAATACCTCTTCAGTGGGCTTTAGCAAAGCCTTTGTATTTTCTCTGACATTTTGAACCAAACCCCTCCCCTCTATCCCCAGATAGTCACGAACTGGGGCACAGGGTTACTGCATGTGGCCCAGAGGACATTCAGACGTTGTGCAGCAATGGATGAGGCCTGGCTAGGTGTTGGCTTCAGGCTCAGAGAACAGGCCTTGTGCCCCTGATGGCTGCAGCAGTATAACTCTAGCCTGGGTCTTGTAGAGTCATTGCTTCAAGCTCTTGAAACGGGGTCAGTATCTCAGTTTGCCGGTGGCACCAGGCATGGGAGAACAGGCAGATCCTAGAGATCAGCCTGGATGAGTATGGTAACACCTCCTGTACCTGAAATCCTGAGTGTCATCTTAACCTTGTTACCTGAAAGACTCTCCTGCTGATTACCCAGTATCTGTTTTGTTTTCTCGGTGCCTGTCTTTGCTTGCAGATGTGGTTCATTCTTTTAGAGAACATTTTAACCTCCACAGCAAAATTTAAGCATCAGTTAGCTCAAGACTGCAGCTAAACTGATTGCATCTATAAGCTGTGTGGACAGTTTTATTTTGGAATAAAAGTGCTTTATCTTGATATACCTCAAGTCAATAAAACACCCTTTGTGCTTTCCTGAAGCCAAGGAGGAGGAAAGATTTGCATATGCTGTGATATTATCACTGCAGTTGTCAACTGTTTTCTTTAATGGAAATTTAAATCAGGTTGCATAAATCAGTTTGCCTTAAAAAGCCTTGTCTCTCTTTTGCTTCAAATTCGGTTTTACTGCTAGCGTCACTCTGCTCTAGAAAACTGTAAGGGATAGTTGCATGTTTATGTAGAGAGAACGATCTATGGCTCAGACCTTTTACTTTACAGGATCTGTTGTGGTCCCCAGGACAGCATCTTTCCTGAAGGGCAAGTCTTTTGAATTGTGATTATTATTTTTTTTCTTTGTCTAAGAGAGACCTTTGTTCTAATTCTGTTTGTTAGCATGTTTTTAAATCTTTTAGTGGAACTGTGTTGAAGCCTAAAATAGGCCTTGCACAAAAAACCAAACACATTGCAAATGCTAGAACTGCTCCCAAATGCATTACATAAACTCAGAATCTCTTCAGTACACTGCAATAAAAATTGTATTAGAAAAATAACTGTACTCAAACATTTAATTACGTGTTTTGCCTCCTGCAGGTTAGGTGGCGGTCCTGATGATGCCAAGGAGATTATGCAGCACAAATTCTTTGCTGGCATTGTTTGGCAAGATGTGTACGAGAAAAAGGTATTTATACAAGTGTTCTCCCAAGGTGAATTGTAGCTGTGGATATAAATGTTTCAAATTTTGTTGCTCTCTAAAGGTACACAGAAACTCTCCACAGAAAAGGTTTGCAGTTGTTTTTAGCCACAACTTAAAATACCGTAATCAGTTTAGTTCTGGATTTTTGTTTTGCAGTGATAGGAGTGTCTCTTAATGAGATACATGGTTTTATGGCTGAATAAATAGGATGTAACCAAAATAGCTTCCAAATTTAGAGAGTATATAAGCTTTTAAAATGGCTTTTCCTGTGAACTCTTGTTGCCATTTCTTTACCCCTTGCGAGCCCAGAGATATTGCTGGTTCCTGAGCATCTGAAGCCAAACTTCCTAGAAGCAGTAGTAGAAGATGGGCTCTTTTTTCCCATTGCATTTTTCCTGCCTGTTCAATCTAATGTCAGCATTCAAGGCAAGTCCAGACAAGTGTAGGCTTTTACATCAATCCAAGCCTAATACAATCATTTGTGTGTGGCAAAGGACTGATAAAAAGTGTCTGCACTTCGTCCTATATCTTGTGGGTTTTCCTTGAGACCCACTGAGTTTGTTGGCTTTTCAGTGGGAGCCACTGAAGCCAAAGAGCCCAGCCCTTCCTGTAAGAATGTATTTCATCAGTTGTCTATGCTTCACTGTCCCTTCCTTCTCAGATAAGTATTTCACTCCTCCAAGATGCCCTGCTTTGTGCTCTAAGGGTGCTGTGCTGTTGTCCTCTCACGTTTGATTCTCACCAGCCACATTTTCATAGCACCCATGAAATGCAGCCAGTTAAAACGTGGGTCTGCTGATTCAAGGCTCCCATCTACTGGTGCCACACGATCTCACTCAATCCTAGCCTTTCCTGATTTCCCTCCTTCCCCCAGCAGTTCTTCATGGTATCAGATCTCATTTGATCTCTAAATACAGTTTAATTGTCCCTCCAGCTAGTGGGAGCAGGTAAGAAACTTGGCAGAAACGGAGTTCCCATATTGTAGTGGGAGAATTGTCCAGTGCCTGTATACAGCTACAGAGAGGGCTCTGTTTCCTTCTCTTCTTTCACTTCCTCTCAGATCTCTGTGGCTAAAGGGAACCGAAAAATCATAAACCAAGTTTTTGTGCCTTGAAAGTGTAGATAGGACTTTAGACCTCAGTCCTTTCAAAGCATCCCTTGAGGGAGAGCTGCATGCAGTCATGAGGGCAGGAGAGAGTTCCATGGAGTTTATTCAGTATAACGTGAAAAGTAGATCTGAATTCCTGTTCTAAACAGGAAGTTGTCCCCATTTTCACCCAGCTGACAAGCTGCATGCTTGAGGGTTTGCTGGTTTTATGCAATTTAAGGTAAAAAGCTGACAATGAAGTCCAAATGTTTTGAGTGAAGTTATTTGGTATTTGGTGGTAGTCCCAGTTCCCTGAACAGAAGAGAAATCACACAAGCTGGAGGCAATGTATTTATCCATAGGAATGAGAAAGCCTTCATAAATTGTCCTGTAGTGGTACTAATTCAGATTATTCTGAAAACTATCAGGAAATTCCAAATATTCACATCTTTTGGAGAAAACTGTGCTAATTGAAACTATTCCTGACTTTGGCCTATTCAAGGAGTCTAGATCCTGGCTTTGCTTGTGTCCCCATTAGTGTTTGCATCTGAAGCAAATGAAGGCATGCTGTGCAAATGAAGAGCCTGTGGGTAATTGCTGCCTGCATTCTGGGTGGTTCAAAGAGGGTCTTGCAGCATTTACCTGAAGTGCAGACCCATGGATTAAAGCTGGATTTTGTCAGCTGCCAAGAGGTGTTTGTGTGCTAGGCTTGGTTACCCCCCATCTCCAGTAATGCTGAATGTGTGTATGAATATGGGTTTGGGTAATCCAGAACATATGCTTTGTAATTAAGCTTTTTGGAAACACAGCTTTGCTTTAAATCATAAGGAGCTTTGAATAACTGGGGTTGTCCCCAGAATTTAAAATGTTTATTAGGCTCACCTGAAAGAGTGCTGTCTGTCTCTGGTGCTGAGAAAGGTGCAGTTTAATTTGCAGTATTTTGCCCACCCACAAGCAAAACATACGCAAAGAGATTTTAATCACATGGGGATTTTTTCTGGTCCTTTTTCTCTCTTAAACCAGCATGAGCCTGCGGGTACCGATGCTGGTCTGCAGCCGTGGGAGGCTACAGGTGGCACCTCCCTGCCAGTTGAACTGCAGAGCTATTGCAGTGACAGCTTTTCAGTAAAGCGACATACTTGCTTGTTAAAGCCAGCGTTGGAGCTTTCCGCGGCTTCCCCTCTGTTTCCAGCTTAGCGCTCAGAATTTGACAGCTAGGGGGAAAAGATGTCTTGTGGGTGCATCATAATCTGTCTCAAATGGCTTGTAACAGATACTAAAATAAAAAGGAAAATTATACAGGCGGCACTAGCCCGTTCCACACGTGTGCTGGCTTGGGATTGCTGCTCTGAGTCGCTCTGATGTGCTCAGTTCAGGTGTCTGCTGCAGTGCCCAAGTCCTAAATCACTCCATGCTGTGCACAGCAAGCAGAGCAACCAGGGGCACTGCGAGTGCCAAAACCACCATTAGCTTGAAAGGACAGATAGAGCTTCACACACTCACATGCACAGCCTGTCAAAAACAAATCCAGGTTCGCTTTGAGAAGTAGGCAGAGGCTGCTGCAAGGACAGAGGGAGTAGAGTTACGTGAGGAAGGAAGAATCCTCATACTCCACAGGGCTTTTGCATGTAATATGTTGGTGTGATTTGATTGAGAAGTGTTATTAACATTATAATGTGAAGCATTCGCTCTTCAATAGCTTCAGGGAGACTGCAAGGCTCAGAGTGACTCCTGACTTTGGGATATCCTATTTCCTTTTCCTTTTTGAATTCGGGACATAAAAACCACTTCTAAGGACCTAGCGTTTTTTTGTAATGTGCCCAGCTCCTTTAAGCCATTCTTGGGCACAGAGAATTGGGAGTAATTAAAAAAAAAAAGATGATGAATATATATCACAATTGTGCTCTCTTATAATAAACAGAGCTTCTATGTCCCTAAATTTCTAAAGGTTGATTTTAAACAGTAAATGCTGCTTTGTATGTGGGAACGCTGCCATATGTATAGATTACATTTCTTACAGTCTTTACATTGAAAATGAAAGTGTTTTATTGGATTGTTGTGTGTATGACAGGACACTGTTAGGTGCTCTCAGATCAAAAAGACGATCCTGGTGATAGGGAGCTTAAAACCAATGCTTTTCTTATTTGCCAAGTTGAAAAACAAAAGATTCTTCATATCCAAGCAGGAGGAAAAGTTGGGCGTGGGGAAGAGGTGTTTTGTATATTTATGGTTTTCTGATATTTTCCAGCTAGTGATTTCTGTCGGTGTCGTTCTTGTTTGTGCAAGCGCCGAAGTGCATATCTTGGGGTCACTGCATAATTCCAGTTGGAGCAATTTCCCGTCTGCCTTGCTAAACCTTTCCCTGCAGTTTGGGATTGGAAGCCCTACACTTCCTCAATCACGCTCCGAAATTGCTGCCCGCTGTGGCTGTGTGCTATTAAAAGATGGCCACACGTAACCCCGGTGGTGGGCGAGCGGGATCCCAGCACTGCTCCCTGTGCTCGGGAGGGCTCAGAGCCGTGTTTACACCCTGCTTCTGCTTCCCCGTGCAGGGGAAGGTGAGCAGGGTCTGAATCCTGGCTCCATTGCCCTCCAGAGCTGTCCGTGTTCCAAGTGTGTACATCTGTATGCAGCAGCTCCCCATCCCGCTTCCCAGGCGCGCTCCTCCTCCAGCCCCAGCCAGGCAGCTCCGCTCCATCTGGAGCTGCTCTTGCCAGAGCCTGCCTAGGTACACATGGATGATTTCCAGCCTGTCTGCCCAAGTGAATTTCAGGAATAAACCCCAACGAGTGCAGCTCCTGGTGCAGTGAGAGGAGGATGTTCACTGCTGACTGGGCTCAGGTTTTTGTAAGCACTCCAGGTTTTTGAAGTTCAGAGTTGACATCAAACTGCTTTTGGGGACCAGGAGTATTAAAGCTTAATGTTGCTGCTGCCTTGGCCTAAATTCTCTGGGGTTGGTCAGACCTCCAACATGAGCTGCATGGACACAGTAGCTCTGTAGCTGAAACTTTTTGGTGCATGTTACAACCCTTGTGGTGATACACAAGATTAACTGATCAGTTTGGTATCACTGAGCATCTTTCTTACTCATTTTTCATCCTCCTTAAGCATAAATCTGACTAGATCAGGTTGACAATTTCCATATAATTATGTGGGGAACCAGTATGTGTTATTTTTAAACATTGGTCAGCATGTTATTACTTGAAGAAATTTTAGGATTCTAAGTTTTTCTTTGTGCAGTTAAATCCGAGGAAAAAAAATGCCCTAAATGCCCCATAAATAGGAAGTGCACACCTAAGTATTTTTTACTATATATGCTTCCTTGGGAATTGGTATTTTTCAGACATTTTAGGAATGTAGGAAAAGTCACTGTAGCTTATAACTATGTCAAATTCCACTTGTTTCAACAACAGCACTGCAAGAGCCTGTAAATGGACACTTTTTTTTTTGTTTTTCATAGCTTGTACCTCCGTTCAAGCCACAAGTTACATCTGAAACAGATACAAGATACTTTGATGAAGAATTTACAGCACAGATGATAACAATCACTCCTCCTGACCAAGGTAAAGTTTTTCCAAATGTTTCCCACTGTGTTCTCCAGACCACCAGAAACAATTTGCTATGATGGGTCTCTTCAGCCTATATGAAAAAGCATCAGTTTAAACTTGAGGGTTTTCCATATGTATTTGACCAAGAAGTTGGTAAATTGATGTGAAACCACATCTTTCCAGTTTGGGAAATGAAAAACCTGTTTTATAAGACTGAAAGTATTTGAACTGTTGTCTTTTCCAAATCTGCACGTTCCCACTGGAAATTGATGATAATGAGTTTTGCACATGTCCATATCCACATGCAGTGTATATATGCAAGCAGTCAGTTGAGCGTGAGCTAATGTCCATATTCAATCACAATATTATATTTTTGTGATAACTGAGCATGCTTGATGCTCTCAAATAGCAACTGCTAGAAATTCAGAACAGTGAATGTGGATTTAAGCAGTGCAGCTTCCAGCAATTTTAAATGGACATCTGAACAACTATTTTCTGAAACTGTACCGTGCATTATCTTATTGTTGATTTGCTGAAGATAAAAAAAAAGTAGCAAATGCTACCTGATGGTTTTTTTCCTCTTTCAGATGACAGCATGGATTGTGTAGATAACGAGAGAAGACCTCATTTTCCTCAGTTCTCCTACTCAGCCAGTGGAACCGCTTAATGTTTTGCCATTCAGAAACAAAACAGACTGCATTTTGGGGACCTTACTTCAATGGACACTAGAGAACTTTCTATATTATCGAGTTACAAACTGTGTTTGTATTACGACTTAGATGAATTTGTAGGAAGCCTCACAGATTCTGTATTTAAAATAATTCTTTGATGCATTTTTGAGAAGGAGAACAAATCCATTCTTTAAGTATTATGTCAAGGCTTTTATGCTGAATGACCATAGGTTTTTAAGAATATACACCAAAACTGTTTACTTTAGAAATAATTAAGGTATTCAACATATCAGCAACTCTGACCAGAAAATCCCCTTATTTTATTTATTTCATACAGTCCATTATCTAAATACAGAATCTGCACTCTGAACAATTAGATTTATATAGGAAGATATAAGACTTTAGTAGCTAGTGCGATAATATAAGCAACAAAGTGAACAAACTCTGGAGGGTTAAGGTTCAAACTCATTTTGGACAGCAGTGAAGTGTCATCCAACTCCAGAAAACCAACTATAGGAACAGCATTAATGGCCTCAGTGAGGTAAATCAAAAAACAAAAGTTATTTTTGTTATAACATCTGCTACAAGACATTACATATCAAACTGAATCCGGTGGGATTGCCACGCCGTACAGATGAGTATTTCATTCTAGACAGTGCATTTAATGATTCCATTTGCATAGAACTTAGGAATACTTCATAGGATTGGCTTCTCAGAACCTAGAAAATGCTTGATTTACGAATCTAATATGAAAGGCAACAACACAAAATCACCCACTTTCACCACTGTACAGAACTACCACACAGGTCTAAGTGAGAAATCATCCTCATGAGCGAGTCAGCCAGACACGAGTACATTTGGCACTGAAGTAATGACTTGTTGCCGCTTTTTTTTTTTTAACGAAAAGATATATGAATATATATAAACACTTAATGAATTTTTGCATCATGCCAGATCATTTCTTCTTTCTTGAGTGTGCATTAAAGGTATCAACCAACAGTTCATGGTGCCTTCTCACTCTTGAAGATTCAGTTTAACAGTGTTTCCCATGTATAAAAAAAACTAGGTTGAAACTTCATATGTGTTTGAATAATAATGGTGTTCAAAAAGTGAACTTTTTTTTTTGTTTTTCATTTTTAATCTTAGTGGGAAATTCCCCACACCCTATTTTTGTTGTATCATGTTTCTTTGTAATTTTCATAAAAGCAGTCTTATTCTGTCTCTGCTGCGAATAAAGTTATTCCATTGTAGGTTGTGTTCTTTAAAGTGCGCCTTTTTTTTGTTTTTTTCGTTTTTTTCATTCTCTTGCCTGTATAAAAAATGATGATATGTATTCCAGTTAAGTAGCATTTAATATTTTTATTTGAAAGGAAGTATATTATGAAAACCCTCCCTTCCCCTCTCCATCAGACACTCTTGTGCTTGCACAGAGAGCCCATCATTTTGACTTTTTTAACAACATTCAACTCTAGTATTTTTACTCATGATATGAAAGTTTCCCTCCAAACACTTAAATAAAATTTCTTTAACAAGTTAGGTTCTTACTTCTTGTAGTAGGAGCCTTCTGAGTTTGTAGAGATGCAACAACTGCTCCAGTTTCTCAAGTTTGATGTGCGTATCACTGAGGGATTCAGGCTGTCAGGCTGTTCTGTTCCTCCTCAGTTGTTTCATCTCTCTGCTGATCATTATGCAAAGATAATTTTGGAAAACGCTTGTTCAGAGAAATGCACCGTGTGCCAGAAATAAATTGTCTTGAGGTGAATGAGGACTGGCCTTGTTTTGCTGCCCTCCTGGTGCCAGCAAAGGCCCTGATCTGCAAAGGTATTTCTGTTCCACCACTTGGGCCAGTCTGTGCTGTACCATCTCTAACACTCTCCAGGCACTAATGTTAAGGCTGGAATGTCCTTTTTCAAACAAGAATATAAAGAACAAGATATGAAGATCCAAGAACAACTGCAGTCTGCTTCAGACTAAGCAACAGGAGTTGCAACCGTAGTAAGCCATTAAACCTCCAGCACGTTTTTTGGTTCAAAGAATAAGCTGTAATTCCCAGTGCAATTTACTGCGTGTTTTATGCAAAGAGGGAAGGGGGAAGAAGAGATCTGTGTCTCTGTAGAGCCTGGTGCTGGACAGCTTGTCCCATTCGGCCAGTCAGATCTAACTGCTCTCCTTCCTTTGCTTCCAAGTCTTCATCCGAGTCTCCAGCCAGCCCAGGGACGAAGTCCAAGGAAACTCTTCTGCAAGTCTACAAGTCTTGACAAGTTCTGAACTAACACAACTTCGTGCATCCAAATATAGGCAACACGAGTGAGCAAAGGTTACCATAATCTGCCCCAGGAAAATCTGCTCTGTCAGATGCAGGAGCAAGCATGGATCAGGTTGTTTTGTTGAGGCTGATTATGTCTCGGTATTTTTCTACCAGGAATGGCTAATGGATTGTTTTAATTCCCTTACATAAAATGAAAAAAAAAAAAAAAAAAAAAAGCTGCCAAAGATCTCTGAATCTTAGTATTGTTAGCAACTGAGAGCTGTGAGGGCCACACCTGACTGCTGGGTTTTCCGGACACTTTCCCTCATTTTGCCAGTGATTGTTCTGAACACCTTACCTGTTGTACATAATTGAATGGTTACGGCTGTTACAGCTGCCTATCTGCAAACATAAAATGTGTTCTTTACATTTTGATTTAGCACAGAAAATCCTATTGCGAAAACCTGTGACCTGAGTGTCATTCACCTCAGATTCTTTTTGTACCGTATAGGCAGAGACTGCTTAAATCTTGCATGTTTCTTTAGCTCTTCGATTTGAAACCTCAGAACTTTTCTAACAATCTCTACAGCCAAAACCTCCCCATTTTTCCTTCTGGCATTGAAAAATGTCACCTTGCTGTGGTGTTGCACATTGCAGCAAAGATGGTGCATCCCAGGTTCTGAACACCGGTAGTGTATCTGTGTTACAGCCCAGGAACTTGGTTGTAAATTTGGACTGGGAGAAAAATAGGAAAAAAAAACCCTTGGCAAGAGCACATGGGTAAGTTCTCTGTGTGCCTGTGACTGCAGTTGGAATTGAGGTCAGCTGGGCAGTGGTTGAAACAGACACTGCTCTGAGTGCTGCTCGGGTTAAGAGACATGGGCTGGAGCCAGGTAATTCTGCAAATTCCATTTTGTATTCTCTGGTGTAACTAAAACATCCAGTACGATCCCATTAGGATATGTCAGGCTGTTCTCCCTTTAAAGTGGATGAAGATAACTGTGGTTCATAGCCTTCCTAATTTTGCACAAACCGTGATCTCTCACTGCCCCTCGTGCCTGCCCTCCCAGTAGAATGAGCAGCTTTTTCTCCATTTTTGTTCCTGCACCTTCACCCTTCCAGCAGGTGACCTCCACCCGCTGTCCAGCTCTCATACTGGCCTCGAGTGTCCTAGCTGCTGTTTGAATTTATTCCCAGTTTTCCACCTGAGAAACAAGATAGTTTTTGGAGGTTTGAGGACAAAAACTTGCCTGGGTTGTTTGAATTGGATGGTCCTTGCTGTAAGTGGTGGTGAATTTTTTTTTGCTGCTTTGGATTGTGTCTCTGTGTTGAAGTGCTCAGTGCAACAGCACTGTGTTCTCATACTCCTGAGTGTTTGTGGGGCCTTTTCAGTCTTTGTCAGAGAAAATACCCTTTG
The DNA here is from genome assembly GCA_013397055.1 of Pachycephala philippinensis. Classification (NCBI taxonomy): domain Eukaryota; kingdom Metazoa; phylum Chordata; class Aves; order Passeriformes; genus Pachycephala; species Pachycephala philippinensis. Next base: position 241,856 of record VWZT01012005.1, read on the forward strand.
CTTCTTAGAGAGCACATGCCAAAACAGATTTTTATCTCCAGTGGCTGGCTGTAGGGTGGTGGTCTCAGATCAGAGGTCACAGCCCACAGTGGGAGTGCAAACTCCAAGGAGACAGAGTTGCAGAAGAGGAGCCCCCGCATGGGAAGTGTCTTTGAGGGTTGTACGGATCTTCTGCCCGAGAAGTTTGGGAAATGATAATTTATTTCACTGTATCTAGAAGAACTTCAGAGGCAAAAACACAGTTGAAGAAACAGGTGAATGTGAAGGATCTTGTTTCTTCAGTGTTGCAAATGAGTGTGTTTGTCTTCCACTTTGAGCGCAGTGTTTTTAATAACAGGGAGGTTAATTGCCACGAGGAGTAACGCACAAGGAACACTCAGTGCCTATAGCGAGCAGGAGCTTATTATCCCCCTGCAGCTGAGCCTGCAGACGTGTGCCTGCTGCCTGCTGCAGCGTATGCTGCATTCTAATCAGGTGATGACTGCTTGCTCTCTGTCCGAAATCATTTTAAACAAATGCATTTTGTTACAGTAGTTCCTGCTTGACACTTTTTTAAGTTGCTGTAACTGCTGGTCACCACCCTGGTTCTGTGAGCGTGGTGGGTTCTTGAGGACCAAATCAAGGTCTTCATGTGTAAAAACTCGACTTCCCTCTGTGGTTTTTCAGCCTGCACATAGCTCAGTTCTGTTTCCCCTTCACTGAAGTGCTGGTTCACATGGGGTTTTTTGCCTGTAACTGGGTTTTTTTGCCTCCCCCCAAAGATAGGCTTTGTGTTAAATGTAACCGTGTTTTCTTCATGTCTTCTGTCAGGTTACTGTAACTGCTTGTATGTTGCATTTCATCGGGGCTTTGAGTTTGTTTCAAGAAGGTAAGTGGCAACACAGACAGCATTTGCTGTATTTTCTGGATTCTGAAGGCCTCTCAAATTCTCCACATATAGTACATTCACTCTGCGGAAGATATAATTATTTTTATGCTGGAGTGAAAATTCTTCACAGAGGACACACAAACCATACCCCAAATCTTTAGTTATTGGTAAACTCCCTGTATATATTCCTTTGTGTTGCTGTGTCCTTACAGTACTGATGCTGTTAGCCAGGAAGTTGTGTAGTACTGAGAAAATCTATATCAGAACAAAAAATAGTGATTGTGATCTTCAGAAGAGTGCCTGAGAGTTCATCAAAATTGGATTAAAATGAGCATGAAATCCATTCTTAAACGTGCTGGACTCGACGATCCTTGTGGATCCCTTCCGGCTCCTGTTCTGTGATTCTGTGATCCTGCTCTGCATTAGGACTTGCTGTGCTTTAGAGGCTCCTTACCCTGAAATTGGCTTTTTATTTTAATTTAGTGGGGCACAGATCTGACTTCGGAGAACAACTCCAACGCCTTCTCCCACACACAGGGCTGGAGTCGATACAGCATTTGAGTGATTTTTTTTTTTTTTCCCCTCAATAGCTAATGAACTTTTCTGACATACTTGATAAATTTCTCCAGTGACTTTGAAAGGCTTTATGGATGTGCAGAAAGATCAAAACACAAGCCCTTCAATGAACTTCAAGAACAAGAAATGGAGTGATATTATTTAGATGGTTGCAGCACATAGTAAGTTTTCCATGTGGTATGTTTAGCTGCTGTGATTGTTCCTTATTCTGATATTACTGGGAGAAATGAAACTAAACAGGAAGACAGGAATACCTGGTGACCATCCAGTAATGGGTGTAAAATGAAACTGAGTAAAAACACAGAGAACAAAGTCTCTTGGAGCAACTGCAGACTGGAAAGTTGCAGAGGAAGGGAAGTGGAAGAAAGAGGAACAAAATGTACTTATTTACACAGGTGAGGTCATAAATTTAATGTGTAACTAAGATAAAGGGATTAAACTTAGTGTCTCCCTTTACTTGATTGTAAAACTTAGAATCAGGTTACCTTTCCAAGGTTTTACTTTCTGTGGTGACTTGCTCGACGCAAAGGAAGTGGAGATCAAAGGTGGCTAATGGTATTTAAAATGATCTTTTTTAAAAATTCCTGTAAGCAGCAAATTGAGTTGTAATGAGGGCGATGCTTCCTGGACTGTCCAGTGGTTTTTCAGGGACCTTTGAGAAACCTGTCATAGCTGTGCCTTGTGTGAGGTAGGAGAGGCATCCGGGCAATGGAGGAAAGCACCGAGTTTGGCTGGTGGTCAGTGTGTGAGTGGCACACGGCTGCCTGGGCTTCCCCTGTGCAGAACAGTCATGTCAACTTTCTTTTCAGATCTCTGACAGTAACTCAGCTTTTACTAGCAATCTCTCAATAATAAGAAAACACTGGTGCATGTTACAAGAAAGGAGAAGTCAACAAGGACACCTCAAACAGGAAGAAAACCCTGCATATAAATCCATTTATTTTCTTAACGGGTTCAGCTGCAGTTTTGTCAGTGCCGAGCTGCACACATCTGAGCAGCACCAGATCCGGGCACGCAGGCTGGTGGAGCCCCGAGCACCCGAGGGCTGCTGCACAGGAAGGCTGGAGCAGCACAAAGAAGCTTCCAGCTCCCCATCTGGAAAAAGCCCCCACAGGAGCACAGGCAATGGCAATGCCATCTGTCTTCTGCTGAGCAGATCTCCTCTCCTGGGAGCAGGAAAAAAGCTGGCACATGGAGGTGGGCTTTCAGTTCCCTGCTGCACGGAGGTTGGATGCAGATTGCTGGGTGGTACCTGTAGAGACCAGCCTGCACTATTGGGTCCCTTTTGCCTTTTTGAAGTCTGTTTTTTTAGAATTCCAGTTCTCTTTATTTGCCTTTTGCCTTACAACATCATTCTCCTGTCCCCTCCCAGCGGACAGGAAACAATGGATTCCTTCCTCCTCTTCTCCCTTGCCTTCATTCTTTTTTTGTGCCTTTCCCGTTTCTCATCTTCTGCAGTCCCTTCTAGAGGGTGTCTTATCAACTGACAGAGTATCTTTTAAAATAATTATTTTCTTCATGCTGGATGCTCCTTGGGTCACTGTGAAGACCATCATCTGACCCAAATCCATAGGAACATTTACACTGTACAGACCCATGTCCTCAAGTTTCATGTAGACTCTTGACTGGTGTATTTTGGCATGAAATATTGGCCTAAACAAAGAAAAAAGCAAGTCTCCCATTGAGTTATAAAGTGATTTCCTATTTCTATTGACACTTTTAATATCAGTTCTGCTAAAGGTAAGAGGAGATAAGTGCCCTGTGCCTTTTGTCACACACTCTTGCTCCTTTAGTAGAGTTAGAAAGGAACTGATTGCTTAAAAAAAATACCTGGTTACCCCTTACTGTCTGACATCCATTTCTGTTACAGGGCATACCTAAATTTGTGTGGATTTCCAGCTGATAAATGTAAAAAAACTGGGGAAAACAAAACAGAAAATTTGCCTGCCCTTTATCTCACTTTGCTTTGCTTTGTGGTACAAGCTATCAAGTTTAACCTATCTAGAGTTCTCTATAAATGTAGAGTTAAGTACCTGATAAGACACTAACTGAAAATTGCTGATGGAAAATATTTACATCTTCTCTTTAAAACTCTTACAAACGCTTAAGAACTCTTTAAAATGTGGGAAACTAAAACCAAGCTACTTCAGCATCCTCAAGCTCACTGCCTCAGTCTGCAGCCTGTGCATCCTGCGACCAATTTATCCACTTTTCTAGTGGTGTGAAAGGCTTGCAACAACTCAACAATATTGATAAAACTCTTGGAACTCAAGACTTAATCATGTCTTTTCCCATCCTACTGCAGAACCATGGAAAGCTTCCCCTCTCTGGCACCCAGCCCACATTATCCCCTGGGTACCCACTGATCTCATTTTCTAAGAGGAACTGAGGGGGAATTCCTGCCAGGCAGCTCTGTGGAAGTTGCCCAAGAAGTTTTAACACCCTATTCCTGGATGATACTGTCCCATCCTATAGTTACCCTGCTTGGCTCCAGCGAGTCTGCGGATGCAGGTTCAAAATAAAATCAACCTCCATTCTGCTCCCTCCCCCCTTATTTGGGCAGCTAAGTGAAATCCAAACATATGGACTCCATAAATTCTTTGTAAATGGCCTCGTGTTAAACACTCAGCCAAAGCAATGGTTATCATTAAACAAATAATGACACCACTGGAGTGTAACACAAATGACACACGGGGCAGAATCTCAGCTGTGCAGCCCAGTTTGCCCAGTGACACCAGGCTGATTGACACTGGTCCCTTGGTGTTGGTGCAGTCAGCTGCCTGCTACGAAACCAACCAGGAATCCACACAAGCCTCCTGCAAAGTTTCAGGAGGTGCCCTTGCAGTGCCAAACTCTGAATAAAGGATGTTCTGCAGCGTTTGTGGAAGAGCAGGACGTGGACACTGGGACAGGCTGCCCAGGGAATGGTGGAGTCACTCACCCTCCTGGGGGTATTAAAAGCTTGTGTAGATGTGGCACCTGGGGACAGGGTTTAGTGCTGGGCTCGGCAGTGCTGGGTTAACAGTTGGATTTGATGATCTTAGAGGTTTTTTAAAACCTAAATGATTCTATGCTTCTGTGACAGCAAATTTTCAATAAACACAGATCATAATCAAGAATGCATCCACAGCTAGGCAAACCAGAGTAAAACAACTGAAATAAAATACTGCTGGAGACAGGTTTAAATATAGACTGACTCGAAAGCACGTGAAGAGCTGTTCTACTGCTGGGGCAAACTGTCTCTCAGTAATATGAAATGCCACAGGGAATGTGTCAGAATAGTTTGCTACAACAAATAAACACACACACCCCCCAGCCCACTGAATTTTTTCAGTAATTATAAACTCTTACATGCAATCTAGGTAGTCCCAAAACTTTCTGAACAGCAATGAAACTGTGGAGCATGTTACATTAAAATATGTATCAAAATAATCATCTTAAATTTATGTCACACCTTCCAAGGAGCTCAGTTCATTGCACTTTTGCTTGTGTGGCATCTGACCAGATTGTCAAAACCCATTCTTACAGGGTGCTGCAGGGTACTATAACTTAAGTGATTCATGCATGCAGCTGTTGGAACTGCTTGTTGGGTTGTGAAAAAGCTCGTGGTGCCAAGTGCTGATCTAGGAGAACTCAGATCTCCATCAGCCGCCTTGGCTCCGAGTTGTTACTGAACAACAGATGGTAGCAGAAGTTAAGCAAACTAAGAAAATATTCTAAGTTAAAGGCCTCACAAGAACTGAAATTCTTGAGAAAATACAGAGAACAAGTGTTGAGGTTTGAACTAGTTTTCATGTCCAAGTGATGTACGCCACTGAACTTTAAAGGAAACTCTCATTTCTGGCAACACTTGTTATGGTGGAAGTTTTCATTTAACTTGGGCAGAAGCAACCACGTGTGGAATTAATACCACAGACATTTGAGGTACAGCTCGGAGCCACAACTCCTGCACATGAAGCTGCACTTGCCACAATGCCTGGCACTAAGGAAAAGATGAAAGAACCCCAAATCATGTTGTTTTGCAGTAGATTACAAGCAGCAGCAGCAATGAAGGGACAGCATCACGAGCACTGATGATTTCTTCAGCAGAACAAGGACAGCACTGCAGCTCACAAACGGGAAACTTGTTAGTGCTAAGGGGAACAGAAGTGCACAGGCTCTCACTGTGTCCTTAGCAGCAGCATCAGCACGGAAGGGACAAATTCAGTTCAAGATGTAAGAAAAACTGTTCTAGCAATGATCCCAAACATGACAGAGGGGTACAGGAGGGGGCACGGAGTAAACAGAGAGTGAAGTCTCGTACCAGTGAAGAAAGAAAGTCCCTCTAACTTGATGTTCAATAACTTCTAGTTCTTGGTCTCACCAAGACAGCACACTGCAGTATCAGATAGGTGAGGAATAAGAGGTATTTTCAGGACTTACAGAAGTTTGTGTTCAGCAGTGCTGATCCAAAGTCACAGGAATAAAGCAGTTTTCTGTGATACTTTACTCCATGCCCTGGCTGAGCAAGAAAGCTCCTGCATTCCTGTGACCCATCTAAGTACACAAATTTCTTCAAACCAGCTCTGTAAGCAGCAGTACAGGCGACTACACCCAACTGAGACCAAAGTTCTTTCATTTTCAGAGAAGTGAGGACTTCCAGAACAACCTGGAGTTAAACCACTTAACAGAAGAGGAAACAATTTATGACGGAAATATTCAAGCTGGCTTTCTTTTTTAACATTTTTGGGAGGAGATCATGAAAATCTGCACATTGACTACATATTTTCAACCTTACATTTTACTGTACTTTAACTCCTTATACTGGTCATCCAAACTGATCACAGTCCCAGGTTTCTAAGCTTGTTTTTACCGCATTTAAAAATACTTCAAAATCTCTTTTGAGGCAGTAAATAATCTTGCTATCATGGAAAGCGAAATCAGAACAATCAGATTACTCATTTGGGGAGGTATTACTCAGTGCAAGAAAGCGTGGGAGAACCAAGCTCCAAAAATGAAACTCGCTGGGACGAGATACATAAAAGTGCATTAAATTCTGTATGTAAACTACTTGGTTGAAAACTGAATCATTTCTTTAGGCTCAGGAATCAATAATCTGTAAAGTGCTGCACTCTACAGCACATCCCACCAAAACACCTAAGGATATGAGTAAGTTTGATCATATCAGTAGCTCTAGCAGAGTAAACAGGATGTAAGAGTGGACATACTCAGGCCACACAGCCTTGTACCAGTTCCTCATTTCTGCCAGCAGCAATCAATGCTCAGGAGAGCAGAAGAAGGCAGCAGATCTTAGAGTGCTGAATAGTTTCAACAGTACTATAAACTCCTAAGGGTGTCCAAAAGCACCACACCTCAATATACAGCTGTGCAGTCCTCAAAAAATCATGAAACCCTTGTGCTTTTGGTAGACTCTGAAGAGCACAGATGTGCCCCATGTGTGACCTGGAAGTTGCCAGGCTTCTTGTTCCCTTGTTTCTCTGCACTGTAAGGTCTCCGGGGCCACTAAGCCTAGTAAGCAGCAGTAGCAGCTCTGGATCTCTGGCACATGGGGGTCTGTGCTGCCCCTGCACTTGCAGCCCAACCAGGTTTGCCTTTCCCCTGGCGAGGACACCTTCATTCCTCCCCTCTCATCCTGTGCTGCTCACCTCATCAGAAAAGCCAGTGAGGCCGGTCAGATGTAATAGGTCCTTGATAAATCTGTGTGACTGCTCCTCGTTGTGTTCTCACCCCTCATGTGCCTGGATGTAGAGCTGGACACAGCTTTTGTGGATTCATGCCGTAATCTTCCTGGAGGTCAGACTGAGCAGCCCATCATTCCCCAAATTGCTCTCCTCAAGGACTGGCACAATTCTCACCTTCTCTCCACCAGCACCAGGACCATCCCTCAGGTGCCACTGCCAGTCAGCACCCCACTATACATTTCCTTGTCCAGAGTTACAGTCCTACTCTTGGCATGGACATCACTGTACTCTTTCATCTCTTCATGAGAAGGAACTTGAATAGGATCTGTTAATTAAATGCAAAAAAATGTGTAATAGGAATGTTCAGTTTGGGGTTTTTTTGGTGGGGGTTGTTTTTTGTTGTTGGGCTTTCTTTTTTAAGAAAAAAGTGACATAACTTACGTGTTGGCATATAAACACCCTTATTTGTCATACTGCTACATTAGAATTCAAAGAAAAAAATAATGTGATCAATTTATGCTTTTGCATTTGATTTACATTTTGCTCTTGTCTGCAGGCAGCAAAATGGTCTGTTCTGAATTTCAGGCTGTATTTTATGAATGATACAAAATATTCGGGATTTAAAAAAAAAAAATCTATTTTGGGAACATTTGGTTTTGACCTACGGATTTATGAGGGGAATATTTTAAAACACACTTCCTCCCCAAACTGGCAGTCCAATTATTACACTATCAATCCAGCTCTGAGGACTTGAGAGAAAAACTTCAAGAATTTGGGTAACAATAGACACAAAACCAACGTCGCGCTGCCACCCTGTGGCTTTGAGATGAAACTGCTGCTGCGAAGGTTAGAGGAAGGATTATGTTTTATCTTAAACCTGTAATCAGATTAAAGAGCACTTCTGCACAAGGAGCCGCTGGCAGCTGTTGGAATTCAGTGCAAGTTTAAGATAAATCGTACAGAACAGATCAGGACAGTACCAGGTGACACCATGGGGGTTCTGGCATGGCTGTGCAGGTTATCAAGGGAACACAGCCCTCAAAACCTACAACTGTGTCTTTGTCAGGGAAAAAAGAAACAGAAAAACATCTGCATCTTACAGAACAAATGAGAAGGGGATCATGATTTAAACTATTGCACTTCAGTAAAACAATGTAAGAAAATACAGTTAAATAAATCCTAAAATTTTAAGTAAATCCTAAAACCACAAAATGTTCGAACAATAATAAGCTCTGCAAGAGATAAGTAACCTAACATCTATCACAGGGTTTTAATGCAAATTACAACCATGAGAACTAAAAACTTGTAATAAAAGTGTAAGACATAATAATTTGATTCCAGCTGAGTTTTTCCCCAGAGGAAGAAAACAAAATAACAAAAGCCCAGAATACACACCACCAGCAAATACTAAAGCTTGTATTACAATTGTAGCAGTTCAAAATGCAATCAACTGTAAAAGGTATGGTATTTCAGTATCTGTCAATATCAAATATCTATACGAAAAAAAGAAGAGTTATATATGTGTGTGTGTGTTAGCTATTAAAATATACAAGAGTGTGTGATCACTTTCACCCTATTGCAATTTTAGTAACGTAAAATAAAAAGTAATTTAGAATGATTTTCTTCCAATTTTCTATCCACAACAAGTATTTGTCTTTAAATTACATAGCTCCTACTTATTTTTAAAAGAATCATTAACGTTTTCTGAGGCTTCTTGGCTACTTTTAATAGGTTAACCAATTTGCCTTACTAAAAACAGTGTTCAAAGCTTTGCTTCCTTCTCAGTAATGAAAAGCCCTAAAGAGAGTGGAGGAAAGAGCACCAGGCAACTCAACACAGGGGTACAGGTGGTGTTTCTCAGCCTTACCTGTCCTCATTTAAAAGCCTGCTGGGAGAAAGATGCTCTCTGGGAAGAGCCCCCCAGCATCCCTCTCCTTTTCCAAGCTGCCACACCCGAGGTTGTGCTGTGAAGTTGGGCTCTGGAGTCCCTGTGCTGCAGCAGGTTTTGTTCTGCACAGAGCTGAGTGCTGCTGTTGGGTGAGTTGAGGTTTTCCTCCCCCTGCTTGGACAACCCCATACGTTCCTGGGATCTCAGCTTAGTCTGACAATTGATAGTAAACCACTGCAAGGAACAGAGGACAAAGCTTGACGGACACAGAACAAACTGTGGAAATACTCTGTCACACTCTATCCCAACTGGAGCTTCTCCAAGCATAGAGGGCTTCCTGTCCCGGTAGTCAGCACTCCTGGAATCCAGAGGGAAGGTAAAGGCAGCACCAACCGCTTTTAGTTGCAGGATTTGCCACGATGAAACGGTATTACACATAACCAAAAGTTACAATGCAGCAGTGTATGCAAGTTTGTACACATACTCCAGACGTGGGAGCTTAATGACAGGTCAGTTTTGCTGGGATTCAATTTTTTAATCCAGTTTGATCCTGTCAAAACCCAAAGCCATCATGCAATGACTATCAGGTAGCATGGTGAAAGGGAGAAGTATTTATTCCTTGCACAGTGCTGGCATTTGCTGCTGTCTAATCAATCCACCCAGAGGCCGGTTGTGTTTTCAAAAGAACCGGGCCTAACAAACCTGGGGACAAAGATACTGTTTCCATTTCTACTTCTTAGCTGCACCTCTTCAAAGAGGGATTCAGAAGATTTAAACCCTTTGCAGATTGCTGCCACTTCCGAGTGTCACAGCTGATGGCAGCAAATACAGCCCAGAAGCAAAGCATAAATGTCTTACCCATATTCATAAGGAACAAAAGGACATTGTCTTTTACTCTCACCTGCATAATTTGGGGTTTATGTGCTGTCCTGAGATAAAATACAACTGCACCTAGTTATCACCTGTTCAGAAAGGATTACCAAAAAAAGCCTATGAATTGGCTACAAGTCAGGGCCCAAATGTGTAGGACACTAAAACAAAAGGAGGGGAAGAGGTTGAGGTGCTGGATGTATTAAACAAAAGACACATCAATCACAGAATGGAGAGCTAACATTTATTTATTTTTATTTTTCACGTTGTCTGGATCACCTGTAGAATGGCTCACTTTTCCCTTGGAAAGAAAGCAGACTTCTGGCCTGAACTGCAAAATATTTGGGAATTACTATGTGCACAGGACAAATGTTATTGAAGGAGACAACTCAAGTGTATTTGTTCTTCTCACTGAGCTTTTTTACAATGTTGTAGGTTTGTTCCAATACACTCTGGAGATACTGGAGACATTTACCACCTTAGACTGTCCTTAAATATCTGGTGTCTATGAAACCACACATTTCTAGAATTTACTCACGTATTAGTCTTAAAAGAAATTGTTTTATCCTGATCAGATCAGCTGACTTCCTTTTAGACACAAAGGTCTGCTCTTTGAGACATATGTCACCAGTGATGATATACAGGCCTCAGAAGTTTCTCATCCATCTGTAAAATCATTACTGCAGGATATTTTTACCCACCGATATGCTGGTCCTCAGAGGATCTCCTTCCCTTGGAACAGCAGGCAAACTCTGATTTTTGACACTTTGCACTGAGTAGGAGGGGAAGAACATACAACAACAACAAAAAAGGACAGCATTAAACCCAATTTCCTGCTCAGTTAATAAACCAGACAATTTCTCTGGCTCTCCTTTACAGTCCTAGGGGTACCCTAAGTGTTGTGTTGCAACTCTATTACAGCTCAATGATCAGCAGCAGCAGACAAGCCCTTGTGAGTAGGAGCTAATTAGGCAAAGAGAAAAATATTTGTACCTCTCACCCAAAGATTTTTCCCTTCACACAGGGTTGTTTTTTTTTTTTTTTTCTGTAGGCATTATAAAGATTTACAAACAGTCCCCAGTCTTACCTCCCATTGTTTATCTGAGAGCTGCAGGACCAGAAAAAGAACTTTCCTGAATAGTATTTGAGTCTTTTGGTAGACACAAGCAGTTTTCTCACCTTCTGATGCCAGAGAAACAGATGTGGTAACCACTAAACCCCATTTCTTACATGTATGAAGCACCACCCCGTGCAAGAGTTGGCCACACTGTTCTTTGCTCCTCCTGCCCTGCTCCTCCCAGGCTCTAACTTTCTTCCAGCCCCCCTGCTTTTCTTCTCCATGCTGCATTGGGTATCTATCCTAATGCACAACCATCCTTCAAACAGCTAGAGGATAACAAATAAGAACATTAAGCCATGAAATCTGTGTCATTGTTTACAGAGGACAGCTTTTTATAAAATACAGCACTGACTAAATGAGCCAAAAAACCATTTCTATCAGCTAGTTTGAAACACAAATCATTTCTAAACAACATGTCTCATCTCTCCCAGAGCCTAGAAGCAAAACATTATTTTCAGTCTCTCACCCTCAGGAGAGAGTAAGAAAAAGCAGACACATACTTAAAGGTTTCATTTTGAAAAATATGCTTGACTGAAAAACACTTTTGTTCACTGCTTAAAGCTTCAAATGAAACAAAGCCAAGTTTTAAAACACTTTCCTAAAACTAACATCTAAATGTAATAAGCCACAGGTTCTTCCCATCCATAAAACTCAGCTTTGTGGTTTAAAATGATTGCCACAGAAGTAACATTTTTATCTGCCCTGTGATACCTGACAGCTGGGATCTGCACCAGAGATCTGCCACCATCCTGACTTCATCTATTAGAGCTTTGAAAAGATAGATAATGCTGTAGAATTCCTGCACACTCTGACTAATTCTTTCACTACACACCTGACTTGAGATTTTTCTTTGTTTGTTATGGGGATGAAGATAAGAGACATTTGACAGTTGCTCAAAATGAAGACTGGAGTAAGAACCAGTAAAGTCTTCCACTTTAACTGGCTCCAAAACACCCAGAACAGGAAAACTAACCAGATCCATCAGCACATCTAGGCTGGCACAGATGGTCAGCCTAGGCTGGCACAGATGGTTGAGAGTGAAGTGACACCCCTCAGGAAACCCTAAAGGGCACAAATGCTTTTAAAGTGTGTCTGCATGGTTATACAAAGTGCTACACACGCGAGAAAGGATGTCATCCTGCACCTCACTGTGGCTGATACACCCAAAGCCATGCCAGTGCACCTATGAAGCGCTGCTCTTCAGCAACAGCCACCCCCACCCTTTGCTAGAGCATTTACCATTCTCTTTGGGTAGCTGCAGTATTCTGACATGCAAATACCCAGAATGCCTCCAACAGAATGTCAAATAAAGGTGTCCCCACGAGGGAGAAGTCAGGCTCTCATCTTGCACTGCAAGGGCCTTTCCATCCCTTCAAAGAGAAATGGCTAAAGTGGAGGGAAACAGGTAAAACAAGGTTACTCCACCCAAACCATACTAATCACAGTTGAGAAGAGTGGGAAGCATGAGAGGCAGGCTTTGCTTCAGGAATTCAAGGCAAAGAATTTGAGAAACAGACCATCAGCTGTGCCACAAGGATTTTGTATTTTTTGTGTGTCAAATCCATTCCTTTTGTCACAGTCCTTTTGTCACAGTTTGAAATCAGCCACTCAAATCAGCATTTTCCTGAGGCAAAGACCACCGTAGTTTTCTCTTACGCATAGCTGGTTTGCCAGATTAAATGTGTTTTTTTTATGAAACATAGCAAAATCAGTAAAAGAAAATTACTTTGAGGGGCTGTCCAGTAGTACTTTACTTCACTCCTACAGCACAAACAATACTAAGCCTCTACAGTGATTTGAAAGGAAAATGAGGAGTGAGCTGGTTTATGGAGAGGTACCCCTGAATGCTGACCATTTTTCAGACTACTTTGTGAGCTGTTTCTGAGTGGGCATTTAGGACAATATGAAGTTTGCAGTGTAGATGATCAACTCATACAGATAAGTTGCTTTCCAAGAAAGAACTTTCAGTGGAGGTACTGGAATATTAACTATTGAGAAAAGCTTTTCTGCTCCAAGCCTGGTGTGCTACTGCTCTTTCTATCACAGTTACCATAGAAAGATTAAAACCATTCAAGCTGTCAGTAATCATAAATTGTGATAGCTTAAAAAAAACTTAACCAGAATCAGCAAATTCTATTATTTGGAAAAGCCTTCATGCCTGGCTGATTTGCCTAGTTAGCTCACAAAGAAAACGTGTGTCCAGAATGGATTCACACTCACCTGAAAGCACAGAAGGAGCAACTGATTTCTATTCTGATCCCACAAAAGTGTGTCCTAACATGACCAACACGTGGAAAGAATATTCTGAATCCTGCATCACATCAGGAACACCAGGTAAGAGCATAGAGTGGTCCCTTCCAGACAGGCATATCACAACTAGGGAAAAGAAGAAAGCCGACTCAAAATAATCTAAAAAGCTTTAAAATATAAATGTTTATTTAGCTACAATGTTTAAAAGTCCAATATAAAGATATAAAACATAGAAATTCCATAACTAATTCACATGCTAAAGGATTAATTGACCAGCTGTAAGGAGAAGACTTCATGAAATTCATGGACGTTTTAGCCACAAGGGTTATTTCATCAAGTTTCAGACTTGAAATATTGAACAACCATTGCAGAGAACTTGCTCTCCCACATCACCATAACTAGGGGGAAAAAAACAAAACAAAACCAGAAGAAACAAAGTCAGTGTGCCTACTGTTTCTGGAACATAACAATGGCATACTTTTCCATTATCAACTGCAACCATGGGACTCCCACACAGCACACTCAGTATTTCTTTGTATCACAGAATTGTTAACAATGAGGGCAAAAAATTAAGATTATTCCTTGGGAGTGCATACATTCAGCGCTGGCCAGCACGCTATATTGCTGGTGGGAATGCAAGAAAAATTTTTGGCTCCTACAGCATTTAAATAAGAAGTTAAACTAGACTTGCACTAAGGTTGATTAGATTGCTTCACACAGGCACCTTGGTCCTCACTTGTTTCAGACAGTTTTACTGCCGCTAAAGCATGTGAAGAGTTTAAGTTCTTTACATGCATGAGCTAGATATCTGCTGCATCCAACTATTAGGGCACGTGTAATTAAAGCAAGCTTCAAAACTCGACAGGCACTTACTCAACAGTGGAGCACAAAGAGCAGGTAACCATGTTACAGCAGCTGCAGAGCCTGCTGCAGCTCTGGCAGATGAACCGGTCACACTGTGCACACGCGTCCTTCACATCGGCCGTTCTCACGCACGACGAGCAGGCTCTGGACGCTCCCACGGGCGGAACTGCTTGGCAAAGACACGGTAAAGAATGGATGAGCTTTACAGCAAGGCAAAGAAAGCAGCTGAGAGTGCCAGGAGCTGCAGAGCGCGGCGCGTCCGCGCACAGCTACAGGTGGCAGCACTTGGCAGGAGGCTCGGGCAGGCAAAGGGACAGGGAGCACCTTCTTGGAACTTTCTTGGTTCTTTCTCTGCTCAGCGGCAAGACGCTAAGGGATTTTAAAGCAGAACATACAAGCGGCAGTTCCGAAATTCGTCAGCTCAAATCTAACACTTCCTTTAAGGAAAGTCAATAAAGAAGAAGTACACAGCACCCAACTATCTCATCGTAGTACAGACCTCGAAGCGGAGGGGCAGCACTGATCTCTGTGGTGACCAGGGACAGAAACCGAGGGAATGGCCTGAAGTTGTGTCAGGGGAGGTTCAGGCTGGATATTAGGAAAAGGTTTTTCACCCGGAGGGTGGTCTGGCACTGCAACAGGCTCCCCAGGGAAGCGGTCACGGCCCCAACCCTGCCAGAGTTATGAATCATTCCCACAACGCTCTCAGGCTCATGGTGGGAACGTCGGGGGTGTCCTGGGCGGGACAGGAGTCGCACTTCCATGGGTCCCTTCCAGCCCGGGGTATTGCGCGGTTCTGTGACACTCACCCCTGTCCGCGGGCCGCCGCCGCAGCTTCCCGTCGTGGCCGATGAGGAGCTGCCCGCTCCAGCGGGGCCCCTCGCCCTGCGCCTCCCCGCACGGCCCCGGCTCTGCCGGCCGGGCAGCGGCCGCCGCGCCCTCCATGTAGGCCTG
>VWZT01012005.1:257478-295303 GCA_013397055.1 Pachycephala philippinensis
GCGCCGCGTCACGGCCGCGCCGCCGCCTCCCTCACATCCCGGCCCGGGCGCTCGGGAACCGCGGCCGCTCCGTTCTTTCCGCAGGGAAGCGAAAGCTTCGTCCCGCTGCGGAAAATCTCTCTTCCCGCCGCGCCCCGAGCGCCGGGCGGGGTTGGCAGAGGCGCTGGCCTGGCCCGGCCCCGCCCCGCCCTCTGCCACCGCCCCTCAGGCGTCACCTCCGTGCGCCCGCAGCGGCGAGCGTGAGCCGGCGGGGCAAAGCGAAACCAGCTCTGGGGCTCGCGTTTGTCAATAAACCCGGAATCACGGCATATGCTGAGCTGGAAAGGACCCACGAGGATCATCCAGTCCAACTCTTAGCCCTGCACAGGGCACCCCACGACTCGCACCATGTGCCTGAGAGCGTTGTCCAAACTCTCCTTGAATTCTGTCAGGGTTGGGGCTGTGACCGCGTCCCTGGGGAGCCTGTTCAGTGCCCAACCACCCTCTGGGTGAAGAATCTTTTCCTAAACCTCCGCTGACACAGCTTCTGCCCATTCCCTCACGTCCTGTCGCTGGTCATAGAACAGAGATTAGTGTCTGCCCCTCCTCTGCCCCTCATGAGGAAGTTGGAGCTGCAGAGAGGTTTCCCCTCAAGTCTCCTCCAGGCTGAACAGACCAAGTGCCCTCAGCTACTCCTCTACGGCTTCCCCACCAGACCCTTCACCCTTCGGGGTCTGGGCTGTCTGAATGCTGTGGAACCAACAAAAATGTGCACAGGAGAACCCCTGCCTAGCCAGGGGGCTCTGGTGGGCTCCTCAGCACCAGCCAACATCAGGAGTGGGTTCACCACTTGTGGGCACAGTTTTTGGAGACTGACACGCAGTTTCAGCTAAATCTGGAGATCCCCGACGCCTTCTGCTGTGAAAGGGAATTACTGCAATTAATTTGCTATTTCCATGTGGGCTCTATAGCAGCCCAGGTGTGGTTTCATGGGTTAAAAGCCTCAGACGCCATTCCAAATGGCAGCCAGTCTGGTTACTATGTATATTTTGAAAATACATTGTTTTCCTCAAGGCAAACAAGTTAAAAACTGGTGTTGGAGTTTAGGTGCTGTGAAGGAGGTGATCTGTCAAGATAGTTTTATTTCTTCCAGAGAGGTCTCTGAATTCAAAACTTTCTCTGTATGTACTGTGGGATTCTGGACAGAATCACAACCAAGCACAGGTGTGATTTTTCCATGAATGAACTTACAGTCTGCTAAGAGTGAAGGACTTAGTCATGGTTTCTTTGTTTTGTTCTGGTCAAAACCAAATTATCTAGTAAAGACGTACATTTCTTCCTGAAACAAACATAGAAACAAATAAAACCTTTAAACACCAAAAACCAAACAATAACAACCTCCCCAAAAAGTAGTGACAGAATCAGTACTTTTTTAAAGGCTTTCTGTCATTTAGAAACTCATAAAAACTTCAATGTACAATTTCAATACTAGCACCAGATTTAGAATGGCAGACATTTATATGAAAATACAATTATGCAAGACATACGACATAGATCAGTGTGTTGAAAATGGGCCACAATACCTAATGGACTAACTCTGGTCTGGTTTCATTGCTCAAGTTCTTCCAAAACTGTTGAGACACCAAGAACAGTAGTACTGAGCACAGTGTCTCACTATGGCTGTAGAATCACAGGATATCCTGAGTTGGAAGGGACCCACAAGGATTATCAAGCTCTGCATCCTGGCTCTGCCCAGGACAGCCCTAAAAATCACATCAATGCTTGAGAGCATTGTCCAAACACAAAATGATGAGAGTGAGTAGCTGAACTGCTAATAGTTTGCAGGTACAACCACTCTGGTTTCATAGAGGTTAATGTGATTTTTTTTTTCTGTAGAGCTGATCAGCCCAGCCTTCTGGCCTGTGGAGTGGAAGCCATGGTTGTATTTCACAGCCAAAGTGAATTGTTCAAAAAAAATCCCTTCTGAGCTCCAAAATCTTACTCCTGCCTGTCTTTTTTTTATCTGTAAGGATTTCTGCTTTGGCTTTTCCTGCATGTGCTTGCAAATGCATGCTTAAGGATGTTCAGCAGACTTTTCCAGCTGCATATTGAAAACTCGTGGCCTTTTCTTTCTGTCTAAGGAAACCACTTTGTAAGTATACATTAGTTATACACTCTGATGTTCCTGAAGTTCTCTGGGGAATATTGGTTAATCAGAATGTAATTCCAGTTGGAAAGAGCCCTGTAAGGATAGACGACAGTGGATCACACATGTTTCATTAACGTGGCATGGGATAAACGTGGATGGAACTCAGATGTTCGAGAACTGGATGAAATACGAAGAAAGAACTAAAAGCACTATTCCACTTGTGGGGAAGGAGTGCTGTGAAACACTGATCTCAAATACAAAGTAGATTTGAAAGAGAGCAGCTCAGGCTGCTGGTGCTGTCACTGAGGAGTAAATTTAAGGGCACTTTCACAGAATCACAGAATATTCAGAGTTGGAAGGGAATCACAAGGATCACCAAGTCTAACTTTCCCTGAGGGCTGATTACATTTGACACATTGCCACCACTGCCCCACTGCAGGAATGTTCTGTTGCCGCTCTCGGAGTCAGCCTCAGGTGGTGACATCTCTAAATTGCTTTGCAAGACTCACCTTCACCAACATCTGCTACTGACCAGCTCTCTTGTCTTTGCAAGCTATGAAGGCAAAATAATTCTATCTGCTCTGTACCAGCAGGCCTGAGCACCCTACAGGGAGGGAATTGGTTCACCTGCCTGTCTTCTCAATTGTTACCCAGCAGAATGGTGCTGAGTGTTTTATTAGTTTCAGAGCAGTGAGCCTTGAGGAAGATCCACTGGTGATTTAGAAGTAGCAGAAAGGCTGAGACCTGACCTGGCAAAGCTTGTTGGCATTGAGCATTCCTGAAAATTAGTGCTGGTGATTTTTTCAGGTTAGTTAATGAGATTCTGAATGTGAAAAAGCAGTCCAAACACATCCCAAATCAGTGAAGGTAACAATGAAATACCATGATTTTGGTTTATCCTTGAAAATCTCTTTGTGAAAAAAACCAAAAAACCCCAAAACCCAGAGAATAAAAATTATATTATAATCTTTTTCTTGCTATTTTGCTTCTCCTGTGCCTGTGTGAATATTACAGACAAATTACCTGGTTGATAGTTTTGTCAGCTATGGAACAAAGAAAAATTATATTTGATATATTTTCAACAGTTTCCATTTCCAGTAAGCAAGTTTGAGGAGCAAAATGGACCGTTGTTGTTAAGCCTGTCTTTCCTGTATTCTATTTCCACCAGTGCTTCAATAAATTCAGGGCAGACACAGAAGAACTCTGGGTGTCCCCTACATCTGATTTTATGAAAAACAATGAATAACCATTCCCTACTGACTCTCTGATTAACATCCATGACTATGAAGTTGTCTCATTTTTTTATTCAAGCTGAAATATTTTGTGCACATTGAAGCACTCCTTTTGCAGTGTGTCCTGATCCACATCACCTGTGCCACATCCCAGCTCACGGCCTGGAAAACCGGGTGGGAAGTGAGGGAACCCTGGGTGCCCCAGAGCTCTGCACAGACACCTCTCTGCTACCTCCCTGCTTGTGTCCATTCTTTAGAGTACTTAGAAATACAATGAATGGGTGGAAGCTTCCTCAGTTTTACCAATATACTGTCCTTGGGATCACGCTGATCCCTTTGTAACAATTGTCATTGCATTCCTTTTGCACTGAGACCAGTTTAATTAAGTATATCACATTCTGAACTGAACTACTGTAGACTGCCCACAAAACATGTAGATTTAGATTTTTATACTCTAACAAGCAATTACAGATTTTAAGATTTTTTTTGTTTCTGATCCATCTGATCCATCTGTGAGACAATCATAATAAATGTTTACCTGTCAGTCAATGCTTCCAACTACTCCAAAACATAATTAGAAATAAACAGGCAGATGAAAATCACAGTGTCAGTCACAGACATTGCAATTCAATACTGAAAACTTTCTTAAAAGAGAAAGAACTTATAAGCTTGGGACACAGCAGATTGAAGGAAATTCTGCCTTCTGTTTTAGGGAGGATCCGGAAAAATACCAGGATAGATGATTTGGCTTTGTGAATCTAAATATTTATCAGCCTTACTTCTTTCCCTCTATGCCATGTTTTGCAAGAAACTTACAGTAACAAGTCAAAGTGTTCAATTTCAGAAGCAAGTGGCAGATAAATAACAATCCAGACCTTCAAAAGGTTTTACTTTCCCTTCAATTTCACTTATACCAAAGCCCTCCTCTCCATGCGTTCATTGTAAAAATTCCCCATTTATTCTATTCTTTCATTACTAGGCCATTTAGAAAGATAGCAAAGCACATCACATAGAGGTGGGACTCTGCCTCCCACACCTCTTTAAATAGGGAGTTTCCTTTGTTGAATTGATATCAAATGAGTGGATTTTGGCCAACTTGTTAGTTTTTCTCTAATGTTTTCATGCTGAAACGGTTAAAGGAATATTCTGGAAATTCTTTCAAGTGGAGAGTATATTATAATAGCTGATGTAGTTGGCCATGTGCCAGCATGCAGCCTGTGTTATATGGGATGGACTATCAGGATGGGCACACATCCCGTGTGAGGCCTGGGGTGAAGCACCACGCCCCATGTGCTCAGTCCCACTGCACTGTCCTTTCTCTGCTCTGCAATATGGATCTGAAGATAAAATAAACCCTCCTTGCATAAAACTGCTTTTACTGGAAGGGCTCAGGGCCGTTTTCTTTTTTCTGTGTCCTTTCCTTAGTACATCAGGCTTAACAAACAACATGTTTACAGCTGGGATCAGAGGGCTACACCTGGTTCAGCATTATCTGTTCACAAGAGCCTGTTGTTTTATGAGAACTTGCTGGCACAGAGTTCGTGTCCTCATCTTGATGAGTTGGTTTGCACATCCAAAAAATATTTGATGTGCAGGATTAAGGGCTGGCTCTTGAGACACACTGCTGTTAAGCCAAGGCTCTGCCATCCTGGCACCCCAGCCAGTGCTTGCTCTTAAATTAGCTCAGCATGGTTGAGTTTCAGAGCATGTTTCTGTCCTGCCAGCCCTGAGAAACACCAGTGCTGCTCAGCAGATCAGAACACCCGAGGGTCCCACTCACTAGAGGGCACCCTCAAAACTATAAATTATTTTTGCTGTTACAAAGATGCTATTGTTCTGCTGGTGGGGTTTACAAAAGGGCTGCTTTCCCCGGGTTTTTTTCATGGTTGCTGTTGTTCCTGGCCCTTCCGTAGTGTGCTTTCATTTCTGCTGCAGTTTCCTTTCAGTTTGCATCTTTCCAGATTATTTAAATCTGTCATGAAAAAAGGAATATGAGCTCTGACAGTGAGAACTGCTATTGCTGGCCTTACGTGGTGCCAAAGTGTTTTGTTTTCTTTCTCTGCAGGCAACAATGTTTTTGATTTAATACTAGGTGGTTGTCCTAAGAATTCTTTAAATCTTTGTCCAAGTAGTGCTATCCATTATTCAGTGTGGATTTGTGTGGGAGAGGCTCTGAGGGGTAGCTCTATCCTTTCACTCTCCCCGCACAGTACAAACATCCTCTCCCACACATGGCTTGGGAAGGGATGGGCAAAACCTTCCTCCCTCCACGTTGCAGCTGCATCCAGCCCTGCTCTTATTATTTTGTTGTGGAAGTGAATCCTTGCTTTGAGACAGCTTTATATGTTGTTCCTCATATGCTCTCCTCTCTCCATTCCCCAGAGCAGCCATTCAGCTGGAATAACTCAGGGTGCATCTGCTCAGCTCAAAGGGGCTGTGTCAGTGCAGGCTGGCCAAGAACCCAGCTCTGCACTCACCATGTCTAACAAACCATCCCCAGCAGCAGCCCACAAAGTGTGTTTATTTTAAATACGTGTGGCTGTGTTGTCAGCCCTGCACAGAGAAGATCTCTGTGCAGAGAACAGAAGCTGCACAGAGTCAAGGCGATTCCCTGAACGCTGCCAGGATAACATGCCACAGCTACAGGGACCATCACAAGCGCTAATGTGGAAATTTTCTGAGCGCAGCCTTTGCAGATGAAATCCACTTATGCTGGGAAGTCTTGAAGGCACTCATTCTCTTTGCTCTCTGCTGAGCAGTTTGCATGAGGCATGTGGTATGAACTATAAAAGTTATGCTCAGTCCTAGGCCTACCATGCAGGGTGCCAATTAATAGAATGAGACTTTTTTGTGCTGCTAGCATGTTTCCTCTGCATGGAAATCATCAATGCATTTTGCATAGGGCTCAGACTTTCATCAGTATCAGCTTTAGTATTTTAATTACATAGTGTGGGGCAAATCAATCTCTAATAGACAAAATGCCTTATCCTATTTGTAATGCCTTAACTGGATAACTTACTTTATTTCTTTCACTTGACTTCTTTTCCATGTATATTAAAATCTACTATAACTTACTCTATGTATTTATGCTCAGTAGCTCCTATCATGTATATACATTAATATATTTTTTTTTCCTGCATGAGGATTTCAGAGAAGATGTTGGTGTGACACAATCCTGTCCTTCTTTTCTCCTTTCCTAGCTGCAAGATTTAGAAGATCTCCAGATTGTTGGTGAAGGTGTTCAGTATAGCCTCTGTTTCTAACACTGATCCATTATCACTACCTAAGCTGTAGGAAGGGCTACCTGAATATACAAATGTGTCACCACTGTAACTGTTTTGAATATAAAACCATGATGCTGGCACTGAATAACTGATTGAATAATGAAGAAGAGTAGCCTGATGTTCCTCCTAGCTTTTCAAAATTCACAGCCCCAAATCAGTTTGTCCCAGGCATGGGTTGTTCTTTAGGCCAGGTCCAGCACCCAGCAAATGAGCTTTCTGCTCTTTTATTCCAACTTCAGTTCTTCTGGCAAAGTTGGAGATGTTACTTATTCCAGTACCCAATATACGCAAGTAGAGATCACTGAAGCCATATTATTTTTTCTGCAGAACATATATACTAAAAATCAGTGGACCAAATACTCAGGGAATGGGTTTGATGTCTTAGTTCCCTTTTCAATAATCTCCTTTAGAAGCTATAGATAGAAACTTAATGCTGTTTCAGAATGACAAGGCAAACCTTTTGTGAACTTACTCAGCAAATGTCTTCAAGCTATATTTTATCTCAGACAGACATGATTGAGGACCCGTTGGTACAGCTACAAACTGCATTCCTGAATTCTGAAAGAACTCAGCTTCCAACAAAAGCATGAAACAGCGATAAGAGTCATTGCCAAGGTCACCACAAGGGCACAGCCTCAATGGCTGGGAGAAATGAAGCAGAAGAAAATCGGAGTATGAAATCTGAACTGCACTGCCTGTTTTCAATGCTATGGGGTGGGAACAGAGCAGCAAATCCGTGACTGTGGCACTGACATACACTTGACTGTGCACTGGGAGCAAAATGAGTCTTAGTAGCAAGGCAGAGTCTTGAAACTAGAATATCACATCATGTTGCCAATTCTCCTTTTCTCCTTCACCCATTTACTAAGGACACAAAACATGCCATTACAATGGATACCAGTAGACATGTAGCAGGAATCTGTGGTACTACTCATCAACATGAGTAATAGGAAACACCTTCCCTCCCTCTTCTGGCCATTATCCCCCTCAGTATCGCCCAGCAGACCATCTGCTTTATTCAAGATGCAAGTGCACTGTTGGCTCATACTCATCCTGACATCTCATTTAAACCTCAGGTCGTTTTTGGCAGAGCTGCTTCTTAAGCAGGTGCTTCCCAGCATGTACTGAGACATGGGGAACCCTGAGCCTCTTCAGAGCTTCAGGAGCTTTCTGTGGCCCGCCCCCCAGGCTTATCAATGTCTTTGCCATTTGTCAGCCACCTCGGAATTCAGAGCTCAAAGGGCAGGTTTCCATTCATGGTAGAGGGCTTCACTATTTTAAGAATGCCAGTGGAAATATAACTCTAATTACTGTAGGTTTGGCACAGTGAGTTTCCTCTTCAGAAGCAAAGAACACCATGAAACACGTTTTTATGATCATGACTGGTAATACACTGTATTTCCACACTTGTCATTTTGTCAGACTCCAAAAGCTGACTCCGGCACCACTTGATCGGGATCTTTTCCATTCACAGGCTAGCCAGGCTCAAAAACCTCGGTGGCAAACACCATTTCCTCACATTTGAGGAATCAGGCCCAGTTGGCATGAAAAGTTTTGTCTCCTATGGGGGAAGATGAAGATGGATACTGCCACCTCTGCCGGAAGGGCACGTATAGTTGACTGTATTCCGCAGTCCTTAAGAAAACTTGTCTCCAGCGACTCTGCCCAGGGTATTTTAAGGATTTCAGCAGCCACCTAAACTGTCTGAAGTGCTCTGCCACTCCTCAGGCACTGTAAAGGTACCACCTGAAACCCAACACTGCTGTCTGAGGCACTATTTACAGCCCTGCAATATAAACTCTGGTGTCTGTGCTCAGCTCCTTAAAAGTAATGCCTGTCACAGGAAGGGTGCATTATCTTGAGACTGTGCAAACATTCAAATACACAAGTGGTTGGGGTTTTCTTTCCTGACAAAGACATTGTGCCAAACACATTTATTTAGACAGTGCTAAAATTTGTATTGTTTTGAACCACTGAAAAATGCAGCTGTTGGCCAAAATTTTTTACGTTAATGGAAGATATAAATTGTGTGTGCTTGCGAAAGACCTTCTTTCCTGTTTTATTTTTCTTACCATCTCATAGAGCTGATGGGCAAATATTTAATGGACAGTGTCTGTTCCAGAAATCTACAGATATTAATAACACATGAAAGTATTATAGAACAACTAATTTCCTGTAAGTATATAAGAGATTAAATGGCAAAATCTCGAAATCGTTCTGTAAAACGCGCTCATTATCAAAGCTCGTTTGTGATGGACCAGTGATTTGGGAAGAAAAGGACCCAGTTCCCCACCTCCCTGAAGCAGGCTGTACAATCCCACTTCTCTCCTGCCATGGATCCATGTAGCACTGTGGCAGTGAGCAGGCTCCATGCCTCAGGCATCCTCTTTGTCATTGGCAACCTGGATCTAACAGAGACAAAGCAAGCGCTAACACACTCACTCATTAGTGACCAACAAACCCCCAGGTTAGACTCTGATGGACTGCCACAAACAGGGAATTCTAAAGATAAAATGGCTGGAGCCGGATTTCCTTTCTTGCCTGATGCCCAGTTAAAAGGGTGATGTGAGCTCATCCTTTTTTCCAACATCTGACACTTTAAACCAGCTCTCTGATGGACATGAAATGTTACTGTACAGCAGGCAAGGCCACTTCCACAGGGAATAATGAGTGGGCTAGAGCTTGACCCCATGTAAAGTATTACTGTCAGAGGTTAGGGGCAGGAATGTCTATTTTTTCCTCCACCCCAGTCATCAGACACAGCTCTCCAGCTTGGGTTTGGTTTTTTAAATTTTTTTTGGTGCGTTTGTGGTTTTTTTGCCTTAGGCATTGCCAGCCTGACACGGATTTAGATGACACTACTTCAGATGCTTCAGCTACCAAAGCCCATTCTATGCGAAATTAGACATGTGTGTGCATATGTATTTGTATTTATATGTATAACTGAGGAAAAGGAATAAAGAAATACTAATTAATTAGCAGATCAATTCTCATACAGGTCTCAGACATTGCCCTGAGTGATGTGTGAGGCATCGACCTGCTGTTATTTACTGGACAGGTCACTTACCTGCTGTTTCTGGCTCCTTCTGAAACAGATGAGAAAAGGAGTGGTTTCTTTGGAGGCTCCTAGAAGCCCTAACAGTACTTGTCTGAAGCCCACTCAGTTTTAGAGGTGTTAATTGTTTATCTGAGCCAATATCGACCTTTGCTTTCTCTCACGGTGCTGCTGATAAGGAGCTTCACACAGTTCACATCAGTTGTTCCGAGCCAACTTTTATTGCGAGAATTTTTGCATCAATTGGAAAATGTATTTTTCCTTCATAAAACCACTGGGCACTCAGGTCAGCTAACTAAAGATGACTAACCACGAATCCCAGTGGTAAAGGTAAATTCATGCTCAGTTTGTAAATGAGAAAGGGAGACAAAGTTTGTGGAATTTGTGAAAAAAGGCCAAACACTGAAAATCTGTAGACTGAGAGAAAACATTCGTTTGTTCCTAATGCTGCTACTTATTTTCTAAAATTCATGAAATATTAAACCAGTTGCTTTTATGAAGTTTATTTTGTTAAAAAATAAGAGAAATAGAGACCAAGCACTGTTACTTTAAATCTGTTTTAATACATCTTCAAGGACAAAATATACGGGTGTGGATCAAAAATCATCTGAAAAAAATCTGCATAAGGTGTAAGTATAGATTGCACATTACTATGGAAATGCTTCATTTTCTTTCCTGTTATAAAGTGCATTATGCCAGAACTGTAAGACCATATATAGCCAAATTAAAAAATTACAAAAGCTTCAAAATCCTATCCTGAATGTGTTAGGAAGTGTATATCTGACTAAGGCCATATTGTAAGGGTAAGTGTCAGAAAATATCTCAAAAACATTACTGTGCAGGAGTGAATCTGTAATTGCTACTTTTAAAAAACTATAATCTTTACCACAAATTACAGCTTTTCAGTAAACGTTTACCCTTATTCTTCCATCCAGATATCAAACAGGATGATGCATCAACCAGTTTTAGCCGTTATTATTGAATTTGGCTGGGGAGAAAGAAGTACTTAAATTCATCACAGTGATTGTTATTAAATGAAATTCCAAACAATACAAAATAATATACACGGAAAACAGCCAAAATTAAAGGAAATTTACATTAAAATATTCTTATTAAGCACTGTGTCTCTCAGTAGATTAAAGAGCTTTTTGATAAAAGCCTGAAATTATTCACATTTAACTCAATGACAGCACATATAAAATTTAACAGGAGTAGAACTTTCATTTAAAATATCCATGCTATGAAATGAAATGCATGATATTATTTTTATGGTAACACAGTAAGTCATGGAATAATTGCCTATTACATCATGCTCACTGACAATATCACTGGGTTTTTTGATGAATCCTTGAAAGCAAAGACAGGCCATGTGGATCTAATGGATACTTAATGGAAAAATGGAAAATAAAAAGATTAGGTGGAAAGTAATCCTGTGAAAATTAAGCTATAAAAGCTATTGTCTTCAATATGCCAAATACTCAGTTTAGAGTTGATAATTTAATCCAGTTATTCAGCACACCAAGTGGCTCGTTAGTCACTGTGGACTTTGCTTATAAATCAACCAAAGCTTAAATATAGCAGCCACCTCCCAGCACAAATGCACTGGGGAAGATGAGGCCAAGAAAAGGAACAGCTCTAGATCATTCAGAAGGCAAATGTCACAAGGTTAAGCCATGTGAAAACAAAACTTAATTACTGTATCTCCAAGCATCTTTATGCTTAAAGTGCCTCATATAAATGAGGCACACTTCACAGTGCTTGTGATAATTAGCACTTACCAAGTACCTTTCAGAAGTGCTTCCCAATTATTAAATAAGGTCAGAAATCTCATTGGTCTTTCATCAGAACACCAACAAATACCATGGGGACATCTTCCTCCTCAATTCAGATCAAGGACTGCAGGGCTTGACCCAGGGAACTCCAAAAGGCAGTGTTGAAGAGGTGAGCATGTATTCCTAACTGCCATTTTACAGAGTGCAAAACCAGCAGCAGTGAGATTAAGCAATTTGTCAAAGATGGACAAAGGAGTTAAAACAAAGTAAGGATTCACAGCTTTGGGATTTTTTTTTTTCCCCTTAGGAAAAACGGGTATTTGCTTGTTTATTAAGCCAGACTCTATAATGAACTGGGGCATGGAGAGACTGCACTGGAGCTGGATGGTGTAAGGATTCTGCCTTACAAGCAGCAATCCATAAAGATTTACATTTAGTGCTTTGCACTGGTACTTTTAAAAGTGTTTCTTGACACAAATGACTTTGAACATTATCTGCTATTTGATATTGAGTGAGAAGAGACAAAGGGGATGAGTATGGCACAAGATCCTCCTGACAGGTTTTCTTTTTTCCCCGTTTCTAATACCAAGTGTCATCGTTTTGTACCCTTGGAGTTACCATGTCAGAAACGGGCTATTTTTACACGCTACATAATGGCATCACTGAGGATGTGATGCCATTTCCACAGCCCATGGGAATGATATAAAAATATTGTTATAGCTCTCTGAGACATATATAAAAAAGGAACATCTACTTGGAGAATTTCGCAGTTAAGGAATAACTCCTTCTCTAGAATAATCTTTTTCTTCTACAAGAGGTAGGCCTTTTTTGAGAGCTCTTGATGCATAACCATTATAAATTAGAAGATCCACAAAGAAGTCCAAGTACATTCTTGAAGATTCTGGGACCTCTTCACAGCTTCTACATGTCCCAACCCTGGCTGCCACGTGTCATCCCCTTCTATGAATAGGCATTACATTTTGCTGAGGAAGGTCAAAATGTGTGAGGGGTGTAAATACTGCAGCAGTCATCATTGAGTCATGCATTGATTTATTCTTGGAAACCTATGGGCTGTGGAAGCGAGTGCCTTACAGAGCCACAAGTCTCAAGTTCCTCAAGAGAGTACTACAGTAGAACTTGGGAAACTACAATCACAGGACTAGCAGGAAGAAATGACCCAGGTTCATGGAGAAAACACAGCGTGCTGTCTCAGCTCCACTCTCCTCGTGTGTTTTGTACCATGAGGATTCTCTTCCTTCCACCTTCACTCACTCCTTTCACTGCTGCATAAAAGAAAGGCCGTACACCTGACAGTCTCCAGCCTGTTAGTACACAGAATAGTTCAAAGAATTATTACACAGGTCAGCTTTCTCCAGTTTGGCCCCTTTACAGATGTTATCTCAATTACTAGGATAGGCTTCATGATAAATACATTTTAGCTGCTCTCCATTAATTTTAGTTGGCTATTAAAAAACATTATATAAAATTTATACATAATTGTGTTTGCTTTGCTTTGTGCAGTCAAAAATACCCACCTAACTATGCTGTATTTTATAAACTGAAAATCTTTATAATTCAACCAATTTCAGTGCATGATAATCTGTCCTAGTACTGCCAACCCAGAGACACAGATATTTTAAGATTTGAAGAAAAAAAATCCAAGCTTCACAATTCTAAAGTTACGCAATAATTACTGGAAAAGGCTTAATACTGGCTTCAGCAAGAAGAAATACTATATAGGTGTAAAGTACTTTCAAATAGCAACATGGATCAATTGAAAAAAATTATTTCCCTATTTTGTTAGGAATACTTTTTTTGACTTTTTTTGATGACCGACACCAAGGAGATTTTACAGTGAATTTACTGAGAACTTAAATAAAATGTGACAATACAGAATACATGTGGTGTTTCTATTTAATTCCTAGAAGAAAATGTTTGTTTTAAATAGCATTTCCATTTAAAGAGGAAGCAGTAAGGAACCGATGAACACCAAGTTGTGCTTCTCATCACTGAAGTTCTTCATTTGTTTAAAACAGCTGGATCATCGACTCTCTTGATTTCCCAACTCCAACCCATTTAACTAGGGAGGAAAACACATCTGTTAGAACAATTACTGAGAGTAAATACTATAATCAATGTACTGGAATAATTTTAACCTTTCATCACGCTTCACTACAGACTGACCAGTTTTAGGAAGGAAGTTTCATTGTCAAAAATCCCTCTACTCCAGCTGCACTACTGGACTAAAAGTGCAGTATACTGAAGTTTGAAAGCATGAAATAATTATACCATAAACACAAAGCATTGCGGATGGAAGGCCTGGAAGGTCAGGAATGTTTGTTGCAGGTTTAAGTGCCATTGTTTTGAGCGACAGGATGTTTAGCTACATCTCTGCAGAGGGGAAGCCAGAGCTCTGCCAGACTCTGAAGTCTGCATGATGCGGAACAGGAGATAGTGATGCCTACATACTGTAACATTTTTAAATGTAAGGCTCTAACTATAAACATTATCCAGTGTGAGCAGCCACCCCAAATTCCGCACTGTAGCTGTTCCACTTCAGTTTCATTGCCCACGGTTGCTATAGAATTGACTGTGGGTAGGTCTCTCCTTTAGCCATCAAACCTAGCAAGGTGTCCTGACTTCACCCAGAGAACCAAAGAAATAAAGTAAGGGGAGCTGTATTTACACATCCCTTGTGTGCCCTTGACCACACAAAGGCCATTCTCTGAGTTTCCGTCTCTGCTATCAGATGCTTCCTCATCCGTGACCAATACAGGAATTGCCACAGTTGCAACCAGCCTGTACTCCACTGATGTGACCTTTGAGGTGATTTATGGAAAACAAAAGCACACATGCCAGCTTTCTAAGCTTGTTACTGTGGAAATCCCCTTGCAAACTCCACCATTCATGCCACACGCCTAGAGCTCTTGGCACCTCCAGAGCTCTAGCAGTTAGATTTGAAGAAAACTGGGAGGCTTGACCTTTGCAGAGCAACAATGTTAAGATTCTCATTTTTCCAAAGTGGAAGAACGGGGCTAAACAATCTTGTATCTGTTATGCACCACATCTCCTTATATGAGTAAGAATGGAAAAAAAACAAAACAATGACATCTAAGTTCAAACAGGGATGCAGTACAGGATGCAGAAAGAAGGGAAGAGATGAGGGCATCAACCTAACTACACGCTGAAGCACGGTGCACAGACCCCAAAGTTTTCATGGACAGAAGGTGGCCATTTGCCAACAACAACACATGTTTATCCTTCCTCTGGTTAAATCCTTGCCAGCAGCAGCCTGGAGCTCTCTGCAGCACTGCAGACCTGCCTGCTGAACACCACCCTTTGCTGCTTCTTGGCAAGCCATCATTTACCCCCATCAGCCCAACCACAGGCACTTCTGTTCCCTCCTGCCCAAATAAAGTGACTTCCAACTAACAAATTGAGCATCTCCACAGAGCTGTGTCTGTCTGTCTGCTATAGCCTCCTCATATGGATATCTACAGAGAGGTTTACCTGGCACGCCAACATGGTTTTCCACACAGCGGATGTAATTCTGGGCCTTGGGTGGGAGGTCCTCCCATTTTCGTGCTCCAGTTGTGTCACTCTTCCACCCAGGCATTGTTTCATACTCTACTTCCACCTTCTGTAGTATCTCCTGGTTAGCTGCGGGAGAACCATTTTTGTCACAGTTGATTTTGGCTCCTCTGCCTTAAGAGAACATACCTATGGCTCTTGACCAATAAAGTCTTTTGACAACATTTAAAATCTGATATATGAGGAAACAGTATTTTTACTGATTTGTTCATTCTTTCACTCCCTTATTCTTAATTTAGATTAAATTCTGATACTTAGAAAGATAAATCTGATTCAAGAGGATCCAGGAATGCAGTTTCCTCTTCCAAAAACTGTAGAATGTACTCTATGCTGTCAGCATGGAGTCAACAACAACACTACAGTATTATTTTTGAGGAAATAAGATTTTTTGAGGTTTACAGTACTTCCAGTTTTTGGTTCAGATTTCCACAGAATAAAACAGTAGACATGGCATTACTGTCTCAGAGAGTTTTACCTACATGGAACAAGGTTAAATCAGTCTTGTGAAAAACTCTGAAAATCAGTCTGTGAAAAACAAGCTTTTCCCCACTGGAATTCTCATTGTGTCCATAGCCAGGAACCACTAAGAGTGGTAGGAAAGCTGGGTTCTGCCAGTCCACCCCATGTCTCCAGAATCCCCCATAGCTCACCAGAACAAACCCCTCTTCTTGGCACAGACTGTTACAGGTATCTTGAAAACATCATTAATGTAAAAAAATTACATATTATTACATCTAAAAAGGGGGCAATATAGATTTTTATTAACCACAGTGTTGTTGCTGTTAATAAAGCTTAATAAAGCTATCCAGAAGCAGCTTTATTCTGTTTGTTTCCATCTCATTTTTGCACAGCTTTTATTTCAATTTTGCTTCATTAAATGCTATTGCCTATGATACACAGTCACTGACTCGAGTCTTGCTGACTTCCAGATCTCTGGTTTTGCCAATAAAAAATCTAATGGGACAACACATAGAGGCCCTAACACAAGATTTTATTTGCTCTGAAGTTCTTGCCATTGTACACAGATGCATGGTGAATGGAAAATGCCAATGTAATGATACAGCCATCTTTATATAGATGCTGCAGCTCCATAAATTACCACAGAATGTCTAGTGAAAAAGAAATCAAGTCTGATTTTAAAAAGCAAACAGTCTTTCCCAAGAGGTATGGCTTAACAGGCAGGAAAGAAAAATGAACACAGAGGTTTAACAGCTTACCTGGAAAATATGGAATTCTTTTTCCACCCAATTTGTAGGCAACACCAATTTTAATTTCATCAAGGACATCAAGAATATCCAGTTTTGTTAATGCCAAACTGCACAAAAAACATCGATTAGTTACACACATGATGAATCTCCTCTTTAATACTTTCCTTTTTTTTTTTTTTCCCCCTTTCACAAATCCAGCTCAGGCAGCCCAGCCAGCAGAAATACAAAAATGTATTAAGACTATGAACATTGTTAACTGAACTCATGCCTCCGGGATGAATACTTGACTGAGTTACTACGAGACATTTCCAAATGCTTGGCTGCTCACACAGGTGCACAGTGTTCAGCTCAGTGCTGAAAATGCACATGAAAATGCACTCTGACTGTGGAAAGTGGCACCTGCTGGGTCACTTTGGTATGTGTATGACAATTGACATGACTGACAGTGATGATTTCTGTCGCTCCTACTGATTCACAACAACTGTCTGACAGACTTATTTACGAAATTATACTTTTATAACAGAACAAGCATAATCTGGTTACTAAAAGCACATCTGCAGTTCATTAGGAAGGATCCCATCCTGACTTTCAGTGCCTGGGCCGTGCTGTCAGTTTAATGAACCTTATTAATTTTATGAATGAACACACTGGAAGACAAAAATGGAACCTCAAGAAGACACTGTAGTATTCACTGATCTGAAAAAAACGCATTTTAAAACTAGTAAAATTCTCCAGAAAAATATTTCAGATGTTGCCTGGCAAAAATCTGAGCAGCTAAGGATTTAGACAGGTATGTGCATAATAGTCCAGGCTATATGTGCTCAGTAAGTATGTGATGAATGAAAGGATTAAGTGAAGAGACTTTTTGGGAAAGAAGCACCATAGAGCCAGTTCTTCAAGTTTTTTAATCTACCCATGTTTTTCAGCTGTCACAGTTACCAGAGCTGACATAGTTTTGTTGATAGGAATACAGTAATTGTATAGAACTGAAATGGAAGGAAACCTAATGCCTTCCTAAAGCTATTTTCACATAAACTAGAGCATGTGTAAGTTAAAACAAAACATAAATCCAAGTAAAAGAAAAAATCCAAAATTAAAAATCCTTCTGATAAATTAATGAACAAGACCGTTGTTCCTTTGTAACATTAGTAGCATAAACAATATTAAATTATGTCTCAGTCGATAATATATTAAAATGATCAGGGTCATGTGTTTGCTTACATGGACAAGTTTGCCTGAATGCATCAACCAAGGAAGCCACTCGGTCCCAAAGAAAATAAAACTCAGCCCATTAAAAGCAGAATTTATAACACAATATTTGACTACACCTTTGTAAGTAAATGAAGCTCTAGGAACTGGAATGAAAGCTGTGCCAGTCACTGTACCCTTGTGTCATCCCATTTATCTCACTTATCAAGGCAGTGGTTCCAAATGATGCAGAATTGGTCCTACAAGTAGGATCCATTAGAGTCAACCAAGCTCAAACCCAACGGGTTTTAGACCATGGCACAAGTCAGTATGAAAGCACTGGATCAAAAACACTAGAGCAAACTGTTAGAAAACCAACACATTGATCCAATGTACACTGGCCATCTGATGAAAGCAAAGTGAAAACATGTACCAAAAAAAACCACTGCTCTCATGTCATAAAACCACTTAATTTGGAAAAAAAAAAGTCAAAGGAATTAGATTATTACTAGCATTAAGACAATTCTCAGTTGCCCACTGTGCATTATTGCATTGCTTAAAATGTAACACTTTACTGGACTTATATTAATGTTACCTACATATTTATTCTGCGAAGCACAAAATTATCCCTTCCAAATGTAGCGCAAAATCTTTGATGCTTACGCAGTGAATCCGTTGATCATATGAGCATATTTCAAAATGACAAGATCTAACCAGCCACAGCGTCTCTTTCTGCCTGTGGTTACTCCCCATTCGTGGCCACGGGACTGTAAAAGATCTCCAATTTCCTAGAATAAGACAGAGAGAATGCTGATAGTGCTGCACTGAAAACATGGCTGAAAAACAAATACAAACAAATATAGATGGATAGCAAGAAAAATATAGTTGTTCCAATTTCAAATCTATTTTTCAGGAAAAAAACCATTTGCTAGGAGAGGACTAAGGCAGAGAACAAATCCCCTCGTGCACAGGATTTTTGTATTGCAATCACTAGCATTTCAAATCATGTATTTAATATGACTTTCATGTTCCGAGGAAAGACTTTTCTTCCTTCTTCATCCAACAGGAAGATTTCTTCGACAGTTCAGTCCTTTATAAAATTTTGTTTGCATTTACTTTCTTCATCTGGTCTTCTGACATCTTTTGGTTTTGGGGACAAGACTGTAAATGCTTGGGACAAGACCAGTGCTTGTACAATGTCTAGGTCAAAACAGCTAGGGCTCCATGCCTAGGGCTCCTTGGTTCTACCACAGTGTGAGACTGCCAGCTGCTCCATTCAGACTGGCAGTGTCTATATTGTGGTAAAAATAAAGAAGGAAGGAACTTTATGTTCATGATTCATAAACCCAAAGGATACCATCAACTCATCTGAGCCATTAGAGAAAGGATTTCGGTGACTAAATCCTTAAATTAGATTCGGAACACTGGGCTAGAGATTGCTGTGTATATAGCTCATAATCAATACCCTGAGCTTTCTACTTTCTTGATAATGAAAATACAGCAGACAGTTTAAAAGAATCAAAATCTCTCCCATTCTTTTTATCGATCCATTTGTGCATGACTGGCTGATGCACACACCACATTTATTCTACAAATCGCACAGAACACAGGCTGTTAACCACAGAAGTTGTTCTTGTAATTTAAGTTCTTCTGGGATGCACTGGCAGTTCCAGTCCACAACAAACTCTCACCAATGCAACTCACCTAATGATGTTATATAGGATGATGAAATCTGTTTTCACATTGATCATTACAATAGAAGTGTGGTCACTGCAATGTAACTTCATCACACTCATGTTTCTCTCCTCTGATATACAATACCTTAAGTTCATAAAGCAATTCTCCTCTCATCATGAGCGTGATTACTCAGCATTATTATTACTGTGCTCATTTATCAGTGGAATAACCCTTACCCCATTCCATTGACTGTTACTTGTTGCCAGCTTTGTATATCACATTTGTAACAGTAAACCTACATTGATCTGCTCGGTGGGGAAGGCCCCGATGCCCACGCGGGTGGTGTAAGCCTTCACCACGCCGTACACATCGCCCACGTGCTGCGGGGGAACGCCCAGCCCGGTGCACACACCGCCCACGGTGCAGTTCGAGGAGGTCACGAAAGGATACGTGCCTGGCAGAAAAACACAACAGCACAGCCCTCTGTCAGCAGTCGTAACAAACAAAGACTGGTTTTTCTTTATCAGCTCAAAGAAGGTTTTCACTTCTATGTTTGGCTTTAAAGCTAAACTGAAACAGCAGACAAATAGCGAGGCAAATTCTTTTTATTACGTGTCATTCATCCTTTGCAACTTTCAGTGAGGATTGCCCACAAGGGAGAAATTCAAAAGCATCTCAGTACTACCTCCATTAGGCATGGGATCTATTATAGGATGCTGCTGCTGTGTAAAGCTTTTTTCAATGTTCTGTGTATCACAGAAGGTATTTCCACTACATTCGTGGAGAGCCTGGTGTAAAGGTCACAGTCTGACATTCCCATTTGCTCTACACAAGCAGCTCTGAGTATCTGCCACAAATTGTCTAAGTCTTAAGAGCTTACTCATGATCTTTACTCTGTGACTCTGGAATGGAGAATCCCTTCAGTCCTTAATTTTTTCTTCATTGATTTAATTGGACTTTTGGTAAGAAAGCAGAGCAGAGACCAACTGTAGCAGCAAGACTTAGAGGTTGCTGCACCAGTTTTATCCTCCCCTCGTGGTAGAGGAATTACCTAAGCAGCACTGCAATGAGTGCCTGGATTGTTTGGAAATGTGCACACACATTTAAAAGTAATCAAGACAAGAATATCTGCAGTGAATTTTCAGCTGCACTGGAATAAACTTCAGTAAAAATCAATATTTAAACCCTAAGCACTTAATCCTGTTAATGATACAATCTCTGTCTTAATGAGCTTTACTTCTGGGAGATCAGTTCCTATTAAGGAAAGACTGTTTTGTTTCTCTATTTTCCTGCTGTTTGCAAAGTCAATATAAACACAAATCAAAATAAAACTAATCAAAATAAAATTGATCTCTTAGGAGTTAAGCGGAGTTTAGAATATAACTTACCAAAGTCAATATCGAGTAATGCTGCATTGGCTCCTTCAACAAGGATCTTCTTTGGGGAGCCATGAAGAGCTTCATACATAAAATACACACCATCTCGAACCATGGGTCTTATTTTTTCAGCATATCCCTGCAAATTGAGTACAAATGTCAGCTTCCCCAGACAAGGGCTGGAAGCAGGGAACACTGTGTTCACTTTTGAAAGACAAAACATACAGATAAGTCTAAGCAGCCAGCCTCAATAACTGTGTTTTCCTGAAAAATACAACCATTAGCTTATACTCCACTCAATCTATTGAACCACTCATAAAAGAAAACATGACTTATTATGGCATTAGAATGCTGTAATTTCTGTACCATTTCTGTTCACAGAGATGTGGTATACCTACTGAATTTTTTTGCTATAGTCTTTAGATAGTGTATCTATAGTGGGACTTAGAACTAGTCCAAGCACCAAAAAAAAAC
Source organism: Pachycephala philippinensis (assembly GCA_013397055.1). Classification (NCBI taxonomy): domain Eukaryota; kingdom Metazoa; phylum Chordata; class Aves; order Passeriformes; genus Pachycephala; species Pachycephala philippinensis. Next base: position 278,464 of record VWZT01012005.1, read on the forward strand.
CCATATCACTTGCTTTGAATATTATAAAGTATCTTCAGGGTGTCAGCTCTGAAAAAGTATGAGACAAAACTTGGGAAAGGTAAGAGATATTTTTAACATCCTCTTTTCTTACATATTCATGAAAGCCGTTTTACCAGTGGCTCTGCTGGATTTATTTGTAAAAAGACAATTTTCTTCTAATACCAGGATCTTGAAACACGATTCCACAAACAATTCCTCAGTAAGCATGGAAGTCCCACTGACAGACTGGACACTAACTGAAGTCATCACCCTGCATTTTCTTGACTACTTTGATACAACATTAAAAAAAGTAAAATATTATAGGAGAATTAAATCCTCCACAGCATTACATTAATGCCTACAATAAGAGAGAACATTCTACTACAAAGCATGGCTACTGTTTATTAAAAGCTTTAATAATAATGAACATATGCATTTTTCATGTAAACTAGTAAGTGGTATGTCTGGTGCGCTTCATTTTTACCTTTTAAAATTAAAATAAGTAGTGCAAGTGATAAATCCTTACCTTTAGCTTTTTCAATTGTCCTTCTAAATCAATTTCCAATGTGGGAAACATTGACTTGTATTGTTGTGCCAGGTTTTTAAACCTGTAAAATATTGAAATTGTAACTATGAGGACAGAACCTTTGGCAAGAATTCAGTTTATATTATGCACAGCATATACTGAAAGTGATAGGGAGAAAATACCCAGGACCCTGATACCTCAACCAGTGCATTTCCCAATGTTCAAAATTACATTTTAAATGATGAGAAACTCTGTGAAGTACACGAAATACACACACACACACATTCTTTTTAGTTTTCTTCTCCTAGACAATTTATATACAAAATTCAGACACATATTTAAAAACATCCCCTTAAAAGCAAATCTGTCAGGAAAAACATATCACTCTTTAACATAGTATTTAGAAATGAAAATAGTTGTACCTTGAAGAAAATTCATCAAAGTCAGAGAGAAGGTCACAAATCCGAAGGCCTGTTCGTGCAGCTTTGGAAGAATATGTTGGTCCAATCCCCTTTTTTGTTGTGCCAATGCTAAGTAAAAAGAAACACCCCCCCAATATGTATAAATACATGCAAAAATACACTTTATGCCAAGTAATTTTGTCAAAGCTCTTCACTCTATCTCATACTGGGCAGGAGGCCTGAGACATAAAAAGATATTAAAGTTCTATGATAATAAATATATAGCAACTTTCAGGCTTTGCAGAAGTATTCCTAATGTTCATGGTATTCAGTAAAGCATGAGGCCTTGAGCCTGGCTGACAGTTTGTTCACCAACTTAAGCAGGAACAGAACAGAGTCACAGAATTAGTAACATCAACAAGGCTCTTTAGAGATATATTGCATTTCTGTTCGCCAAAATTACACCGATTTTCCAAATTTACATAACTATTAATGAAATTAGGGTGTTGAAAATATTTACTTTTTGCCTTCTTGTGCTTGACGTTGCACTTCCTGGAGCCCATCTACTGCCTGGTGAAAGTCAAACACTGCAGTGGAAAATCAAATGGATATAGTGAGAGAACAAAGGAGAAAAATATTCTTTAAGTCACAGACATCCATAATTTCAAGACAAAGTGCCTTTGCTGTCACTGACAGTGCACAGGCCTCCTCTAGTGAAAACAGAATGAGTATTCCTTAAACATTGTGAAAACATGTAAAACATCACTCTTCAGTGGACACAGATTCCATTATTATGCTTTGGATTACACAACATAATAAGAAGCTGTGTTAGATCAAATACATAACTGCTCTGTGGAATAACAATTTAATTTAGCATCATGAGCTAAGCAATAACTTGGGAGGGTTTTTTCCCTTTCAATCGTCACTTACCTATATGTGCTCTATCTGATATAATCAGTCTTTTCTCCCAATCTTTTAAACCTGTCAAAAGATGAAGAAAGGTAGGATTGCAGCTGTGCTTATTGGTCAAACTTTGACATTGGCTTTTACTTTTTCTATGTCTTTCTGCTAGTTCATATGGCTTCTTGTTAAGATAACTGTAGACCAAATGGATAAACCACAAGACAATATCAAATATCAGCAATGTTTCTGTTGAGAAACTTTTCTCATTTTTGACTTATCAGCTTTCTCATTTTGGTATGGACAAAGATACTTCTTTTTAATGCCAGAATGCCGTGGCTCACACAAAATTCTTTAAGGAAATATTCTTGTTTAACTTGCTACACAATACATCACTTAAAATCCATTTGTGCCTCAGAAAATAGAGAATTTTTATATAGAAACATAAAACAATCTAAGAAGTAGAGGATCTTGGAAGGTCATAGGGCCTAAAGCCTTGCTCAAAACAGAACGAACTGAGTTTATATTTAGGCACAGAAACTCTGGGTTAAATCATCCCTATCTGAGGTCAAGGGAAGCTTAGCACACACTTTAGAATTTATTTTCCACCTAATGTGGCATCAAATGCCATAAAACTCCATGAAACCCTTGAAAAGATTGCTTTTGAAAATATGTCCAAAGACTACCACACATTTCAACATTTTAAATACTCTTTCCTCATTTAAAATCCAGAATGTTATTACTGCACTGAATACTTATGGTCAGAAACAATAGCTTACAAAACCCCTCAACCTGGCTGCCAATATAAAGGTAGGTTAAAAATTACTTGATACAAACCTTTCTTTTCATTCTTTTCAGCTTCTTCAAACAGGCCTGGTAAATGTATAACCACTCCATTACCTTTGGGAACATAAATGATTTATTTTAAAGCAAGGAATAAAATACTCATTTTTAGGATGTAAGACCTGTAAACACTTGCTGTCTAAAACTTTATTTAAAAAGTAGAACTAAATTTCACACAAAGTGATCTTGAGAACTTTTTGGATAAATCCTGATTTGGGGTAAGCAGCTTCTAGGCTGCTAAACTCAGGCAAACCAGAGCTGGCTTGTTTCAGGCGTGAACGCCAGGCTGCTGCACAGCCAGCTGAGGTAAGCGGATTCTTGTCTTTGTTTATGTTGGACTTTGCCCTGCAACTTCAGCCTCAATTGTTCACAGGGAAAAGCTCAAAGAAGTCCCTGGCCTTACCACACTGACAAGCCTGTGTGAAAATATTTAAATCTTCTTCAATATTCAGGTATTTGTTTTAAACTCAGCTCAAACTAGTGCTGTAATACATTAGCGATGCCTTCCCCCTGCTTTTGAGCTACAAAATAGAACCCACAAGCGATAAAGAGCAGTACTGGCGAGATGTGGAGGATTAGTGATGCAGTGGGCTGGAAACAGCTGCTGCCTCCTTCTTGGGAATGTCAGAAATATATGCAAGAGCCTGTCTCAGCCTAAATTTAGCATAACTCAAGTTATACTCGTTACTAATTGACAAGGGAGTAAATAGGAAAGCAAGACAACACACCATATTTAGCTGAGAGAAAAAATATATCTAATAGATTCCAGTCATCCATTTGGAAATTATTAAATGGAACAAAACTGAAACTCCATGACTCACTAGAACTTACACTCATTTCTCTCAGGAAGAATCAAAACTTTGGACAAGATACTTAAATTTGCCTACTGTGTAAAGAGGAGTTTAATGTCCAGTGAATGATGCAAATCTTTTTATGATACCATCCGCACCAAATATCTTTTTAGCAAAAAACAACATCACCCTAAGCAGCTGGTGATGTGAACAAAAAGCAACTGGATGACGACCTCCTAAGTGGCATTTGTGTGCTCAAAGAATAGCACGTATATTTCTGAAAGTATAAAGAGAGTGCAAGTAGAGGGTGGGGTCCAAATTTTACCATAAAGTATAAGAAGGAACAACATGATAAGGTGTTCTTGCTTGCAGTTTTCTAACAGCAGAAACTAAACTCACACTGAAAGAAGAGTAACTCTTCATGCTAAAGCAGCAGTGAAACAGCTGAAGCCACAGCAAATCTGATTGAGAGTCATGTTTTTCTTTCCTTGTTACTATAAAACAGTTGCAGCTATCCACTACATAATATCATTTTTTTACAATAAGTTCCAGAAATGTCTTACCAATAAAAGAAATTGCCTTTTGATTAATGATGCCACTAGGAAACAGGTGAAAATCATATTCTTTCCCATCGACAACCACAGTATGTCCTGCATTATTCCCACCCTGCAAGAGAAAGAAACACATGAAGATTAATGGTCTAAACTCCCAGCAGATCATTTGGCAAGACCATTTTTTTTATTTATACATGTCTTTGGTCACTGCTTTCTCCACCTTACAGCTTCTTAACATGTTGTAGCATTGTAAAAAGGGCTCAGACAGGACAGTGAGGGGGTTAAAGGAGTTCAGCAGGACTTTTGTAGGATTATGAAGCAGAGGGATACAACAGAGTCAAGGCAGGGAGTTAACACAGGAGTGGTGGCATAAGCTATAAGAGAACTGAAGCTTTCTGGGAAAAAAAACTGAAATTAACTACTGTCCTTGGAGTCTTGTCTCTGACATGCCTACAGAAGCCCATCCTTTTTGGGCATCCTCTGTACATGCACATTTCCTTGAGTTTAAACCCAGTATTCCCCTTTGAATGGAAGCTCTTCCCACCTGTCCAACCACAAACAGCTACTGCTTCTCTTGGTGTTCAAGACAGAGGCTCTTTGTCAGATTGGAAGCACATGCAGACTTTGCAGCTTCACTGAAAGACCTTGTCAGTCACAGAATATCCCGAGTTTGAAGGGACCCACAAGGATCATCTCCTGGCCAACTCCTGGCCCTACACAGGACCACCCCAGAAAATGGCCAAGGGATGATCTTCCCAGCTACCACCACCACCACTTTATGGAGTCTGCTACAGTTCATTACTTACGTGACTATCTACCAGAACTGAGAATAGGAGCTGGTATTTTCCTTACTAAACTGCTTTTCCACAAACAGCTTTAAAAGAGAATGACGTGACAACACACAGACTTGGAAAGAGGTGAGCAAATCAAGGTCATGAGTTGATTTGACCAGAAGAGTTTTAAAAATTAAAGATCCAGTTTTCTCAGCAGGCTTAGTGTTTTTTCCTGCTGTGTCTTGATATAAGTTTGTCTCCTACCGACAAGGTTGGGAAACCTGACTACTTGTCTGCTGTGGTGCTACAGGCCTTCAGTATTCCCAAATGATCTTTGTAGATTTGATACAAGGACTGAATGATTTCAATTGTCTAGAAAGAGGGCACCTACTGGAACTGGAACTGAGACTGCCACTAGCAATTTGCAGACAATGAAGAGTGTTGGCTGAATGAGTGGAGTTACACGAAAACTCTGAGAAAGGACAGTCATTTATGAAAATGAATACTACAACACACGTTATTCCAGAGTCTAATTTGTTCTTCATTTACTCATTTGCCCGTTTGTATGTAAAACTCAGGAAGATGGCAACTGACAATCCTTTCAAAATGTGGATAAATGCTGAAACACAAAATTAAGAAAATAAAAACTATGGGTTACAAAAAGAGAATTTTTTTAAGCAGTGTGATGGAGGAAAACATTAAGAAATATGTCTTCAAACACGACAAAAGTAATTTTCATGCTTTGGAACATGTGAGCTCAACAATTAATTTTAAATAGATAATCTGCTAAGGGAGAGCTGAGTAGGAGTTATACTCCTACTACAGAAAAAATACTGTACTACAGAAAATACTGTAGTATTTTCTGTAGTAAAAATACTACAGAAAAAATAGTACACACGAATTTAATTTGACTTTAAAACTGCTGGGTAGCTCATCCTTGGGATGGGAAGGATTCCCAAGCGTCTTGCTAATGCAGAGTTATAAGTTGTCCAGAGAATCCTGGCTATGTTGCTTGCCTCCTAGATATAATAAACCAGTTGTAGGAACCTGGATCTAGTTAAAAGTACTCAGTTTTCTAAAAGGTTAATAAATCAGTCAGGAGAGTACTTTACATGATATTTAAGAGGTCTGACTCTCGTGGATTGCACTGGTTGAAACACTGGTTTATTTTATTATCAGGCTGAGAAAGAGGCTAGTAACTTCTTCTGGGACTCCCAGCTTTCCACTTCTGCTCACCTACAGATGATGGCAAGATGGAAACTTTGCAAGAATTAACTCTATTTTTTAACACCAGTTTAACCTCTACTATAAATAACAATTTCCTCTTTTCCTTAGAAAATGGGGAACCAGGCTGCTTCAAAAGTATTTGTTGTCACAATGCTACAGTTATACTCTACTTTTCTTAATCAACATGAATATGAAAAAATGAAATCAGGCTTGAGGACTCACAATCTGAGATAACAGCATTCCTAAATGATAGTCAAAGGTATTTTCTTGTATCCTAAAATTTCAGAAGGTGGAATACACCAGTATGAGAATGTTTATGAAAGACGGTTTATGCTTTTGGAAAATTTCCTGAACAACTGACACCCAGACAAATGCTCTTTCTTTAGCAAATGATTAAAAAGGGATGTTAATCAAGCAGCTTGTGAAAGTTGGCATACATAAAAAAATGCTGAAGCACAGAAACACCGTCAGATACAGTATGTCCTTTAATGGCCAAAATCTCTGATACACTTTCAGTCCCTCTGGATAGCTAATGCAAATCAAAAATTCAGTGACAGGCCACCTAAACGAGCATTTCTCTAATTAAAAACTAGTATTGCCATCTCTGGAACTGCATTTTGCATAGCTCATGTTGGTCTGTGTGTCCTAAACAAGTGTTTTCCAAGTATATTTTTACAGCTCAACTAATTATACTTTTATAAATATAATTGAAGTGATAACAGAGCATTGAATTACCCAACAGACATGACCACACTTGCAAAACATTACACTGGTCTGATGAGATATTTTCTGTTTATTATCTGGTCATCTCAGTAATTTCTCATGTTCAGTTACATAGAAATTCTAACAGCTGATGGGCAGTTCAACAGCTGAGATATTAAAGACATCTTCTCCTTTTCTAATTTTACTCCAGTTCTGAGATTCACTACAGGGCCTGTATGAGCACTTTCTTTTCCTAACAAAATATAAGTGAACCTAAAATCTTATATGAGCTTAATTTGAAGACTACACGTTTGAAGGTGCAGAGGACTACCTGGTACACTGCAATTGTGTGAGCTCCCCTCTTTCCTTCAAGTAGTACTTCATTAAGTGGTGTGAACACTAACACACCGAGTGACAGTGTTCTCTGGACCCTCAGGATGCTTCCTTTTGGACCAAGAAACTTTTGGAGCCTTGGCTTGGCTCTTGCTTCAAACACATGAACATCATAAACTTCCATTTCATACCCAGACTCTGCCATGCAGTACTGAGCCCACCTGAAATATATTTACCTTCTACCATTTGCAATTTCCTAGGTCACTAGAGGTGGTATTTGTCTTCTTTTGCAGTTCTTCAAAAATGTCTCTAACAAAGGGAATGTTAAGGCTACAACTTCTGACAGATTAATCACCAGTGCCATTTTGGTATGATCTGTATTGTGATATGATGGTATAGATGGATATTGCACCAGAGACAGCAATTAGCATTAGCTGCATAGTCTGGGCATCCCCATTAAACCACACTCATGTAGGAAATGCTGTTCCCAGGAAGGCACCATTAGGGAAGCTGCTCCAGTGGCATCCATACACACTCCTCACATTCTTCCCCTGCTCCAGGGTGCACCACTTCCACAGCGTACAGGGGGATCTGGGGTTTTTTAAAATTATTTTTAAAAAATGATTAAGTTGTACTCAGATTTTTTTTTCCTGTAAGATTTTAACCTATATTTTCTGAAATTTTATAATCCAAGTGTAAAATTACATATTGTCCCAGTACTAGAAGGAGCTAGAGGAACTAAACTACCCCATGAAACATCCTATGGTCTTTTTTCAGTACAGCACTTTGTTTAAAAAGAAAATCCATTTCCAAGCTTTTTATGTGCTGATCTACTTGTGACATTGGATAGTTGCACTGATGTACATTGATTACTACTCCAGAGTGCTTGAACACCAGAACTTTATCAATACACTAAACTCAGAAGCTATATCTTCCCAATATTAACAACTGTAGCTAGCATAAACAGTACCAGGGAATTAATAACTATTACAAACAGGTTGCCAGAGGACAGTCATGAGCTTTATAGTAGAATTTACAAAAACCATGAAGAAACAAACCCACTTCCCAAACTGCTTAAAGGCTGCTATTTTGGCCTGTATTGTTTTTAAAATCATCATGTCTTTATTCTCTGCAGCCAAACCATCCCAAGACAGAGAATTTCTTTTGAGAGCAGCAGTGAGGCTGTTCAGTACCTGCAGCAGGAACTCAGTACTCCCAGCTAGCCTTATGGTACACATTTGAACAGGAAGGAAATGTGTCCTGGTGCTCACAGGTGTTTCTGCCTGCTCTGGCCAGGCAGGTGGTGTAGAGGAGTGTTTCCAGACGCTCTCCTGGTTGGCACATCCTTCATTTGCTCAGTGCTCCCCACAACACCCGAACACAATTTTATTAAGTAGATTGATATGAAAAACCATCAGATCACATATAAAAACCTTAAAAGCTGATGGCAGTTTCAAACTATAACTAGAGTGTGAACAAGAAACAGGTTTATTTTTGATGGGTCCCACAGTGATCAGTTCTCACCCCCTTCCAGTTAACAATGGGGAAGTAACAGAAACTGGTTATTGAAGATCTGCAGCCAACACCACCATGGTGTGAGTGACACACCAGAAGTACACAGAGACCCTCAGCCATTGCTACACACAGTGAATGCATGAAATGTCATGACCAGGTTTTGAATAAATGAATTGGAAACAAAAACGTAGCTCCACATGCTTTCTAGCACAGATAGTTCAAGGAGATATCTGAACACAGTTTCAGTACTGGCTGATATGCCTAAGGCAAACCTCGCATGTATAAATGGGAATATCAAGTAGGAGTAGAAAGATTGTATTACCTCTCCTTTTGGCAGCCGTGCAACTGCTACTAGAATACTGTGTCCTTGGTACGGGGACAAGATTACAAATGATCCCTTCTGGCATTATTATATGAATTTATAATCTATGAATTGAAATACCAGCCACAAATCAGAAATTTGGGAAGTCTGCATCTGAAAACAAATGCTATAACTCCTGTCTATCTCTCTTCATTCTAAGTGTCCCAGTAATACTAATTCCATCCACTGATGGAGCAAAACATTTTCTGTAATTCAACTGTATCTGCAGGCCAAATACCTCTCTCATGACTCAAACAGGCAGGCTACAATATACTTCTGTTTTGTTACCTGAATTGAGTCATTTTCTTCAATTTATAGCATTTTATATGTGAATAAACAAGAAGGAACATTGTTACATAAATTGTTTCTTCCCTTTACAATTTAATTAACAATGGCTATTTCTAACTTACATCAGCAACTGCCTGGAACTAATCTGAATAAATGTAGCTAATAAGTGCTCCCAGCATAACTGGCTCTGACATGAACTTTATAATAATATAGATCCATTGACTTTGATGGGATTTCTCGTTATTTACACCATTGGAAATGAGGTTTGAATATCACTGGTATTAAAAAAACCCAGTCAGACAAGTGCAATACATTAAGTGCTTTGTACATGTAGACCCTTCAACACTATGTCACTGAATCACCTGTGAGTGAAAGATTTTGTCAGCGACTGGAAGTGCTGCACATTCCAGTTGGAAGGTTGTTGCCATAGGTGCTTCTTAGTTTTCCTTACTGGAAGGTTTTTTTGCTAATTTTTTTTTTTCCAGTTTAACTCTTGCCAACTAACAGTCAACTCACTCCAACTCTGGTTTCAAGAGGTGGACCATAACTTTGTTTCCTATTTTTTAACTCAACCCATTGGGAAGAGGTGGGTTGGGAATAATCAGAAGTATCCTTAGACCACAAGAACTGAGGGAATGGAGATCTTTAAAGCTGCAGTGGTGACAAAGAGCTGGTGTGAGTTGCAAGTTTATCTCCAGAACCTAACCATCCTCAGCCTAATCTGATTTGCTTGGCTCTTCTTTCCCAAGACTCGTTGCAATAATGATTTCTAGAACAAACAACTCCACACAAAACTGCTATATCTGACTCCTGCCTCTGTTCAAGTGTGCCCCTTAGCTGCCTCAGAGAATGAACAAAATCCATAGGATCCCATTGTCCCAACTAAAACAGTGATCCCTTCAAAAGCTCCCAAATTCCTGTGGGAGGAGACCTTCTAAAGCCTAATGAGATAATTAGAATCATTATAAACACAGACACTCTTGAGTAGAGCAGAGCAAGATTTTTGACCCTTTAAAGAAACATAAAATTACTTGTAGCACAAATAAAAAACCTGAAGCTTATATCATATATTACACCAATAATGCAGTATTTTTTCTTTACTACAAAAAAATGACCCTATCTTATACAGATACCTCGGTCTTCCTAAGCGTCTGAAAAATGTAACTGGAAAAGCCAGGTCTAATTCAACTCAGGTTTTAAACAATCAGTGTAGGCAAACTAGACACTCAAACACTAATTATTATCTCTGAAACTGAATTCATGTTTTTGTCAAGCCACATCAAAATAATATACCACAACAGATCACTACAACAAAATACATACTTACTCCAGCAACAGATGCAAAGAATATAAATTCAAGGTGTGTTGAAAGAAAATGCTACAGTGGAAAAAATATTCTTACTAATGTTAGCAGAATACTAAAATAAAGGAAATCAAACGTGAAAAATCCAGGTAAGTCTGCTTGTCTTTAATTCTCTCTTCTGAAGAAGCATAGTCATGTCCCTGTGGGAAGTAATATGATCCAAGGATATGAACACAACTTTTCTTATATCTGTAAACAAGTTAACAACAGGAATGAAATAGAACAGATGTCATTTCAGTTTAATTTTCAGCTGTTTTCTTTTGATGCTTGTAGAGGATAATAAATTCATCAGGCTTTATAAAGGGGATTGAAAATTAAGCTTGCTTTCTTATGGAGATTTGGAAACTTTAAACCTGACCTTCTCATACAGTATTTATAATCCTGGTGGTCCTGAGATGATCTCGCTGATGCCCAGAGGAAAGGCTAGTTTAAAATAGCAGTGTCACCATGTTGTTGTACAGCTTAAAATGATATAGTGTGGCATGTAAGTATGTACAAACAGAATGAAAAATAAAATTGGGTAAAGTACCTTATAAGTGACAGATTGCTACAAAAAAATTTTCAAGTTTGGAAGCGTGGACTTCTTTATTATAGCTAAAGAAACAACTCACACTCAAACTCTTTCCTCTATTGAATAGCAAAATAAAATCTACTTGCGTTTTTGCAGGGAATCTTGCAAAAAATGACTTAGAAACCTGTATGAATGTACATGTAAATGGGATTATCAACCTTCCCAAACATTTGAGAAATCAAAAACAGTCCTGCAGTCACTGCACACTCATGACTTCAAGGTCATCAATCTGAAGATCATCAAGCACTAAATCATTAGGAGATTAAAGTCTTTCCATGCTATTTTATCCTGTAGGGAAAAATTACACTAAATATCACCGATAAATCTCATTGAAAGGAGAGCAATACATGACACACACAGAGAAAAACAGTAGCCAACAAGCTCCTGTAACTCCACATAATCATCACATAAAACTGCGCTAATTTAATCCCTGTTGCAAACAGTTCCAGTAGCCCATGATCAATAGGGACAGTCACAACAACATGTGGCTGCTTCCCCTGCCCTGTCAGCAGCAACAGAGGAACAAAGGAAACCTCCCCATCTCGCACCTAAACCACCCAGAGAAACTACTCGTCTGGCATTTCTGCCACGCTTGGGTTTTATTATTCAATCGTTAGCCCACAGTATTTTCCTTTGCATCCCTCAAAGTACTGTTACTAAAATATATGACATTTACACTGCATTCATTAAAACACTAACACATGGAAATAAGGAAACCTACAATAATATGCAACAGTTACTTGTATGGAAGCATTGGGCACATCCCTTCACCCTTGCTTAAACTGTTCCCTAACGTTGCAATGCTTCCCCAAACCCAAAACTTTGTTGTCAGGCTTTCCTTACCGGTAAGACCTTCTCAAACTTACTTGTTAACATCCTCTACATTGAAAAAATAAGCCACTCCACACCCCTGGTTTATGACCTGGTTAAACCTCTCAGTCCAAGTAACTGTGAACTACTCAACCACAAAATACCTTAACAGCCAGTTTTTCTGGCACCCTTTTCAACCTCCTCAGCTTTTCTTCACTATTAACATCAACTGTAATTTTTGGAACTAAAGAAATTCTTAACTTGAAAGCATAGATTTGATAGAAGAAATATTTTAAAAAGTGATTCCATATCTAGAGCAAAACAAAAGCTTAATATGAGAAGCTTAAGAAATCTAATAACAGCTCTTCTTAATGCAATCACATTCTCACTATTTGGTGTTGCTTCTCACAAGTCAGTTCTTAAGGGAATGCTGATAACATCAGGCAGATTGTTTCCAGACTTCCAGAAGGCAGAATTGTCACAGGACTGACATCCAGCATTGTCATGGGCACACTGCAACAGCAGTGCCAAATGACAGCTTGAAATTTTCCTTAAAAACTGCCTTGGCCTAGTCCCTGCTGCTGAATCACTGCCACTGGTGTGAAGGGAACAAAGACATGCATTTGTGTTGCAGCTTGTTTACAACTATTCGGAAACCATGATGTGACCTGGGGCAGGTAGAGGTGATTATCACAGGGCCTTTACACACTTAGTAGTGATAGTTTTCCTGTCTTTCATATTAGGCTTTTGGAAAATCTTTCCTTCCCTTCAATTTTTTTATCACGTTGTTTATGGGGCATTTTCAGTACTAAGTTTTTATTACAGTGTACCTTATGTAGTCTCACCTTAAGGAAACAGCTAGAGCTGCATGACAACCAGCTGGCCTCAGTTAACTGAGAACCTACTATGTGAGACTTTTTAGGAACAGCTCTAGTCCAAGCAGTGCCTCTGGAAGCACACCACCTTGGCCCCTTGGCCCTTGTGACAGGTGACTGTTTGATCATACTCCAAAACTGATCTGAGAAACTAGCTAATTAAAACCTCGGTAGCTAACACCAGCCACTAGTTACAGCTTTGAAGGTAGACACAAAACAAGAGATGAGGTGATGTGAGAAATGTACACCTGGAATGAGAGCTACCACTGAAAAAGTCACGATCGGAAATCATGTTTTGAAAAACACCAAAGCTCTCTTCCTAAGTATGTTACACGCATCCAAATTACTTCATCTTATATTCTGACAACATGCTAAGAGGCCACATAAAAAATGAACTCCCATCTTTATGTCCAATATTCTCTTAGTTAAAAGCTTTAAACAAATACGCAAACCCTGTTTTCTAAAGAACATCAAAATGAAATATTTACCATTGAAATCTTTGTTTTTTACCCTTTCCTAAAAATAAACCAGGGATTAAAAGTATTGCACGGCATAACGTGGCAGCTCCATGCCCCAGGAGGCCACAATAAGAAAGAAATATTAGCCTCTAATGTTCTTCTTCTGAATGTATTTGCTTGCCTAAAGAGCCGTTTAGAGGAAAAATGTTCTTGATGTTCTCCATTAATAACCTGAACTTAAACCTACTCAGTTCCTTAACAGCCTGCTGCTATTAGTTTATTTAGAAATACCTTTTCTGCTTCTCTTTATGGGTTTGTGTATCTGGTATTTTAATGAAAGCAGCCTGTGAAAAGTTTTGTACAGCATCATCCATAAGAACGTTCAGAGACCTTTTTCTGAAACATCCTCTTTCACAAAGAATGCTACTAGTATAAAGGTGAAATGAAATCAATTATTTCTGGTGAACTAATTTTTCATATTTAAATTACGTCAACTATTTCAGTGTCACTGAATGGTGTGTACCTAAGTATTTTGAACTCAGACTGTGTATAATCTAAGTACTAATCAACAAATTAAGTAATGAATTCATGTGAAACTAAATTCTGAACGCTCAGGAAGATTACAGAGGTTGGGGTTTTAATGCAGAAATTTCCTTTAACATACTTTAAAGCTTCCCTTGTGTCTGTGATGGACTTCCTATTACCATTCACATGATTGCCTTTCTTTCTAATATCCCAGAAAACAGAATTTCATTCCCTCTGCAGCAACCTATGTCACAGGTTATTCTCATGAAAACAAAACACTAAAATACTTGAGAAACATTTAATGAAAATTATTTCCTTTCATGGAAACATTAAGGACCTACTTTGTCTTAAAACCCGTTCAAACTCAAATCTGGTCCTGAATTAAAATCCCTATACAGAGAGGAGGGCAGCCCCACCTTTTTTAAAAGGTTAGCTCAAAGAGTATCCTACTGGGATCAAGAATTACTCTTGCTGGGACATTCTTTCAGAAGACCCGAAAAATCCATTTTTCAGATATTCATTTTCAAGCTTTCTCTACTCCCATTTCACTGAGGACTAAAACAAGCTGTTCAACATAATTTCCATCAACGCCTTAGAAAATGGAGTGGACAAGACATCAGGAAATAACATTGTCAATCACCATATTCTAACAACAACAAAAAAATCTGTTGCAATTTTTTCTGACATTTTCTCTAAAGTCTCTAATAAGTCAGTCATTCAGTGTTTCTTTTCAAGAAATTGCATCTAATACATAAGTACTATGTCACGGAAAGTCTTAGCTTCTAGGAGCAATGTGAAGCAGCAAGGTTCTGGTCCAAACACTAAGGTTTTTCATGGCACTACACAGCATTAATGAAGTTCCCCTCAAACTGATTACACCTGTAAGTTAATGACCTGCCATTATCACACTGAGAGAGCTCATCAGTACTGTTCACATCCTTAAATATGTGCATATCTTTACTAAACCTTAACAGACTTCTAACAGAGGCAAAAATCCTACACCATTATCTACTTGCATGATTGGCTTTGAAAATATGAAATATTAAATTATTAAAATGGTACATATTTTAAAGGATGTTCAAAATTGCCAAATGCACAAAACATCCATTGAAATATTTAAAAAATCCACTTCTTGCTTAAGTTACATAATATTTGCCACTCGTAAGTAAATCATGACTCACATTTCCTTTTTCAAATGTTTTATAGTTGGGCCTGAACTCTAATCCTGAAGACATCTCCATCTAACCAGTGTATCAGTAATCCTATTACAGTCTCACACGCGGTGTATTGGGGAACACTCTTCTGAAAAGAGCCCAGAGCTTTTCTAGATCCATCCATCCTGGTCTCACCAGGCTGCAGAAAGACGATCTGATGTGCCCAGCAGCACATTAAACCATCTAAGCCAGCAGCCTGTTGCTAACACACTAACCCTTCTGGCATGCTTATGCACACACTCCTGTATCCTTCAGAAGGCATTCTGAGGCTGCACCTGGGGGCCACGCTTGCAAAGTAGCTCTCTGGATGGACAGCAAATCTGTCCTGAAAGCAGCTTCAGGGCATCCCTCAAAACTGAGTCTAAAAAGAATCAATATGACTCCTTGCAGTTGTAGCAGTAACCCCATGAGAATGCACTGTTTCACAAGGGCCTTTATGAAACGCTCCTCCTCAGCTAAAACTTTAAATTTTCTTTTCTCACCAAAGTAATCCCAAGACCTGAGTTTAAATTCCTAGTAATACATTATTGGGTGAGGCAAGGGGGAAATAAATACGGAAAAATAGCTATGGTCCTGATAATACATATTCATTAGCTACCTTTTGCACAGAAACTTCTCCCCAAGGAGTTTAATGTCCCAAGTGAAAATACTTCCTCCACCTCCTAAATATTTAACCTGCACGACAACATTTATTTACATAATATATTTAATTAGAGAAACGTCCTTGGATTTATTATCTCAGCTTCAAGGATGTCTGTAGGTTTTCAGTAGCTATCATGCATTTTAAAGCAGAATAAATTTCATGGTACATACCGGCTGAGCTGGACAAAGCTGACTACTTTTTCATGCGCTCACATAGTTTAAAGGGACAACAGACAGATTATTAGCTGTATTGGTCTAATATGTTCATAACTAATGTTTGAAAACAGTTCTTTAGAAGTTATTACCGTTATTGATGCCACATCCCTGGAGGTGTTCAAGACCAGGCTGGATGGGGCTTTTAAACAACCTGGTCTCGTGGAGGATGTCCCAGCCCATGGCAGGGGGATTGGAACTGGATGATCTTTAAGGTCCCTTCCAACCCATTCTATGATTCTATTTGGAATCACTTCTGTATCTAATTTGGTTTATATTATGCAAATACATTGTTTTGAGAATCCTTACAATCTATTCAACTCAAAAATACCTATAAGCAAAGCCATGCAAAATGTTTCCTGTTTTCATGCAACTCTAAATCCTTATTTTTGCACAACTTGGGTTTTTCCCCCCTATTTCACTCATGCTCAATTTTAAAATATATATATATATTTTTAAGAATGAACTTCCAGGCGCTTTGCAGGGAACGAAGTCTGCCCATCCAAAACAGCCCCTGCAGTAAAACTTTGGCAGACTCCTGAGGTTTATTACGGCTGGCCTTCAGGACGGTTCACAGTGCTTTTCCCCGGAGGAGCAGCACGCCCGGAGACACCCAGCCACCCCCTCACAGGCAGGGGAACATCCCCGCAAGCACTGACCGCAGCCCGGNNCGGGCCCCGGCTTCCCGGGGCACTGCTCCTCCCCGGGCCGGCAGCCCCGGGCCCCCGCCCGCCGGCACCTCGGGATCCAGTGTCGCTTATCGCCAAGGGTCAGCTATTTATATTTATAGCTCAGGGCTTTTTTCTTTCCGAGTGGCATTTGGAGGCGCTGCCGGGGTGGGTCGTGGGGGTGTGTGTGGGGCACACGGCTGCCCGCCCGGGCACGTTCGCGTCCCGCCGCTGGCTGCGGGACAGGGACGGCGACTGGCAATAGGAAGCAGGGGGGGGGGCCAGGA
>VWZT01012005.1:295769-319523 GCA_013397055.1 Pachycephala philippinensis
CCGCGCTGCGCTGACGTGCGGGGCCGCTGCCCCCCGGGCTCGGCCTCGGCCGCCCGCCCGTCCCGCGCACTGACACGGACATAGACACAGACGCTCTCTCTCACAGAACCTCTCACACTCGAAGTCCCCTCTCACACACACAGTCCCCTCATCCCCTCACACACACACACACACACACACCACACACTGTACTGCCTCACAGATACAGTCCACTCACACACATGCACACAGAGCACCCCTCACACACCCGGTTTCCTCACACACCCGGTTCCCTCACACACATGGTCCCCTCACACATAGGCACATGCTGACAGAGGCTGTGGAACTGTGAGGAGTGCACAGCCTTGGGGCATGCGTGTAATGGGCACCTCAGAGATGCAGGCCCATGTCACCCTCAGGCAGACACATAAGTCTGAGGTGAGCTTGTGGTACAGACAGACAGACGGGCAGACACTGGTCTGCGAGGCACTCTCATGCAGGGGTCTGAAGCTGTGTCACTCTGTCAGGGGACTGCATGGCAGAGTCACAGCACACGGGTCCAAAGCATGTGGCTGTCACGGCGGTCTGAGGCCTGTGGGGCCGCGTCACGTGGATGTACGGACGCGTGTCTTATTGAGGTGCATGAGTGTCACTGTGACACTCACAGGCACTGTCACTGTTACCGACGTGTGGCACAGGAGCTGTGTCCCTGTGAGACACACACACAGACACAGACACACGAGTCCTGAGGCTCATGACCCTGTGTCACTGACAGACAGACAGACACTGGCCTGAGGAACACAGGCCGTTGTCACTGCAAGACAGATGTTGGCCTGAGGCATTTGGGACTTACTGTCAGACATCCAGGGAATTTCACACTCAGAGACGCCTGGCATGTGCACAGGTACACTCAGGGTACCCTGTGATATGTAACAATAGGAGGGAAAGGGACAGGCACACAAGCTGCTCCAGCACACAGGGATCATGAGACACAAACATCCACCCGCTGGCCTGAGAAACACAGGCAGGCGCACTCCGAGTTTGACTGACACACACTTTAGCCTAAAATACATATGACTGTTGTTACTGAACTGGCACTTACCCTGTTGACAGGCACATACATAGTCTGTTCCATGGCCTGAGACGCTCAAGACTATTTTGGCGAGGCACACATGCACACCCACACAAACACTCACACACTGACCTGAAAAAAAACCAAAACCACAGGGCCATCCCTTTGAGACAAATAAACAAGCGAGGCATGTGGAGCTGTGTCACAAGGACACATTTAAGCACCCACGTCTTTGTTGTGACAGGCGAACAGACCGTGCCTGTCACCTATAACCCCTTCCCCACGCACAAGTCACGGGCTAGGCTTGGCTTTTTCTGCAGCATGTGCCCTGTAGCTCCAGGCATGTTGGCACTGTGTCCTTCAAAAAAAGCAAGTGGAAATGTGTAAGGTTAACAGACTAGTCTGAGGCACATGCACCAGTATTAGTGTGAGGTGCATAAATACGTACGTACCAACACACACACACACAGCACGCACAGAGGCAAAACAGCAGAACATACCAGGCTGCAGCTTCAGGCAGGGGGAACTGCACCAGCTGCTGCTTCCGTGCTCCTCCTGGCAATTGCGTGCGTGTGATCCCTACCAAGAGAGCAAGGGACAGAAATTCAGCATGTTCCAGTGAAGGGTTCCCTCTCTTACACTCTGACTCAGATGAGATGCTGTGATATTTATGAGATCACACAAGCACATGGTTTATGCAGCGGTCAAAATGCAGAAGGGTAGTTCCACAACCTATTATTCTGGCAAAAAGATGAAAAGAAACTGTTGGAATACTCTAATGAACTCCTGAGAAATAAAAATATCCAGTGTGTACAGCCCACTTCAAACATGTGTATGTGTGCATGTAAAGTTCTACCCATGCCTATACGCATACATGGGTGTGTTTATGTATGTGCATGTACAGGACATAATCCAGACTTCAGCACCTTGTAGGGATTCATGATGGCAAAAGGAGAAGACATTTGCTTTACTTCAATTCTGGCATTTGCAGCACTTCCTCTAGGAAAAAGAGGTAGAGAAGCTTTAACACTCTCTATGTTCCAGCTGAGTATTTAGCAGGGATCAGTGGAGGTGATAAATATGGACGAGAAGACAGGAAGGGAACTCCTGATGTTTGAGCCTAGTTTCCCTGGCTTCTGCAGTCAGTGAAATCATACAACACCTCGCTCTTCCTACTGAATAAGTTCCAGAGCTGTTCTAGTTAGAAACCTCTGCTAATTTCCAGCCTTCTGGCCGATTTATGTCCATATGTTCTGTGCTGATGTTGCCATTTAGTTTAAATACTTCTTCCTTTCCCTTCCCTGTGTGTTTATTTATAGACAGAATCACATCTAGTCTCCAGCTTTGTCTTGTTCAGCAGAAAAAGACAAGTTTTTTTGCTCTTCTCTCAAGGCAGACTCTCTAATTGCTGATCATTCTCACCTGCCTGCCCTGCACCTGTTCTGATTTTGGTTAATGTTTCTTGAATATGGGCAGAGAGAATTGTGCACTGTGGTCCATGTCAATTTCCCTGTTACCTTCTACCAGGAAATTAATGTCTTCTCTTTTCAGATGGAAACATCTCACCTAAGACATTCCTGGACTTGCCAAGTTTCACATACGTGGTGAGAGTCAGCTCCTTTCCCACACTTCACTGCAGTGCTGGTATCTCACACACTGAAATACCGCTGCCTCTTTCTGCCATTGGCATTTCACATGCACAATTCAGCTACTTGACGTTTCATGTATATATTCACAACCAGATGCCACGTGTGATCTAATGTGACCTGAGAGACAAGACTCCAGCATGAGTTTTGGAATTTTGCGTTATAGAATTTTAACCTTTATTTTTATTTTGACCATTATTTCAGTGGGAAGAATGTGTGGTGGGTTGACCTTGTCTGGAGCCAGTTGCCCACCGAGCTGCTCTAGTGCTCCCCTTCTCAGCAGAATGGGGGCAGAGAAAATAAGAGGAAAAAACCCTTGTGGGTCAAGATAAAGGCAGTTTTCTAAAGAAAAAGCAGAGGTCATGTGCACACAAGCAAAGGAAAAACCCAAAAGATGTAATTCTCTACTTTCCATCAGCAAACAGTGTTTGACCACTTCATGGGAAGCAGAGCTTCAGTACCTGTAGTGGTTGCTCTGGAAGACAGATGTCATAAATAATAAATGCCCCCCTTCCTCGTCTCTCTTAGCTTTACCTGAGTAGACTCTTTGATCAGTTTGGGTCAGCTGTCGTGGTTATGTCCCCTCCACAGGCTGCTTGTGTGGGGGGGAATGTTGGAGAGACAACCTTGATGCAGTGTGAGCACTGCTCAGCAGTAGCCAAAACACTGGTGTGTTATCAACGCCCTTCCAGCTACCTTCAAAGCACAGCACTGGGGAGGCTGCTGTGGGGAAAGTTAATTCCATCTCAGCTAGACCGAATATAGGAATTAGTTACTGTGAATTCTTTTAAGACATTTGATTCCTGTGGTCTAATAATATGCACCAAATGGTCTGGCCACGACTCCTCAAGCATAGACTTTACTCTTTGGACTTCTTGCCCTGGTACCAGCCAATCTAAAGCTGCCGAACATCAGACCACTCAAGCTTGAACTTGTTCTATCTCACATGGGAACAGCCAGCACTGGCCATTTTCTCTTCCCAGCCACACAGTGACAGCTTGTGGACCTCATCTGAAAAGCTTCTGCGCTGGTCTGTCATCTCCTTAAACATATGCAGCCAGTCTGGTCCTGCTGAGCAACAGAAATTATTGTTAATGATTTCTCTTTAGCTGCCTTTGTAATTGTTCTCAGCCTGTACTCTGCACTACATTGAGTGCCTTAATGAAGTCCATGTCTACTGCATTTGGTCTATCTTGATAGTTGTCAAAGGGAGCCAGTGCCAGAGTGATCTGGTTTTGCTCTTGCTTTTCCCTTTTGTTCTTTAGTTTCGTTTACCTCCAGGCTTTATTTTCTTTCAAAATTTCCTCTAAAACTTCCATTGCAGTTCTGGCATGTTTCAGATTGTTTTTGCAGCTTAATAACAAAATTATTTTCTCCATAAAACACTAAAAACTGTGTCATCTCATTGTGGAATAAATATTTGTGAGGCATTGTGTTTATGGTTGTTTTTACAATTTGAAAACAGGAGCCTCAAGGACAGCAAAATGTAGCAGTAGCATCACTTAGTTCCCTCACTGATTCTCCTCTAATTCTCCTCAAAACTGATGACTTGCGAGTCAGCTCCACACAGACAGAATACAAAAACATCATTTGCTTCAAAAAATATGTATTCCTGGTGCTGTTCCTCTGCAGAAGAAGCTGTTTGCAGCTACATTTTGAAGTCAGAGAGGATGTCAGATTTCTATTCATTACTATTTTAATGGCATTTAATATTGCCATTCTTGCATGTTTGTTTTTTTTCTCTTTATGGTACTCTACACCTATTAGTATAGGAACTCAAATATTTTTCCAGAGTAATGTTATTGCTGTTCTTGCATTTGGTTAGGCTTTGGTTATGCTCTTGTTTTTTTAAAAGCAAATCATCCTGACATAACCACGTGTAAATTGCCCTGCTTGAGGACAGACTCCAGTCTTTTTGACAGGAGATGACAGACTTTTCTGCTATTTGGTTTTTGTGGCTCTCAGCCACAAAGAACACATTTATAACTTTCACATATCTTCAAAAAAAGGTGCATCCACTGTCATTCTGAGATGGACATAAACTCCAGTTTTATTTTCTTTCTAGTGCTACCAACGTCAAACCTTCCATTTCTGTAAACTGTTTTACATTAAAAAAGTACTGGATACTTTGAAAGCAAACTAATCAACCAGGGGAACACTTCTTACTATAAAAATTCAAACCATTTAACTCAGCATAGAAATAATATGAAGCAGGTTAATTACCTGAAGTGAGACACCAAGTGACACACTTCTAACACCAAGTTAAAAGGAAACTTAAGTCCTCTGAAATCAACAGGTTTAAATACATTTTGATGTGTGAGATGGGAAAAAAATCAGATTTCCAAGGTAGATTTTGCTCAGTTAAAATCAAATATTTGACTTTTAAATTGACTGAGTCATTAACAGTGAGGTCATGCAGAGTGCCATGAGACTTGTAAGGGCCACAGGAAGGCAGCGGCCCTGTCCCATGTGAGTCACCTGGTGCTGGGTATTGATAAAGGGAAGGAGCTCTTAGCTCAGTAATCAGAATTGGTATCTCAGAGGAGCTCTCTGTTCCTCAGAGCTCTTCCATTAAAACCAATTCATCTGGCAACACTTGACCTTTGCAATTTCACTGAAAAAAGAAATCAAGCATTTGCCTTCTCAGATAAAAAAATGCAGTGCTTTTTACTTTTGGGTGACTAATAAGAGCAAAATATGTGCACGTGATTAAGGCAGTGCACTTTAGATTTACTTCAGAATGAATTAACCCAAACTATACTGTTTATTTTCAGAACTGCATTTTTACCAAACACTTGTTTGTTCACATCCCTAATAAAAATAGTAAAATGGTGCAAAAGCACATGAAGATCTATACTTGAAGAGTAATAAAGAACTAGTTATTTGGATAAAGAACGAATCAAATCAGAAAGGCAGTGTTTGTGGTTCCATTTTATTTTCTGTTTCCGTGAAAGGCTTGAAGCATGCAAGAAAGTGCATTTATTGAATGTGCAGGTGAATGAAGAGGAAAGCAGCAAGTATCATGCTGGAGACCAGGATGCCTCTCTGAATAGGGGTCAAAATGTTAACATGGTTGCAGAAGAAGTCAAATATATTGCTGAGATGGAAGAACAACCTGTAAAATGCGGGCAAGTGTCCTTTCACTGTCCTGACCCTTGCTGAACTGCCCAGCTGGAGATCCAGCACTGTGCAGTGAGGAAGATGAGATCCAGTTGAAGAAAACCAGGAAGAGATCCACAAGTGCATGAACACAGGTGTGGAAAATCCTAGGATGAAAATACTAGGAAAGCACCAGTCTGAAAAACTGAAAGGGTGTTAGTCTAGGAAAAAGGAGACCAAAGGTGACATGATAACAGTCTGCAAATATGTAAAGCCTGCTGCAAATTACAAGGGAGTGGTAACATGGTTTCTCTGAGGTGTGCAGGATGAAAAGAAAAGTGTTTGCATGTTTTATTAGATTAACAAACTAATGTGATAAGCATGGACAGGTGTATAAAGCTTTAGTAAGCTTGATACAGAAGCTGAAATAAGACCATCTTTGTTCCAACACCGCTCATAAGGATCACATTTGAGCACAGCAGCAGCTTGTCCAGACTTCAGGATTCCTGTGTCCTTGGGCATTTTTGAGAAGAGTTTAGGCAGAAATGATTCAACATTAATTGCTTCAAGTTAGACCAGCTTTACTAACTGTGTACACCCCTGTGCTGTAGGTATTTTCTGAAGACTTTGTCCCAAACTCTCAAAAGTACACATCTACCTGTTTATATGCCCAGGTCAAATAGTTAAGCAACATTTAGGAAGTTGTTCAGCCACCATCTAATTCCGTAATCACTTACATGTCTGTGAGTGGGCCCCCAGTTCAGTTTGTATCAGATATGAGCTCTCACATCAGGTAGCTTTGCTACCAAATCCCTCCCTCATGAACAGTGAATGTATGAACCAGAGCAAATACCCCACAAAATTGTATTTGGGCTGTCACCCCAGATTGCTTGAGATTTTAAGGGTCTCACGTGGGATGTGACAGACATTGCTGCTTCAGATCTCTTTTTGGTGACTAGAGATGTGAACATTATTTAGTCTCTGGCATCCTAGAGTGAGTCCTCTAATAACTGAATCATAGAATGGTTTGGGTTGGAAGGGCCCTTAGAGATAATCTCATTCCAGCCTCTCTGCCATGGGCAGGGACACCTTCCACCAGACCAGGTTGCTCAAAGCCCCATCCAGCCTGGCCTTGAACACTCCCAGGGATGGGACATCCACAACTTCTTTCTCTCTGCCCAACAAATAATCAAGCTGATACCAAAGCTAGAAGCTTCTTCACATTATTTCAGCTATTCGAGTAAATAATGTACACAGAAATAAGATTGCATAAAACCTGTGGAAAGATTTAAAGACACATTGTAATGAAATAAGCTCAACTTGAATCATCTTTCCAGCCAGTAAGGAGGGGGAGATTAAGCAGGGGGATGTGTATCTAAAAAAGAGAATAAAGGTGCAGTGCAATATGGTTTTGCTCATTTATCCCTGTGAGATCATGACCTGAGGCCTGCCAGGCTGTCGGTAAAAGAACTGTGGCAAACTCCTTGAACTCTGGGGCATAGTGTAAAGATTTTTTAAAATTTCTTTCTTTTTTTTTTTTTTAAAGAATTTTTGCGGTTTTCTAGAGCTCAGGGGGAATTAATTTAACTGCTTAGCAGTTTTATATTTCCAGATGCAATTAAGAGGCTTTTTTTCCTCATTTATTCACCATCTTTTTAGGAGACTAAGAGCCAGGTAATCTGTCCTGTCATTTGCACTTAAAAATAAATAAAATAAAAATACTATTACTTTTTCACTATCAGCACAGGAAAAGCACTTTCTTGGGATCTCATTTGGTAGTATGTGATTTAAAGCTGCAACTAATGAGCCTCACAAATTCAGGTACTTTTGTTAGCTAGGTTTACTAAAATGAAGATATAAAAAAGGGAAATACATCCTGGATTACAAGCACATACTAGAATACAATGCAGTTGTAAGTAAACTGTGCTGAAAGTTGTACTTATCCTTAATACACGGTTTTCAAACCACTATTACATGCTTTAAAAAAGCAAACTCAAGCAATACAACGGTGACCCAGTAAGCTTTTAGCAGCAGAGTATTAGCTGATTTCCCCATTTCTTGAAGACTAGATGCTTTTACTATTGCAAGAACAATTTATGTTGGTGATGTTTTATCATGTATCAGCTTGTTACTTACAGCCAAACAAGTAAGTTCTGTGTAAGTACAGACAATAAGAATTTTGCCAGACAAAAGCTCTTGTATTTGACCCTGGATATATCAATATATGGAATTGGATTTCTGCTTTTGCAGTTGCTTTCTATGTGTAATGATAGTAGTTATGCTTTGGAACTTCTGTACTGCTCATCAAAACTTACCTGCTCTTTATCTTTTAATAGCATTTCATTTTCTGCTGCGGTTACAGTATTATAGTGACATACCTAAATTCTCACCAGATATTCAAATGCGTGTTTCCATATTTTGTTTTTAAGTGTTCTTGTTCTGTTGCCTACTCTGGTCATTAGCCGTGTCCCCAGATTTCCATTAGAAGCAGCTCATTTTTCCTTTTGGTTAGCTAAATAAACTTATAGATGTTATTTCTCTTGCAATTACAGATATACAATATATGTTATTTTTCTTAAAGTAACATATAAAATATAGTCCTTGCAATTATCTGATAGAATTCTCCAGAAGAATTTAAATGCCCCAGTAGTGGAAGCTGCTGCAACAGAAGCTGAAGAAAATAAAGCAGGGAACTTGCTTAATCCACTATGAAGCATAGGGGGGAAAAAAATCCTAATGTACGTACATATATAAACATGTCCAGAGGAGTTAAATAAAACCCCCTACCCTAGAATGTCTGAGTACCTAGAATCAGAATATGCCTGTCACCAAACTATTTTGGAAATCTTATTCACAGAAAAGCTGTTTCTAATATGTGGAATCAAGTAAGATATTGCTCATTTGTCTAAATAGTACCCTCCATTTGAATTTGGGTAAGAGCTTTTGACTCAGCTTGGTTCTCAGCAACTCAAACCCTCCCTTGTAATCTGTTAATACATCAGCAATGGGTGCTTCTGAATTCACCTCTCCTGTTTGAACTCCAGAGAGCGAGATTGCTGCCGGCCCTAAGATACATTGCTGCTGTGTGCTGTCCCTGGCAGATCTGTCAGCTGCAGAGAAATGATCCTCAGACAACTGCACAAACCAGATATTCACACTGACGGAGCATGTGACTGGACTTAAGGTCACACATTCAGAGACTGCAGGACTGGGACCTTTAAAGATCCGTGCACAGGATTGCCCTGTGTGCTGTGTATTGCTGGCATCAAGGAAGATACCTGCAAAGTTAAAGGTTCACGTCATTCTTTGTGGAACCAGGCCTTGACAGTCCTGTAAGCACAGGCTGATAGGAGTTCATCACATTTACTGTCTTTCCATTCCCTTCTTCAGAAAATAATTACTTAACTAGGTGATTATATGATTAAGAAAAACCCAAAAAACCATTTTACATAGAATGAAGGATGTTAAGATGAGCTTCAACACCCTGCCATGCCAGATCTGATACCCTCTGTTGTTTTGTCACCATATCCTGATCAAGATTAAAATAGATTTTAAAAGTTCCTGATTGTCTTTGTCACCATTGCTATGCACAGTTCTCTAAAATCCGTACTGAAAAATAATTCAGACTCTAAATGCTCTTTCATGTTCAAGTTTATACTCCCCAAGAATTAAATCCACCTTCTCACAGAGGAACAAAAATAATGACATTTCCACCTAAACTGTCCCTTGGAAATACAGAAGGTTCTTCTGGGTTGGTGCTCCTTTTCTTTACAAGGTTGAAGCACACCTTTAATTCTTACAGCTGATAAGTGTTGCTTCCTAATTTTATTTTATCATATACTAGGTTACTTTTTTGTATTTATAGCAAAAAGTTTTTTTTGTTTTAATCTGCAGCTTTACATTAAGAGTGTTACAACTGCAAAGTATGTAAAAGATATTTGTGGAAGAACTTGACAAGACAATATAGAAAACTTTGTTTTGGTCAGTTTTCAATGGATTTTATCTCCACATTCTAAAAATGTATTTCTAAAGGTGAGTAACTGAAAGAGGAGCTAAAAGGAGGCCATCTATTTAGACACCAGATACAAGAAAAACCACAGTCTTCCAAGGGCTGAGCATCTAGTGTAAAATTTACATGAACTCCACTCAGATTTACTAATGGCTTCTTTGCAGCGGTTCTCCAAAGAACCAAGAATTGTAACCAAATGTTATTGGCAGAAATCTTCAATAAAAGTGGATACCAATTATTTGCCTGAATAAAAAATTAAAATATATACATGTCAATATTAGCACTAGACAGGCTTCACACCCAGGGAGGCCCAGCACAGCAAATGCTTTTCTGCATCAATCAGCTGTGCTTTGGCACGGCACAGACACTTCTTTAAGTACAGACGTAACTGGCTCAAGGAATCAGATCTCTGATCAGAAAAAAGCAAATGTTGTGGTAACAATAACACCAGACACAACTTGCCTACTGTGCTGCATGAAGTTCAAGTGTGTGCAGTTTTCTATAACCCTAAAAGTCTCACAACAACTATTCAGAACAATAGCAGGATATCCTCCACCTCTGAACAAAGTGGGAGAAACTTGCTCATTGGGAGTGGCATTTTTTTCTAACATCCCTATCATGATTTCTTCCAAGCATTCACTTGCACTTGAAATTGGTAATTGATGTCTTACTACATCATCCATGGCTAAGTCACTCTCATTGTGTCAGATCAGCCAGAGTTAACAGATAAACTCCTTCTAATTAACAAAATACTGGCTAATAAAACCAGAATTAATTGTTAAATGTACTACACTTTCCATACTCTCCCTTTAGCCTCTTTGCATCTTCTCCTTTAAACGGTTTCTTCCTTTTCTCAGATTTTGCAGCTTGTTCCTTCCTTTCTTGATTTTCCTGCATTCAGACAGAATGACAAATAAAAAAGCAAATAAGAGTTACTGGAGGAAAAGCTTGTTAAGAAACTCTCAATTTGTAATGAATAGGTATTCTGAACATGCCCTATGCAACACTTAAAACTCTCAGCTGCTGGGGTTTGAGGGTAAATAGCAGAACAGAGCTTCCTGGTCAATCCCTTTGGCCTTCTCCATGTGATGATGTTACCAGCAAACTATTTCATCAGCTTTAACTGCAACTTTCAGCTATGGACTGAAATGCATTCTCCTTAATTAGTCCCTTTGTCCACAAAACAGAACATTAGTTTAACTTAATTAGCATTCTAGAGATTTATCCCATAGCAACCTTGTTTGTATTCAGGGATTTCTACCAGAATTTTCAGGAACTGTTCAGCTGTGTTAAACAGCAATTCACAGTTTCTCTTCAGGCTCTCATTAAATTTGCCAGTAGTATTTCTGCTCTACTGTTCAGGGCCAGAGTCCAGGCTGGATGTTTGTTGGTACCACTCACACAACTGCCAGAATGGTATAAATCCTGTTGGGATTTATATAGATAGGCAGGATTCTGGTTTCCACAGAGCTGCTGGTACCAGAATAATATGATTAATGGAGGAAGAAAAAGGAATGGAATGATTACTGCTAGCAAAAGAAGACCATTACTCAGTGGAAGAGTATTTCTGGCTTTTGATAAGTAGCACAATGCTACTTATGAAAAGCCAGGAGAAAGTAGTTCTGAACAACTGAGATGACTGCAGTGGAACATCAAGATGATAAAAGCCATTTTCTTAAATGCTCATACAGTTCTTGTTCCAGAGCTGCATTCATCACCGGAACATTGCCATCCCACCTGGAACCTTGCCTGCTTTTGATTGTAACCAGTGAGCAGCTAATCTACAAGTTGTAGGTAGATCAGTACTTAATAGGCCACTGTGTCATATGACAAAACCTAATAACATCCAGGAAGATGTTAATGAGACATGTGTGGTCTCCTTTGCAGAGAGTTTGAAGCAGAAAATGCAATTTCCCATGACAGTGATAAATCTGTTTGATTGCTATGGATCATCTGCCACTCTATCCCGAAGATGGGCTGAAGAAGTCCCAGGAAATGTGCACAAGTTTATAGAACCGGCCTTTGTAGAAAGTAGAAGTCTAGGATCCTTTGGTCCGAAGGAATTTTCAAACAAATGGAGAGAACTTGAGAACATTAATGGAGCTAGTCAGTTTGAAATATAAGAGCATTAGAGGCT
Organism: Pachycephala philippinensis; assembly: GCA_013397055.1. Lineage (NCBI taxonomy): Eukaryota > Metazoa > Chordata > Aves > Passeriformes > Pachycephala > Pachycephala philippinensis. The sequence continues at coordinate 307,712 of VWZT01012005.1, forward strand.
CAAGGTTATGGGAACTTCCACTGGATGCCTTCAAAAGGAAAAAAAAAAATCAGTGTATTCTTGACAAAGGAGGAAAAGGATCTATTTACTCTGGATAGAGGGTGCTTCTGAAAGAATGGGGTACAGGTGGTGAAGTCTTATGGAGAGGCTGAAAGCCTTCCATCATTATATGCCTCCTGTGTGCTTGCCTGATGAATTCCTGCTGTGTCTTAGCATAACATCTTTGAGATATTATGGCTGTTGGGAGACTTGCAGATCTGTGGGCCCTGGAAGAAGGTCTCTATGTAATATGCCACAAGGAATAAAGGAGGTGAATTCAGGGATGTGTAGTTCTGCTAATTGAACAGCACAAGCAATAGTGAGAACAAGCTAAAACACATTAGGAATAAATTTATCAATTGAGCAAGACTGAACCAAATTTTTCCTCTGAAAAATTGTAAAAAACCCCCAAACAACACAACAATTCAATGTAAACACACTTAACAAAGTTTCTTCAACACAAGAAAGCCCAAAAACGTAAGGTGGTAGTAGGGCAGAGGAATGATTACTCACAATTCCTTCTCTACCTTCCTGGATTACTGAAGGCAGCTGTAGGGATGAGATTCAGTGAAAGAGGGTGCCACATTGGATTTGCACTTTATGGGATGTTAGATACTTGCTTAATTTTTGAATTAAAAGATGCTCCAGGACAACTGTTTATCCCCACGCTATCTGAAGCACATCCTGTTCCAACACCATATGCACCCTACTGAGGAGCAGCTGCTCCAGCTTGGTTCTCCTAGGGGAGTACACAGAGGAACTATCGCTGTGCAGAGCTGTCTGTATAACCTCTGTCATCAACTGAAGACTTCCTAGAGCAGATTTTGTTGAACGTTTTTTTCTCCTTTTCCTGAGATTAGACCATCTCTTTGCTGGGAGGTCCCTTCTATGAACAGCTGCAACTGCTAAGGGAAATAAAATGTTTCCCACAATCCCCTATAATCACACAGTGATTCTTTTCCCCACAATTTTACCACTCAGTTCTCAGCAAAACTCCAATTCTGATTTTTTTGTCTTTGAGCTGAGAAGCTATTTTCTCCCTGTCTCCTTCCTCCTGCCATCTGCTTCTTTTATTTTTTGAGAACTGGTGAAACAGTCATCAGCCCTGGGTGACAAACCAGTTCTCTTGCTTCCTTTCACTGTGTCAGTTTTGGAGATCATTTGGGTGTTTGGAAAGGCTTTGTTGTTTTGTTTTTTTTTTTTTCCTCCAGGTAGATGTAGAGAAAGACAGCAGAGTCTTATTAAAGTAACTCCATTTGTGTAACTCAGTTTTTGTTACCTGAAGGATAAGAGATCAGAAAGAACCCTCAGGGAAGGGAAAAAGATTTTGTTTAAACAAAGTAACAAACCTCAAATCTCTGTAGATAAGCTTAGGAGACATGAAAGATCACTATTTATTGAAACTATTTCCCTTCTTATTTGATGTGGGAATGGAAAGATAGCACTAACGATTTTGGCAGTGCTGAGAGACCTGCTTTACACAGAAGACTCATCTCAAAATAAAAGTTACACCTTAGCATTAAAGCTTAAAATAAATGTCACTGGGAAGAGATGATGCCTGTGGCTGATTCTAGTGTAAAAATCAAAATCACAGAACAAAAAGATGCTTTAAAAATTAAAACCTTCAGCTTTTCAGCATGCTGCTGTTTCAAGCACAGATAGTATCTATACTGTAGTGATAGTATCTATACTGCAGGAGAAAGCAAGGCAAGAGGAAGAAGAGATTAATTCTAGGTCTGCAGTGAAGGAGAGAGGTGCAGACAACGTGGCTAACAGCTGTGGTACCTTTGAGGAGAGGTGCTGCTGAGAAAGGCAACTGAGAATGAGACGAAAGGAAGTTTACATTTGGGGATATAAAAAGAAGCTTCTTTCTGGTTGCTCTGACCTGGCTGTGAGCAAGAAACACCCAGAAATGTAGATTGAATCTCCTGCAGCTATACTAGGACACTGCATAACCTTTACTGGGACTGTTTCTTGAAGGAACTGCAGTTGCTGGAATTACTCTTCACAGTAAATTTCCAGTATAGCTCTCCACAGATGCTGAGCCATTATGTTCTTGACTCTCTTAATTCTTTCCTTTGTGCCTAGGGTTTTAGGAACTTTAAGGATCAAGCATATTGCCAAAACATCTGTGGTTTATAAGGGTTCATTTTCCAGACTGTCTGTGGCAGCATCACATCATTTCAGAGCCTGGGTAGCTGCGTCGCTTGGAAAATTTCAGCCCAGTGCCTCACTGGAGAAGCAGGTAGTGGGAACAGTGGAGGATATATTTTTCCATCTTTCATTTTCCATCACTTCCTCAGAAACTTCATTGTTTTAATCTGAATCTATTATCTGCCCTAAAGCACTTCTCCAGTCTCTCTCTTGGCAGCAGAGCTGTCTGTATTCTTGCAGAATACAAGAATGGTTTTCTCTACAGAAGGTATATCCAGGCTGGGGCTCTCCTGGAGTCAGCACAGGAATGGGTGATTCTTGCTATTAAAATATATATAAATGTGAAACCACTATCACGTGGCATTAAGAAAACCCTAAATGAAGTACATTAGTCCAGGTGTGAAGTGTGTAGTAAGGGATGTGAAATGGAGGTTTACTGATTGGAAGGTGCTCTACACAACTTTTATGGTGAAGTTACTGTTTTCTTACTCCTTATTGCAAGGAGTAATGTCCTTGTTAAAGTTAAGAAATATAATCCCTTGGGGGATTCAGAGGAATTTTTTGGAACACAAAACATACAGTTTGGAACTAACTAATACAATGAAATACCAACACATAAACATGTCTCCAGCGAGGCTTTGTCTATTGGAAAGTTTACCTTTAGTCTATCAGCAAAGTCTGTAAAGCATGTCAGGTTGCTCATTCTTTCACATGCCACAGAACTCCTATTGCATTGAGGCCTGGTTAATAATTTTCAGTGGGGAAAATGACTTGAATGGTTCTCCACAGCAAAAAAACTCCAAACCCACCGCCCCCNCTAAACCAAAACCCAAAAACAAACAAAGCCCCACATTCTGTGTTTGCCCACATGCTCATTTTCTGCTGCAGTTTGCAAGAAACTTACTTTCTTACAGAAATTTACTTTCATTTACTTCTGCAGCCAGGGTTAGGTAGCCTAGCTTAAAGTAGAAGAAAACAGAAATTATTGCTTGATTTAAAAAAAAGTTCTCAGCCTATTTCTAAACAGTCACAAATGCAAACCACCTGTAAGGCCTTGAGGAAGATCTCTCTGAAGGTTTTCATTGTGCTGAATACATCTTCCAAAGACAATTTTTTTCGGTCTTCACAAAGATAATCAGCAAGTTCTTCCTTCTTCTTTTCAATGGTGGCAAATTCCTTCTGCAGGTCCTTTAAAGCCTTGAGGCTGCCCTGAGACACATTTTGTAACAGGATTTATGCATATTAAAATGTATCATATTCTGAGCTGCCCAGAACACTCAAGACAGTTAACAGAGAACAGTCAGTTTTTAAAAAACTGGCAGCTAAGATTGGTTCACAATGTGTGATATTTATTCCTGAATTGAATCATCTGCATTTTCCCTCATTTCATCATACAGCCACATGGAAATGTGGGACAACCTGGGATGACTGATCCAGGGAGATGCAGCACCAGGATTTCTACCTTACAGCTTTGGTTAAGTGCCCTGTTCTGAGAGTATGAAAAGCTAGGATGTTAGGAAATATGTGTGGCGGGGAAAAAAGCATATCACAAATCTATTCACTTTTTTCCTCACAAAGCAAAGTGAGACAAAACATGTTTCTGTGCTGCACTGTACACATTTATAGTTGCAGCCTACGTTTCATTTTTAGGGCCTTCCTTTCTTTTACCCACAGAAGAATCTGTCTGGTCCTCAGCTGTTTCCATATCCCAGAACCACATTAGCGAAATGGAGGAAAATCTGGGATACTCCTTCCATCAGGCCACAGTGGGAGTGTGGTAGTGATCCCTTTCCCATAGGGGTTTATGTCCAGTTGTAACCTGAATCACAGTGCCTTTAAGAAGAGAGTATTTAGGAAGAAGGATGGGAAATGTGTCACACTCACATTACCTACTTGCACAGATTTTCCATGCTGTATTTTTAAATCATCTGGCGACAAAAATAAACGTTTCTCTATTTCCAACAGTTTCTTCAAATTGGCACCTGCCTCAGCCTGCATGACATCAATGTGGATTCTGAAAGGTCCACAAAAGGGACAGTACATTAAAGGGGTAAATCTTTTGTTTTCATTAACTTAAAATGTTGTTATAAATATTACCATCTCTGCAAATGAATGTGGAATTAATTGTCCAGCCCAGACCCTGCTTTTGCAGGTAGTTCTCTTCTATATAAATTCTTTTTCATGTGCTCAAACCCTCATCTAAGAAAGGCTCTGTGCTTTTGCCCTCACTGCCTCCCTGGATAGACTGTGGAAGAACCTCACTGTCCTAGTATTCAGAAAAATTTCCAGCCTATTTTTATTCATAGGCAACCACAAGCTCATCTCCCCAGTGCCAATACTCTCCTTATTTAGCTGGTTCTTTTCCCTCCTTGCCTTTTCTCCCTAATCTATTTATAGTCCAAAATTGTATCTCCTCTGTGAGTTAGTTTAGCTTGTGTGGAGATCCAAACACAACCACTGCCAAACCAACATCTTCTGTCGTTTTGAACTACTCTCTGGGCAAGTTTACTGAAGCAGCAAAACCTGGCTTGGTGTTTCACAGTGCATCCAGATGTGAGCAGCATTAGGAGAGTGCCTTGTGCAGTTCTCCACAGGTTGATTAGCAACTCGATTTTGTAAGTTTGAGAGTTTGACTAAACTAGAGGGCACTTACTTTATAAGTGTGCATTTGTATCATTGGCCAGCAAGATCTAGTTTCATTTAAGAAAGGTATTTCTATTATGACACAGTCCAAAAAGAAATTCATGGTTCAAAACAACATTCAATTTAGCTTCTGCAAAGATAACTCACAAAAGCCATAGCATTTTCTGTTTAATTACAGAATTAAAATACTTTAAAAAAATTATTTAGCAGCTACATAATAAATGTTAATCCATCTCCAGATTTAAAAGTTACTCCTTCTTTGAGTTATAAGGAAATCTAAATCACTACAAGGTTCCTGTGAATCCTCTGAATTCCTAACAGGATTAAAAATGTTAATCCTGGTGCTACAAGTGTGGATTCTGATTAATTTAATTGAACATATCTCCATGTGACTCCTTTGAGCTAAACAGAAAGAGCTGGCGATAGACTCATGAGGCTTTCAGGCCCATGGGAGAAAGTCAAAAGTCTCCAGAAACAGATTTTTTCTTTCTACACACATATATTAGAAACTTGCTGATACTCAACTCAGGGATTCCTGAGGTACCCCAATTGCCAGTAAATCACCCCAATCATTCCCTCCTTGAATAAGCTCTGTGCCTCCTGATGGGCTTTCACTTAAAAATCACAGAATATGCTGAATTGGAAGGGACGCACAAGGATCATTGAGTCCAACTCCTGGCCCTGCACAGGACCATCCCCAAGAGTCACACTGTGTGCCCCAAAAATATTGTCCAAACACTTCTTGGACTAACTGAGAAACTTCAGGGAAGATATGTTTCTATTGAAATGTGTGGAAGAAGAATCTGGTCCTTGAAAATAAGGGAAATTCACTATCTACAGTTTTCTTCTAAGGTAGTACTGGATCCACAGAAAGAAAAATCACACTGAGCCCCACCTAAAAGTCTTAACCAGGTAGAATTATAAATCTCAACACTGTTTGGTGTTGAAGGGAACCACTCTCTCCCACAGCAGAGAAATCCTGTGACCTTATTACACCACTATAAAATGACTCAGCTCCTTGTTGGCTTTAAAGAGGTTGGTAATTCATACATGACAAAAACAAACAATAATGTCCTACCCTGCTGCCTTGGAAACAAAGTCAAGATCTCTGGGAAGCTGCAGCAGATCTGTGCGGTTTTTTTCAACCTCCTAAAATTGAAGAGAAAAAATTGTTATCTTATACAGGCAGTCAAAGAGTATATCCCTTTTTCAGCTGGACAACATCAGGACTGAAAAATTAACACTTCAGTTTCATTCTTATAAGTGTAGGGATAAATTTAGTCTTGTTCATTCTCTTTCTCATGTTGGCATCCACAGGGAGTTAAAAAGAAAGGAAAAGACTCATTTTAAGTGCTCAGGCTGACATCCCATGGGCTGCCACAGTGCGCAGGCTGACCTGAGATTTTGTCTTCATACCACAAAAATAAATTTCTTTTGACAGATGCATTTGGGATATGTGTCAACACAAGAGAGCAGTTGGAGAAGAGAAAGAAAACAGCAAGCAGACATGTCAAATGAACTTGAGGAAGGAAACCTAGTGTTACCTCTCTAAATATTACTGTTCATGGATTTGATCCCATTTGCACAGAGAGCCATGGAAAAGTTTTCATGGTATTTCCGGCACAGAGGCTCACCCTCCAGGTGCCTATAGTAGGGTATTACTGAGGTAAAAGCCCCTTAGCTTCTGGGGAATTAATATTTGAGAATAATGCACACAGGATTAATTTCTCAGATTTCTTGTACCTCCAGAATATGGTGAAGCAGAGTAATGTGGCTTTGGTTTGCTTTTGTTTCTGTTAGTTTGAGCAAGGCACTAATTTTAAAACCTCCAGCATCCCCAGTGTGATGCCCCTAGAAGATACAGAAAAAAGTTCCTTCTGTCAGTTTTCAAGTCTTGCATTGTATTTTCTGTTATCTTTAGAATACAACAAGTAAAGAAATCATTTTACTTACATAGTTCAGAAAGTTTCCAACTTTAAGAATCAACTGGCAGAAAACTGGCAGTCGGTGACTGGTAAGAATTGCTAAAGAATAAGAAGAGAGACATTTTCAATAAATTAAATTAAATTATCTGAAATAGGATTTTTCTTAGGTTTGACAGCGATGGTAACAAAATTTTCATCCAATATTATGTCAAGCCATTGTTATGGATTTGGAAAAATACCAGTACAGAAATAAATCAGCTGAATGGAAGTGGAATGAGTAAGTTTCTATTATGATCTCTTCTTTACAAGTAGATGGAAAACTAGTTTTTCTGTTAAGTTTGGAGTATAGATGTGTCAACCCTGCAGCTCCCTTAGGAGGGAGAACCACATACAAGAAAGTGTATAAACTTGTGGAAGCCTATATCCCTCATTCCCAGCATATATTATTCTAGTTAAGGAAAGCAAAGGGTTTTGTGCCTCGTTATCATTGTTAGTGAGAGCAATAATCAAAAGATGCACATTTTAGCAGGGAAATCTGGGGTAAGAAGTTTTTGGCAGAACTAGAACAGAAACACTGACCCTCACAATGGGATGGAGGGGGAACAGGGATGTCAGGGTGGGACTGCAGAGAGCTGTTGATTACACCCCTGTAAAAAGTAACCACAGCACTGACATCAGACATGCAGGTATAGCTGTTTTATGTGCAAACATCAAAGTTTGCAGTTTAAGTGTGTTTAACAGGAGATCAATGACTCTCTAAAACCATTGAATTGAAGCTGGAATGCGAGAGCACCTTCAAGAAAGAGCCAACTTAAAACTAAAACCAGGGCTAATTTTGTGTGGAGGGGTCTCCTGAAATATTGGTGAACATCATCTGGGATGCCCTTTTCTGGTAGCCAAATCAGATTCTGGTATGTCACAGTGTCCTGCTCCACCACAGAACTAACCTGGACTGCATCAGTGTACACTACAGGAAAAACTGGAACTGATTCATTGTTATGGACAAAAAAACTCCACGGCACACAAAAACGTAACCTATATTCATACAGGATCTGGCACTGACATCTCCATCTCAGGAGAGATCTTACCACTCTCTACAACTCCCTGAAAGGTTGAAGCCATGGGGAGTTCAGCTTCTTCTCCCAGTGACAGGATGAGAGGACATAACCTCAAGCTGCACCAGGGTAGGTCCAGGTTGGACACCAGCAGGAATTTCTTCACAGAAAGAGTTGTTAAGCATTGGAATGATCTGCCCAGGGAGGCGGAGTCACCATTCCTGGAGGTGTTCAAGATACAACTTGGCACTTAGTGCTAAGGTCTAGTTGATAAGGCGTTGATGGGTCAAAGGTTGGACCCGGTGATCTTAGAGATCTTTGCCAACCTGAGTGATTCTGTGAACCCTGGAAGTGTTCAAGGCCAGGTTGGGTAGGGCTTTGAGCAACCTGGTCTTGTGAAAGGTGTTCCTGCCCGTGGCAGGGAGGTTGGAACTGGATGTTCTTTAAGGCTGCTTCCAACACAAACCATTCTGTGATTCTATGATAAAGGAAATTTCCTTCTTTCTCTGCAGAACTACTACTTCAGAGCAGAACAGCACAAAGTGCAATTCTTCAGAATGCATTCTAGGAGCAGGAATTTGCAGAATCATTTTGATGTGTGCAGCAGATCCAGCAGTTAAAAGGTTAATTTTGATTAGATTATAGCATAGGCTACCACTGATGCTAATCAAGTAGAAGAAAGTGGCTGAGCCTGGGCACTGGTGCAGCACTGATGTACTTACTTTCACAGGCTGTCCTGATGGCTTGTGCTTTTGGCCACAGACACTCCAGCAGAATTTTTGTTTCCTCACAAATCAGCATACATTCAATCCGCAACTGGTAGCTAAAAAGAGATCAGTGGAAAAAAACCACAGCAAACACCACAAAAAACAAACCCCACAGGCCTGATTAATTGAGTTGTGTTCAGCAAGAGCATCATCCATTTTAGGCAAAGCGCAGTACCAGCATTCTTATGTTCTCTTTAATGCTCTGACACGAGAACTGGATTATAAATAAATCAAACACAGATATTTCCAAAGATGTCCTAGAAACAATTATCATCTCTCTCTTTCAGAAAGCAATGCTGGACTGACCTCTGGCAGTGACTACCTTGCATAATGAGGCCATAATTTTTTACAGTTCCTGGGCAACACTAGCCAGGATTTTAGTTCTTCTTTTTAACTTGACAAACAGAAATTTGAAATATTTTGGCAGTGATGTCCTTTAATGACATTTATGCCTCATCATGGATTAATGTTGTGGAAGGAAAACATGTTCTAAAGTACTTTTAAATCTAGAAGTTTGAGAAAATGAAAAACCCCATTTTCACCACCACATTTTCAAAAAAGCGTCTCTGGTAGAGGCATGGCAACTGATCAGATTTATGGAGGGCCATTGCTATTAATTATAACATATCACCATGTTTGTGTGAACAGCAGAAAGATTTCTCTGTGTGCACCTCATTTGACTTGGTAAAAACTGGGGAGGTGGTGAAAGCAGAGGCACTGCTGTGATTCACGCATGGATTTGTGGGCTCTCCAGTGGGTGAACTGGAATCTGTAGCCCAGGGGGGGAGTGAATCAGCAGCCTGGTGACAGGATTCAGTCTGCAGCTTCATGCCATATGGGAATAGCTGTTCAGCAGGCAAGGGTTTTTTCATACCAAGGTTATTTTAACTGTAGTTTGCCAAAGGTGTCTGAAAGTTTCTCTGGCCTTTGGGAAGGAATAAAATTCTCAGACGAGCTCTATTCTACAAATAGCAGTCAGATGATTTATCCTGAAGACGAATGTCAGGAACATCCCTCTAGCACAAGCAACAGAGTCCTCAATTTTTATGGACAAATCTTGTAAGGACAACACTCATGGAAAGAGACAAGGAAAATTTTGCTTACCTGGGAACTTCCAAAAGATGGAGATAAAACTGATCTGCATTTGCCAGCTGTGATTTTTCTTCTTTGCAAGATTTCAGGCTATTTATCTAACAGGGAATAAAAGAGCAAAATAACCACACAAATATTTTATTTAACAGGGAAAATAACCACACAAACATTTCTGCTGCCAGTTGCTTCTTACAGGCATGAAACTTTTCTGAATTTGCTGTGCAGACAGGCAATGGGAGTGAAGCATATGAGCAATAAATTCTACATATGAACTGGTTTTCAAGGGCAAACACGTAGGTTTTGTTTTGACTGGAAGGTCTTCTGCCTTTGTACAGAATCTCCTAGGACGAATTCCTGAACTGAAGGCAGGGATTCAGCAAGCTATGACGTTCAGACACCCAGAGAGCTCTTTAAAAAGATGGGTCCTTTCCCTTCCTCCTCTTTGAAACCTGCTCTGAAAGGCTCTCTATTCACCGAAGTCCACAAATCCTAACGTGCTTCACCCACCTAATTAAAAATAACAGGATAGAGAGCAGCACTGGTCTGCACCTCTGTCGAGTCTCCCAACATGCTCTTGGCTCAACCCCTGTGGGAAGAGGCCAGACTGTTGCTGGGGTGGACTTCCCACCACTCTGCCTCGGAATGTCATTGACCTAGATGCAGCAGAAGGATGTGGGATCCAGTCATAGCTGCTTGCTTTGGAAGTGCAGATTTTTCAGCCTGAACACACAATACTCTGAACTCCACCAGGATGATGCATTAATAGATACCTCCTGGTCTTCAGGCAGCAGTTTAAGTAGCTGTTTCAGCATCTCAGCATCCAGTTTGGATCTATCCCCTTTCTGAATCATGGCAGCAATCTCTTCGTTGGAGCTGCAGGAAGGACAGAAATGCTGTGGAGCACTGAGGGAATAAGTGCAAACAGAAAAGACCCCAATCTCTCTGCTGGCACTGCAGGAGCAACTGAAATAATTTATACTACACTTGCCTCCCATTACATGTTGGATCTTAGTCCTCAAAAGTACGGTGAAGGTATGAAAATGCAGAGGTTTTTCTTTTAAGCCTAAAGCGATATTCCTTATAATTTAGGTGCGCTGTCTGGTTTTTGTTCATATTTACACAACAAACCCCAATTCACTGCTTTTACTTTGGGTGTCCAGTGTCACTGAGAAGATATTTACATTTGAATTCCTCCACCATTTGCAGCAAAGACAAGGATAAAACTAATGGCTCCCAGAAGGTTTTAACCAAAATCCTTGTCTGAAACGTTGGCAGGCAACATGTGTTTGAAATGATTCCAGCGTGCTGTGGTTTGGGCTCTGGAGAGCTGAGCTCCATCGGCTGTCAGTGCTAACAGAGGCAGCACCCGGCTCCAGAGCAGCCTCATCCCTCACGAGCCCTGTGGGGCTCAGCTCTTTGATCCCACGGTCACCAGCTGCTCCCAGGAGAGCTCAACCACTGCCCAGGGAATCATGCAGGGGGAGGAAATAGCATTTGCATTAGGCTATGCACCAGTCTCCCCCACTGAGAAGCAGTTTGTCATGGAAAAAGAATAATAATAATTAAAAACATCCCTCTGACTGATTCTGATTTATCCTTAATGAAAAGGGACTTATTGGCTGAGTTTCTTCTTAAAACCCTTTTAACATGGGCCATGACACAAAGGGCAGAGAGAGAGCAGAACATTCATCATTGTCTTGCCATAGTTACAGGGAATCTAAGAGTAAAGATATTTTCCCAAAAACTAGTACAAATTCCTTTCCTTCTCCACCCCTCCATGAGGGCTGTGACTTGGTAAATTTCCATTTGTTTAATTATTCAAACTGTTTCCTATTTATAGAAAAACTGCAAATGAAAACTATATATGATTTTGGATCTGAACCCCTGGAGATGCCTCTTTAAAAGCAATGAAGTAATTTGAAACTTCCATTCAACAATCTTCACTAATGGTTCCTGCCAGGACTTGATATTTATGTCAATATTACCAAAGAAAAATAAGTTTCCACATAATTCTACTGTTATTGATGAATGTTGTCTGTTTAGGAACTAGTAGTCCATTCTAGATTTAATACAGTTCAAAAAATGATATTAATTGTCTGGAAAAAGACTGTCACATCTCAGTATTTAAAAAAAAAAA